>JALNQA010000080.1:0-111432 GCA_028456235.1 Ophiosphaerella narmari
GAGCCTCTGCAAGGGATGCGCCGGTTCGTGGGTCGGCGCCCACCTCAGCTGAGTCCTGATGCATCAAGACTCCACTGTTTTGCTGGCCCAGCTGCTGGCGCGATGCTGGAGTCGATTCTCACAAAGGTTGAGGTTGCTCGCCGAGCTCTTGGCGCGCGCTGGTGCACGCGCGATATCGATCGCCATCGCGATCACGATCGTCATCTGGATCGCCACCAACGTCACCTCATCAACGTCAACTCATCAACGCGAGCCTACGAGCCAGCTCATGAGCCGGCTCGTGCGTGAGCTCGTGCGTGAGATGGATCGTGTGCGTCAGTAGCTTATTGCAGTCGGCTCGTTGCTGACAGAATCCAGGTCGACCTGGATTCTGTTGATTGGCTCGCTTAGCCGCTAGCGCGATGCATGTATGGCCGCTGGACTGGTAGTATAATCTGACAATTGTATACATCGGTAGTAATGGTGAAACTAGGGTATATGGTGGAGGGATACTTCTACAATAGATAGAGAAGTATAGCTAATAACTTTAAAGCATTTTACGGTGTGTATGCGCTGAGGGGAGTAAACATACTTAAAGGCGCTATAGATGCTGCAACAAGACTAGGCACAACATGCGAACGTATGAAAAAGTAGTGCAAATAGACTCTGAATAGTGTTATGTACTATGTAGCCCGATATGATACGTTCTGATGGGGTCCTGACATCGTGACCAAATCGCCCGTGGAGTACGTTACACGAACTCCAGACAGCCATTCCTGTTCGCGATGCGCTCATCAAGAATGATAGACCTGAGGTGCCACTCGCCGTTACGCGATAACTCTCCTTCCAATCTCTGGCCTCCATCAACAAGTCGCATGTTCCTGGCCGATGCTCCAAAGTTGCCTCCGCCACGGCTTCCTCCACCTGGGACTTGCAGGTTCTGACCGGGGTATATCATGTCTGGGTTGTTGATGTTGTTGTGTCGCGCCAACTCTTCAAATGAGCAGTGACTGAAGCGGGCTGCAATGGCGCGGAGCGTGTCACCTTGCTGAACAGTGTATGAAGACGCGCCATTGCTCTGCCCTCCCGACCAGCGGAAGCTGCCGGAGTCGTTCTCGATAATCTGATTCAAGCTGATAGTGCTTGACTGGTATGAGCCATCTGGTCGGCGGCACTGAGCGTGCAGGTTGTAGTCGCCGTGTGCATCGAGGCGGATATCTCGCGAAGAAGCTGTGAAGTTGGCACCAAAATCACCACGGTTGCGCTGCTCGTCCGAGTGGTGGGACGGCGGAGGCTGCTGCTGGAGCTTCTGTTGTTGCCTCTCCCACTCCTCCCTCTCCTTCTTCTCGTCTCGTTTATCCTTCCAGTCAGACGCCGCATCCTGAGCCTTGTGCCCGGCAAAGGCGCCTGCAACAGCACCGATTATGGTACCTGAGGTGCTATGTCCGGCTTTGCCGCCTAAAGCGTGCCCTCCAAATGCTCCTGCTGCCCCACCAGCCAGTCCGCCCATGATGCCACGGTCACCCTCGGGGTCGCCTTCACCACCATACTGGTTTTGGTGTCCCTGATTGTGCGAGTTGCGGCCCGAATTCGAAGAATGCGCAGCAGCTGAGGGATATTGTTGGTACTGTGGAGGTTCTTGGCCATAGCCTGGGGCTCCGAAGTTTTGCTGCTGATCATATCCAGCACCTCCGGGACCTGGCTGGTGGCCATATGGTTGAGTCGGTGCACCTCCATAGTAAGAGCTGGCTTCTCCGCCTGGGCCTTGTTGTCCATATCCACTGCTACTGTTATAGTTGGGACCATCATTGGGGGGATAGCCGCCCTGCTGCTGGTATCCGTTGTTGTAGTTGGACATGGTGTGATTTTGAGGTTGAGTGACTCTAGGTATGGGTCACCGTAGGGCAGGTATCGATAAATGTGGCTGGAGCAACACCTGCAGAGGAGGACGAGGCCTTCTTAAAAGCAAACATCCATAACAATCAGCAGACACCGCCACTTCCTGCGACGACATTGTGGGGTTGTTTGTCGTCCACCCAGTCGCAAAACGCACCTAAGCCACAGCTCGGACCGACCTGATGCCTCACGCTGCGCTCTGTGACCAATGCCACGGAAAACACGGCTTTTCTCTGGTCGGAGACAGGCTGCGTGCAGGCAGTGATCGTCCACGCAGACATAAATATAGTTTCGCATTGCTACGATAGCCTAGAACAGCCTCAGGCGGTGACGGAGTGGACGCGATCCTTGTCGGTCGTTGCGGTCATCATAGCTTCAAATGGCTATTTGGACCCTGAGCGGAGATAATCATCTTCTCCAGGTATACCTCATCACTTGAATCAAAGAATCTCAACCATAATGCTAACTTCATAGAGATGGCGCGAAGCACCAATTTCCTCAAGTAAGGTACATATGGTAACGAAGAATGCAGTCCGCCTGCATACCCGCGATAGATGATTTTAGGCAAGTGACGTACAAGGTAGAAAGCCCGTCGGCGGTGGCGTACCACGTCAAGCGCCACCATACCACAGCTACACCCCTACCCAACGTCCATCTAAAAACTCTGTGGTCGCGTGAGCACGTGCGAGCCAGACACGTGCACCTCGACTCCTTGCTCAAAGCCCTGCCTGAAGACACGCACCGTACTCTACATAGGTATAGCGACACTACCATCCGTGTTCAAGAAAGCGCACGAATTTAAGTTTGACCTACCATTTGCACTAATGTATATAGTACTAGGCCTGATATTATAGAACTTCGCAAAAGCCTAAAGGTATCCAACTATCAATTAGGGGATAGCTTTATGAGATACCTAGTTGATTGGTGGGGGATAGGGAAGATTGGTTTGAAGGTGAGGTAGGGAGGAAATGTAGTCCCATGTCTCGATAAATATGTGAGCACTATTGAAGAAGCTTGGTTCGTGTTATGAGCCGTCGTCAAGCTTGGAGGCTGGTTCCATGGAACGGGATCGCTCGACAGCCCAAACCTTACGAATGGCATCCATCCTCAGCCAAGTTCGCATAGCCCTTTGTGTATCTGCCGAATACCAATTCGCCAAGCAGCACGCTTCCAGTAACTGCAAGCAAGATGCCAACGTTGTAAGTCATTACGGCTAGCATACTAGTTGGTTGTTAGCTGGGACAAGCCATGGAAATTGTCAACTGTACAGTATGTAACCGATGAGGGCCCGTACAAACTCGATCATCGCAAGGGTACCATGTTTTTGAGTGTTCCATGCCGAATTGGCTGCCCATAAACTTTGTTTCTCTAGGGCTTGTTTCTCGCTGTCGTCTTCCACGGTATGCTGTGGAAGTGGAGCTGGACTTAATGGTTCCGTTTCTCGCCCTTCAGACTCTTCCGGCCTAATTGGTTCTGACTGCAACACACGACTCCACTGTCGCGCGTGGCTTCTAGTGTTACGACCATGTTCTTTTCCGCTGTCTCGAGAGTAGGCGGACTTGTTAATAGTCTTGTGGGGCTGGTTCCATCTCCATTCTAACTGAGTCTTGAGTGCGCTGAAGAAGCGATTGAGTAAGCCCAGGGAGAAAAGAAAGAGTATGGTTAGGATGTAGGTCAACGGCGAAGCGGTCGTCCAGTTCGTGAACCATAATGTAACGCGGGTGCTTGCTGAGAACGTTGACGACATTCCCCCTGGTGATGGTGTTGACATGTTCATGTTCATGATATCTAATAGATGCACACTAGAAAGGCGAAGACGGTGACGATTCTAGCTAAAACTGTTGCATGTGTACTAGGAGATGCGGCGGCCGCACTACAGATGCCATGATGAGCGCGAGTACCTCAGTATACAGGTGAGAAGAGTGGCGGTATGATGAGCAAGTTTGAGAGGATTGATCCACAAAATGCTATACATCGGGTAGGTAGCCTCAGCTAGAGCAACGCGTTAGGCAGGTTGACTGAATGAGCATTGGATATTTGAGAGCAATTGAGCGAGTGTAGCTGTGGTCATGTGGGGAGGTGGACTCGATAGGGAGGGGACCGGATTAGGTATAGCGCCAACCAAAGGAAATTAGGTAATGTTGAAGGGAGGGAGGCTAGGGAAGCTAGGCCACGTGCATGACGGTATCAAAACCATGGAAAGAATGGAGGCTGAAGAATATTCGACGGGGCTATTGTCAGACGCAGGCATCAACCAGTCAATGCTGGCCAGCTTGGCTGGTGTCAGTCGGACCGGTTTGCATAATGCGCTGCAATGCAGTCTTGGGTGGTGAAGCTGCGATTGTCGTCTGTGCACGAAGCTGCAGAAACATTACCTGGATGCGCGTGCGGATTGTGTGCCGGCAGCCTGCCCATCTTTAGATGAATATCAACAATCGACGACTTTGAGCAGTGCCAATTCCCCCATCGACACGCGACAGCTACTGGACGCAGCGCGCTCCACGCACTCCTGACCCAATAGCTGCCCAGTACGCCCGTCCACACACGTGCCCCACTTAAAGTTTGGGGAAAGGCATTTAGGGGTTGCGGCAGGGCAGCAACACCACCGCAGAGCTAATTCGCGCTCGTCATGCCCGCTCGCCGACCGTCTCGACGATAGCACGACAGACACGTCTGGGGCCATGCCGAGCTGGAGGCCACTCCCGCGCATCGCCTTTGCAATATGCATATATCCCTTCCAGCCCTCGTCGCCCGCCGACCTACCGCTTGAAATTGGCGACGAGCTGTACATCATCGAGCAGGGGGGAGCCGACGGCGCCTGGTATCGTGGGTACCTGGTTGCGCCGCCCTCGCTGCTGGCTGGTCTGACCAGCGTCAAGGGTCAGACGCTCGAGGCGCGCGTCTTTTCGGGCATCTTCCCTCGTGCCTGCGTCGAGGTGCGCGAGGTGCTGGGCGAGGGCAAGAGCGACGCTTGCGACCAGGCCACACACCCCAACTCGAACCCAACCGCCAACGGCATCGTCACACCCACCGAAAGCACCCGTGCAACCTCGCCCACACCCAAGGGCCCCTTGGCGCGCAGAGCCTCCAAGAACGATGTTGTCTCTGTCCTACCCTCATCCGCCTCCCGCCCCCTCTCGCGTCCCAGGTCGACTAGGAAGCGGGCCGGCAGCCATGCCTCGCAATGGGCCGCCCGCGAAGACCACCTCCAGTCGTTGATGCTCCCGCTGTCGCCCATATCGGACCCCAACGCACCGCGACCACCCGCCCCCGTTCCCATGCTCAAGATTGGCGACGAGACGCCAACGTCGGCCCAGGAGCCCCTGGTCGACGAGATCGCATCGTGTCTGCGAGAGTGGCACTCGACAAAGGTACACGAGCTGTTGCTAGCGCAAGAGTACAGTTCGCTGGACAAAATGTCCACTCTGGTCAACCGCCTGGACACGGCGCGCAGACAACTATTGCACAAGGTGCTTACCGCAAAAGAGCTAGAAAAGGTGCGCGAGGCCACGGTATGGAACCTGGTGGCGGGCAACAAGATGCTGTCCGGAGACGTGATTGTGCGAAACCCCTCGCAGCGTGGCCGCATAGTGACCGGAGACGACTCAGCTATTGAAATCACCAAGCTGCAGTCCATGATGAGCTTGCTGGAGAGCAAACCCACCCCTCAGATCGACGAACACAACCTCCATCATCTGTTCGTAAGCCTCAGACATGTTGTGGGCGACGTTGTGCCAGGCGCTGCACAAGTGAGCATGCATTTGTGTCTCAAGACACCGGGTGCTGCTCCACAGCCCATGTCTGAGGCGTACTCTTTCGACCTGACCTCACGAGATGGGTCTCCAGTTCCCTTGGCTGGGGACAAATTACGATCGCTGCTTGTTGACCTCAGTTCGACTGATATAGGCGAGGGCGCTGGATCCGGCTCAATGCTGTACCTAGTTTTCAGGCTCATGACGAACGAGCCTTTGCGCTCAGCGACTGCTGGGGAGAAGCCAGTTGCCCACAAAGAGAGCATTTCACTCAACGGCCCAGGCCTACAGCCATCGCAGCATGGAAGTATCAAGGGCGGAAGGCGCAGTGTCATGTTTGGCTCAAAACGAAAAGAATCAACTACCTCTAGAAACACAGACTCTTCCTCGAGCCCGCGCCTAACAAGCTCCGATCTTACTCGATCGCAAAACTCTGATGACTGCCCGGATTCTGCATCTGCAAGGCCGAGAACACAGTCCAAAGATCAGAAGACATTGAAGAGAACGATAGCGGTCGGCGTGTTGCACGTGAATCAAATCATGCGAAACGAGGCTGAAACGGACCAAACAGTCACTATGTGGACCACAGCAACATCGTTTGATGAGATAGCCAAGGACGAAGTGGAATGGGATGACTTGTTGACTGATGTCTACCCAAGCCCTAGTGGAAAGTATAAACAGAACGCGCCCATCAGCCAGATTACAGTCCACCTCAAGGCCTTCGCAAATCCTGATGCTGAAAGCCTCATCGAAAAAACGCCGACCTTGCTCCACAACATTAAGCAAACGAAGAAGATAGGATTTTCGGGTGCTCCTACAAAGTCACGAAGCGACATTTATTTGACCTTGGCGGAGCCTTTCCTTCCACGAAATGCATTTTTGGCTCACCCCAAGACAGGAACTGTGCCATTGGTGCAATCATCCTCAATGACCAACCTGCAGCTCACTATCGAGGTCCGCAAGAGTTCTGGACAACGTATAGAAGGATGCATTTACCCCTCTGCCAATAGCGCCGGACACACCGCCTGGCGTACAACGGCGGTAGAGAGGGGTGAGGGCTGGAACTCCACAATACGACTTGCCATTGACCCCCAAGATGTGCCTGGATCACATCTAGTAATGAGTGTTGCAGATGCGCCAGGTTTTCCTTTTGCGCTATGCTGGATGCCACTCTGGAACCAGGACGCATTTATTCGCGATGGTGATCATGCATTGACATTGTACCGCTACGACGAATATACCTCAGGTATGATCGCCGGAAAAGGCGCTTATCTTGGGTTGCCATGGAGTGTAAGAAGGAAGGACGAAAACGTCATGGGTCCAATGGCCGCTGTGCATCTAAAGACTTTTCTCTGCAGCACAAAGTACTCACAAGATCCAACCATTCTAGGCCTCATCAAATGGCAAGACCAGCCACCCGGTGAGCTTGTAGGACTTCTTCGGCGTTTCAATTTTGTTCCCGAAATAGAGATAGTCAAACTACTCGACGAAGTCTTTGATGCACTGTTCGCCATCCAGAGCCACTATGCGGGAAGTGACGAGTACGAGGATCTAGTCTTCAGTGCTCTTGTCATTGTCTTTGGCATTGTCTATGATCGTCGATTCAACCTCCAACCCCTAGTGGACCAATATGCACGTTCAAAAGTCTTCCACTCGCTAAGCACATCATGCTTGATCTCAAGCTACAGTCGATTATTAGCCAAGCCTACCGATCCTGAGTTCTCCCGGAGATTGAGAGCAACTCTTAAGGTTGGTAAACTCATCATGAAGTTCTTAGTCAACGCCCGCGAGAAGCAAAAGGCGAAAGAGGAGAGTATCGGTATCAAAGACCGCGCCCAGTTCAGCAAAGAGGTTAAGATGCTTTTCACATCACTAGAAGATTTGATGAAGAACCCCTCACCGGTTCTGATAGGCACCAAGACTCTCCTGGTGCAAAATTTTCATTCCTGGCTACCAGAGCTTGACGGTTGCATGTCCGCAATGGACGTGTTCAAGCTCGCTGAGAGCTTCATTGAGTCATGTGCCAAAGTCCAAGGCAAGCTTATCCTCTACAAGTTGCTACTAATCCACCATCTTTCCGACCTTGACATATTCCGCACACCGGAAGTTCGTCAACTTATTCTAGTCAACACTGCAAAGTGGCTAGCTCCGTATTGGGGCAAGGTCGAGAATGTTACTGATCAATGGAAAGACCAAGTGCGTCTTTGCTGCTCTGTAGTTGCATCACAAGTGGAAGAACTTGGCCAAGAGGCGTGCGAATACATGTCCAAGCTTGTGCATTCATATCGCGCGATACAATCCACCCCTCGACCAGCCAAGAAGACGCTTTCGCTATTGTTTCCAACCACATATCCGTTCCAGTCGCGACCCGTCACTACTGAATCAACCTTTGACGAGGCCCTGGCCGAGATATCTGCGGTCCTTGCGGCAATGTCCAACTTACCCGCACTCGTCCACCTCGACAAATCAAGCCAGGATACACCAGAATTCTTGTTCTCTGTTTTGCAAGTCTACATTTCGATTCTTGAATGCGAGGCCTACCCCAGTGCATGGCTGAGCGTGCATATTTACAACCACAAGGCTACCATGCGGGCTTTGGAAAAACTATTCAACATCCTCGTTGACTCGTTTCTTCCTCTGCCGGATGAAGCTGACTCATTCAACACAGAACTATGGCGCGCTTTCTTCGATGCGCTTCTAAAGCTTGTTGGAAGCGACGCTCTCGCGTTAGAAACCTTTCCAGAACAGAAGCGACGGGCTGTGTGGAAAATTGCGGGAGATGTTCGAGAGCATGGTGCAGATCTACTTCAACGAAGCTGGGAAGCCATAGGATGGGAGACTAGTCTCGAAGATAAGAACCGATACGGCCTTGAAAAGATGGGTGGCTTTCAAGTGCAGTATGTCCCGGGTCTCGTGGCGCCAATTGTAGAGCTGTGCCTCAGCGTACACGAAGGTCTGCGTAGTGTCGCAATTGAGGTCTTGCAAACCATGATTCTCAGCGAGTGGACACTGAGCGAAGACCTTGCTCTAATACAGGCTGAAATGATTGATTGCCTAGACCACCTCTTCAAGAATAAGCATCTAACAGAAGCTGTCCTACAGAAACACTTTATACAAGAGCTTGTTGAGCTGTTTGAGCCCCTCGCACAGGATCCCGAAGAGCCAATACTAGCTGCGCTCAAGAATTTAATTGCTACCATTGACGAATTGCTCGATCTCCTCGTCGCTGTGCATAGTACCGAAGCTACCGGCGAGATATTCCATATCATGGACACATTACACCTCATGGAGTTCTTGAAAGATATGCAAAAGGAAGATATTTACATTCGCTATGTTCATCAGCTAGTGGAGCTACAAGCGGATGCGCACAATTTCACTGAGGCTGGCCTCGCTCTTCGCCTTCACGCTGAATTATACGAGTGGGATCCCAACTTTACTGTAGACCCCTTGACCGATCCCAGTTTCCCACCACAGACCGCATTTGAGCGCAAAGAGCAACTGTACTTTCAAATGATCGAACACTACGAAAACGGACAGTCGTGGGACAATGCGCTAAGTGCTTATACCGAACTGGCAACGCAATACGAGCATAACGTTTTTGACTTCGCCAAATTAGCTCGGACACAACATGCCATGGCAAAGATTCACGAAGGCATCGCAAAAGGCGAGCGCGCCAACCCACGATACTTCCGAGTAGTGTACAGAGGTCTTGGATTTCCCGCTGGGCTGCGTGACAAACAGTTTATTTTCGAAGGTTCAGCGACTGATCGCCTCGCCTCCTTTACAGATCGTATGCAACAGCAGCACCCTTCTGCGCAAGTACTCAACCCCGGCGCCGAGCAAGATTTGGAGGGCCAATATTTGCAAATCTTCCCCGTCAGCCCGCAAAAAGACCTCACTCATCCAATCTATCAACGAGCCAAGGTGTCACAATCGGTTCGAGACTACTATCTATTGTCTCGACCATCTCACTTTACGTCAGCTTCGCGCCGTGCGCCATCCAATCCGAACCAGAGGGAACCTGCCATCGAGAAGACTGTCTATACTACCGCTGAATCGTTCCCTACGATTCTGCGACGAACAGAAATTGTAGCTGTTGGGAATGTCACGCTCACACCTCTTCAAGCCGCTATTGAGCGTACCTCGCGGAAGACTGTTGAACTCATCGCAATGGAGAAAAAGATTGTGGATGGAGATGACACAGCATTCAACAGTCTCACTCAAGAATTGATGTATGCTGTCGACACGGCGAACACTACCTGCGTGGCGAACTATCACGAACTTCTCCCTTCGCCGCAAGATGGGGAAGAGAACGAAGAGTTATCCGGCGCTCCGAATAACGAAAACCCGCTCGAGAATGCTTTGCGCGTTTCACTGGTCGATTATGCGCTAGTCATTCGACGCTGTTTAGCATTATATGTTCGACCTGCTCAACAAGCTACCAAAGCAGACCTTTCGCAACGTATGTTCATGAGCACATTTTGATGGGAATCGAGCTAATCTCTATAAAGGTTTTGAAGCTGCATTTTATAGGGAGCTAATTGTTTTGACGCCGCTCAACATGGCACCGACCATGCGTTCACCAACAGGCTCATGGTTAGCTTCGGCAGCTTCTCGCTCTCAAGTGGCAAGTCCAATGCCTGATGATCAACAAGCAAATGGGACTAGAGTGGCCTCACCACTTCCCAATGGAAGACCCGCTCGACAAGACAAGAAGAGACTAAGCCTTGCTTTCCTCACTAAAGGGGTTCTCATGGGTGACACAGACAAAGACAAGGACAAAGAAGCCAAAGCCGATAAACAGTCAGTGGATGACCATGACGCGTCATCTATCTCGACATCAACACGGAGCGCCAGTAAGGAAATCAACCGTCACCGCCTTAGCCTCAACTTCCTCCATCCAGCGCCGGCTACTCCCATGTCCCCAGCACCCGAAGCATTGCCTGTTTTCTCCTCGGCCAACAACGGAAGCCACCCGAACCTGAGTAAAACCAGTCTTGGCCGAACACCCAGCCTAAGTAAGCGGCCCGAGACCAGCAAAAGTGGGAAGAGCGAGACGAGCAGGAAAGATAGTGTGAAGAAGCGGTTGAGTTTCATGAGTATCTCCAAGAAAAGCAGCAAGAGCAGCGTCAAGCCGAAGCCGCAGGACACTCTGGTAGAAGAGTGATTAATCTCTTTCTCGTTATACACTTGTATATTGTTTATTTCCTTTGAACACACGGTACGAGGTTTAATGTTTGGATAACTTCAATCTCTGAGATACGTGCTGCGGTGGCGGTGAACCCTCAGGGGGTGCATTTTTGCGTATGGATGGCAGGCGTCCTTTGCCTATGCCCAGGCATTTCCTTGTACATTTAGTGGAGGTTGATTCGTTATACCCATGCCATTTCGTTGCTGCAGCGAATGTCAAATATGTGCGTTGTCTTATAGTCGGATGAGTGTTAGACGTGAATGCAATGTGATTGGATGTTCTGCGATACCATGACGGGTTAGTGCGTGTGTGTTATCGATAAAGATTTTCGAAAAGTTGGGCAGAAAACTGAAGCGAATGGCGTGGACGTCGCGACACCTCGACAATTACCTGGGCCCATCATGTCGCTTGAGGAGAGATTGAGCAGGATCCGGGATAACCCGAAGCTGCAGGGCCAGCAGCAGGTAATTTGTCTGGCCATGTTCCCCAAGCATTGCCATATTGACAGCCGCAGACACATGTGCTGCTCGCAGCCATCGACGACACACTCCGCCAGCAAAAGTCCGACTCTACGCCCACAGCATACTTCGCAGCGCTGCTGGCGCTCCTAGGTCGCCAGATTACCGCGCAGGGCATAGTTAACAAGGAGACTATGACCGCAACCATTTACCTTCTCGACCTCGTCACACCCCACGTTCCCGCCCCGCTCCTGCGCTCCAAGTTCACCGAAATCTTGACGAGTCTTGCGCCAGCCCTGACCCACCAAGATGCCGATGCGCCCCTCTTACGATCTTCGATAGGATGCCTCGAGTCCTTGTTGGTCGTGCAGGATGCGCGCTCGTGGGAGCTACCGCAGTCACAAATCAGCCCTCGAAGGGCCGTCGCAGGACTGCTACAGATATCCGTCGACGCCAGGCCAAAAGTTCGCAAGAGGGCACAAGAAGCACTTGCAAAGGTGCTGGCAAATCCTCCACCAAGCCCATCGCTCGATCATCCAGCTGCAGACATGTGTGCTGAGACGGCCCTGACAATGTTCAAAGACACTGCTGAGCTGGCGGCCAAGTCGAAGAAGCACAAAACCAACAAGGATGCGTTGAGCAAGGACCCCGATCTTATGCATGCCCTCCAGTTGATTAAGACTATTGCAACATCGTCAGGTGGCTGGCCGAGCCGGAAGATTGATGTATTGTGTGAGCTGTTACTAAACATCTCCAGGTCGAGCAACGAATTCTTGACGCTGGCAGCCTTTGACATTTTCGAAGTCATCTTCGCCGGTATGGCAGATGAGATTGCCTGCGCAAAGCTACCTAGGTTACTCGACGTCATTACCGAGCTACAACCTTCAAAAAACGACTCCCAGTTGCTTCCTCCTTGGATAGCAGTCGTCTCTCGAGGTTACGAAGTCTTTGCGCAGTTAGAGCCCGAAGATACCTTCCTGAAACTTCCAGAGCTATTTCTCCTCGTCTCCGAGTTTCTCGCTTCGTCATCACACAATATCCGCATTTCCGCTTCCGAATGTCTGATTTCTTTCCTCGTCAATTTGATACCCGATAATGTTATCCTGGAGCCCTCCGTATTTGACGAGAAAATCTTGGAAAAAGTTGCAAAGATTGCGCAAGATTTGTTGAATGTAAGGTATCAGGTTGCATGGATGGAGGTTTTCACTATGCTCTCTGCTATGTTTGAGACACTCCGGTGGCGCTCAGATCCCATTTTGAGGCCAGTGCTAAGGACGGTAGGAGACCTTCGAAGCAATGAAAGCTTTGCAGGAAAAAAGGAGGCAGATGCCGTCATCTCACGAGCAATCAGCGCCATGGGCCCTGATGTAGTGCTCGAGATTTTACCCTTGAATCTGCCGCGACCGCCACCCGGACAGACGGGCAGGGTATGGCTGCTGCCTTTGCTCCGCGACTCAGTGCACAATACTAAATTGACCCACTTTAGAACTGAAATGGTGCCACTTAGCGAGCAGCTATACGAAAGGGTCATCGAACATGGTGGGCGAGTGAAGACTATGGAAATCAAAGTCTTTGAAACAGTGGTTCAGCAGATTTGGTCAATACTTCCTGGATATTGCGACTTGCCTTTGGATCTCGCAGAAGCATTTGACCAAAGCTTTTGTGAGATGCTAGCAAACCTACTCTATGGGCAGGCCGATCTGCGAACAGATATATGCAAAGCTCTCCAAAATCTAGTCGACAGTAACAAAGCTATTATAGACTTAGAAGGTGAGGACGACCTCCTCGCGCAAGCTCGGATATCGAAAGATGATGCCCGGAAGAATATCGACCACTTGGCTGGGTTCACAAGCAACATGCTTGCCGTCCTGTTCAACGTTTACAGTCAAACCTTGCCCCAATACCGGGGCACTATTCTAAGAACGATCAATGCCTACCTTAGCATTGTCCCTAAGAAAGTAAGCTTTTAGTACATTGCATCGAGAATCACATTGCTGATAGAAATAGGAACTCATGGAAACCTTCGAGCGAGTTGCGACCAATCTCGAGTCTTCCCTACCAGCAGAAGGCCCACAGACACAGGCGGATAAACAAAAACAGGATAAGAATCAAAACAAGATGCCACCGATGAGTCACACACTTATGGATCTGATCATCACAATCGCCCTCTATCTTCCGCGAGACAGCTACCGGTCACTATTTCGCATGGCTGAAGTCATGATCAATAAAGATAAGGACCCACAGTTACAAAAGAAAGCCTATAAGCTTATTCCTCGTCTTACCGAGTCTGATGAGGGCAATGCAGCACTGAAAGAACGCAACGGTGAGTTGCAGCAACTTTTGCTCCAGAGTGCAGACAAAGCATCAGCGCCTGCAAGGAGAGACCGACTGCATGCGATTCTTCAGGTCATTCAGTCTCTTCCTCAGAGCGATCTCCATTTTGTCCCGTCAATCCTCTCCGAGGTAGTCATCTCAGCTAAAGAAACCAACGAAAAGGCCCGGGAAGCGGCTTATAATCTCCTGGTTGCCATGGGCGAAAAGATGGCAGAGGGCGGTAAAGTCGTTCAGGCAAAGGTACCAAACATGCCTGCCGACGCGCCAACCGTAGATGCATCCTTAGAGGAGTACTTCACCATGGTCTCAGCCGGCCTAGCCGCTACCACCCCCCACATGATCTCAGCATCCATCACAGCCGTCACCCGCATCCTATACCAGTTTCACTCACAAGTCTCAAATGAGACAATCAATAGTCTACTCGAGGTTATGGATATCTTCCTGCAAAACCCGAACCGAGAAATTGTCCAGAGTGTACTGGGCTTCGTCAAAGTTGAGGTCATTTCGTTACCAGAATCGCTTGTTCGCCCGCGCCTCAAATCATTGCTGTCCAATCTCATGGTCTGGAGTCATGAACACAAGGCACACTTTAAAGCCAAAGTCAAGCATATCGTTGAACGCATGGTGCGCAAATTCGGGATTGATGAGGTTGAGCGCGCGTGTCCCGCAGAAGACCGTAAGCTCATTGCTAACATCCGGAAGACGCGCGAGCAGCGAAAGAAGAAGAAACAGCAGGCTGAGGAGGACGGTGAGGAACCAATTCAGAAGCCCAAGGGTAAATTTGAAAGTGAATACGACCAAGCTGTGTATGGTAGCGAAAGCGATGACAGCGAGGGCGATTCCGAAGACGAGTTTGTCAAAAACCAGAGCAAACAGCGGCAGAGTAACGCCAAAGGTGGTAAGACCTACATTGTCGAAGACGAAGACGAACCCCTTGATCTACTCTCAAAGAATGCTCTCGGCAACATATCGACAACGAAACCGCTACGCCAACGGAAACAACCACAAAGGATGAAAGCACGAACCGACGTAGACGGCAAGCTTATACTAGGCGACTCTGATGACGAAAACACGCCGAAAGGAAAGAAGAATGCTGGTGATGATGACATCCTCATGGATATCGATGAGCAGAACACTACTCTCGAGGCTGGCATCAACGCTTATGTCGATGCAATTCGCGGCCGTGACGCAGCCCAGCGCGGCCAAAAGGGCAAACTGAAATTCAGCAATAAGAAGACAAAGGACGACGATGACATGGACATGGATGATGATGATGGCGCAGAGAGTGCACAGAAGCAAATTCGGACGGCAAAGTCTGGTTCCGGGATGGGCAGGGGAGGGCTTAAAAACGGTAGGCCAGGACTAGGTGCAGTGAAGCAAAGGAGTGGGAATGTCAGTGATGGGGGTGGGAAGGGAAGAGTAGAGAAGGCCAAGAGTCTAAGAGGGAAGAGCTTCAAGGTCGGTGGCGGAAAAGGACGAGGAAGTAAAGGTGGATGGATGGGACCGAAGTGAACTTGGCTGACGCATGTGTGAAGGAAAATATTTCATCTACTACGGTATTTGTTTCAATACACTTCATAACGTGATATTGTAACGATCTAGTACAATTCATGCCATGTTTCAACTGACACAAGCCCAAATCCCCATCCCAGCCGAAGCTCAGCAACAGCACTCCTCTGCAGAAATTATACCTCCGTGTCACAACTATCACAAACACGTGGAAATCACGAGCAGTCATTACATATTACGGAAAAGAAGTCCGTCTGAATTTAAGGACTACTTGATAGATAAATGGATGAAGAAGACTTGTAAACGGCTTAAAATAATATTAGAATCGCGCTAAATAAGACATTGCTGAATCACTGCATATATTTCACGCTGATCAACTGCCCAGGACAAATATAAGGTTTCCCTATCCGTGCCACGTCGAGCTGTCATACGACCAAAGTCCGCAATCAATAAGGCGGCGGGTCATCGAGAACCTTTTTCAACGCGGGGCGGTTCTTCAACCTCTCAATCCATGTAGCGACTTCAGGAAACTCGCTGGCCAGATCCCCAACTTCCGTCATACTCGAAACCTGAGCTTGCCACGGTAGGAACACCAAATCGACGTACGAAAATTTCCCTCCTACTAGCCAAGGACCATCAACTCCCTTCTCTTGCTTCTTTAGGTGAGACTCTAGAACGCCTGTTACACGCTTGATTTCCTTGCAATACCGTTCTTTTGCACTTGGCAGCTGCTCATGATGATAGCGGGTGAACCATACGGCCTGTCCGTAGTACGGTCCCTGCCCGGATGCTGGTTGAGTGAGCAAACAATCTGCTGTCAAAGAGGAATAGAATTTACCCTGAAAGTAAGACCACTGTCTCGCAAGATGCGCTTCCTTACTACCTGGCTCAAAGCTAAACTTTCTTTCTGTGTCGTATTTTTCGACTAGATATTCGACGATGGCACCAGACTCCCACAACGTAAAGTCTTCGTTGGGATCGTAAATGGCTGGCAGGCGTCCGTTCGGATCTAATAAAAGGCTGTCGTTAGTGAAATTTCCATCATGGAATACCAAAAAATTTTGGTGGGCAGTAAGATGTTTGTAGAAACAAATTGCACTACGTATCTGTGTATGGGATGATCTGAAGAACGCACTACCTAGTGAGCTAACTTACTACGGAGACATTAGTATAATCTTTCAATATGAAGATTGTTGGGGACTCACCTGATTGCTAGATATGCAGGGCTTTTCACGTCCGCAAATTGTGTCTCTCCAAGCTTATAGGGAAGCCCAAGTTCTTCGCAGATCATTCGTGGCTTCAGCGGATTTGGGCCCCATCTACCATGAATCTCAATAGGCTTGATTGATGACATTTTGGGCGGAAAGAAAGACGGTCAAGCTGATGCAATGTAAGAGAGAGGGAGAGATGCTCGAATTAGGCTTTACTTTATGCTCGTTCGTTTCTCAGTATACACATACCGATGGACGAAATAATGGCGATTACTATATCTCGGTCTCCGGCAAGGCCGAATACTGTTTGAAAATACGCTAAGTTACGATTGATTGGCCGTCGAAAATATCGTGGCCAATGACTTGAAAGTAAATGAAATTTGCCTAAAGCAGCTGACGGCACAATAACTCAATCATTACAAAGCAGTGGTGTTGCGCGACAGAATGAATGAGCCTACGACAATCGATTGCGTAACTAGCTATTCAACAAGACGCTGGATGCTGAATCAATACGTGGTGATTGCATAAGCAAATCTCGCCAAGACACACTGCGCCTCCCAACGCTGCATCAAGCCCCTGCTAACAAGAAACCTCAGTTCTTTCAAGGTATATTTAATATTTAGAGCTACAGGTCGCTAGTTTGTAGTGAAGTTTTACGAGCTGTGATACCACAAATTATTGAGACATATCCCTGGGGCTTGGTAATACAAACCTCTGTTCTAAGGAGTGAAAACTGGTCCTGCGTCAAAACATTCCGTATAACAATCGCTGTAGCGTCGCACCAGTACTAGGTAAACACAGATTTGTGTACAGCTACTACTAGGCTATTGCTAAAATGGAAATCTCAAGAGTGTGTGCTGGGAGATGTTCGTTCGCACGGGCATCATGCAATGTTCCTAAACGAGGCTAGCATAACTCCATGCGCTCTAAGCACAAAACCCCACGTTCTTCTCAAGCCCCCATACTAGATGAAAGATTGAAGCTGGCCTTCGCGATGACTACCACATTTGTGCATGAAGGATCATCCCTTCATATCCTCATTTGTTGTAGCACCTTTAGAAAGAATAGAGGAAGGCGGGGGCACACCCTTGTTCAACCGAGGCACGCATCTGAAAAACACTATCACAAAGTTTAGGCCACCACAACGTCAACGTCAGCTACCTTGGTGCTCCTGTTGATTTAAAGATCACCTTACCTGTTATGCTACCTCAAGAGCAACGCCACCATGGAGTTCACCGTCGCAAATATAACTTTAATATCACTGTTTGAATCTGTGCTAGCATCCTACTTCTTTCCTCAGCTCTTTCCAACCAACACCTTAACATGGTTTGTCATTGTCTTCCTTCTCGTAAACACGAGCATCTTCGGCACCTACAATATCTTGATTTACCCCTTCTTCCTTAGCCCCCTTCGTCACCTTCCACAGCCTCAAGGCTTCTGGCCATTGATTGGCCATAGCTGGCGCATGCTGCAGCGGCCTCTCGGCGAGCCCAACCTCCAGGTAATGAAAGAGACGGAGAATGATGGACTCATCCTAACAAGAGGCATTTTCCACGACGATAGGCTCATGGTGACCACTCCAGCCGCCATAGCAGACGTCCTCGTGCACAAATCCTACGACATGGAAAAGCCACCGTGGTCACGCGCTTTTCTGCGAAAGTTTCTAGGAGACGGGTTATTAATGACTGAAGGGGACGAGCACAAGCACCATCGAAAGCAAATTATGCCAGCGTTCCACTTTCGCCACATCAAGGAGCTGTACCCCATCTTCTGGTCAAAGTCTATGGAGATGGTGAATGCGCTCAAGGCCGCACTAGTAGAAGGCGAATCCAAAGTGATTGAGATAGGGCACTTTTCTACTTTGGTCACGCTCGATATTATTGGACTGGCTGGCTTAGGCCGTGATATTGGATCCATGCGAAACAGCAATGACGAGCTGATCGAGAACTACGAGGAACTTCTGGAGCCAACGACTGAGAAAGCGATATACTTTATCTTACATTTGATTTTTCCACCATGGTTTATCACGTCGTTGCCATGGAAATTGAACGGGCGGGTACGAGTCATCACTGCAAATCTGAAGCGGATATGCACCGAATTTGTTGTGCAGAAAAAGTTGAAGTTGAAGACCGAAAGCCAAGAAAGCGTTGACATTCTCTCCATAATGGTTCGGAGCAACGACTTTTCAGATTCCAATCTGGTAGATCAATTGCTCACATTTCTAGCAGCTGGGTACGTACAATCCACTACTTCCACAACACCTCACACAAGCACCCATACCCGGACCATCATTAACGCAACCCTAGCCACGAAACCACCTCATCGGCACTAACATGGTCATCCTACCTTCTCTCCCAACATCCCCACGTCCAAACCCACCTCCGCACTGAGATCCACACACACATCCCGTCCCCAGCCGCCCTCTCCAACCCCACCGCAGACATCACTTCGATCCTCGAAAACATGCCCTACCTCAACGCCGTCTGCAACGAAGTCCTCCGGCTTTTCCCCACAGTTCCCGTCTCCGCACGCTACACCATCCGCGACACCACCATTGCCGGCCACATGGTGCCCAAAGGCACAATTATCATGGTGGTCCCGTGGGCCATCAATCGCAACCCGAAGCTCTGGGGCCCCGATGCAGAAGCCTTTGTGCCGGAGCGCTGGATCGACAAGGAGACGGGCCGCGCAAGCATGAGCGGCGGTGCAGATAGCAACTACTCATTCTTGACCTTTTTACACGGACCCCGGAGCTGTATTGGCGAGCGATTTGCAAGGGCTGAGTTGAGGGCTTTGGTTGCGAGTCTTGTTGGTGCATTTGAGTTTGGGATGGCGGATCCTGGGGAGAAGGTTGTGGTTGGTGGGACGGTATGTTTTGTGCGCCCTGCTTTGATGCAACAACAACTTTTTTTAAAAAAAAAAAAAATAAAATAAAACTGACTTTTTTGGCAGATTACGAGTAAACCTGTAAATGGAATGAGGCTCAGATTGAAGCCTGTACAATGGGGGAGTGAGTGAGTGAGTGGCTTGTGTGTAGGTTGATAGCGGGTGGGCATGCCACAGCTTTCCGTATGGATGACTATGGAATAGACTTTTGCGATGAAGATACGGATGGGTTTCGAGTATGAAATTACTTATACGAAGAAACGGCCCCAATCAGATTTGTCTTCTTAGACCTTGTTCTTGACATGATACAAATGAATGGTGGTTCTATTGCATCTATCAACCAATACTTTCATCTACGCAAACCAAGCATACACTCCATCACTCCCAATGCGCCCACTCCATATCCAACGCCTTCAACTCGTCTTTTGCGACCTCCCACTGCCGACCTCCCCTCTCCAACCCCATCATCCATCTGACAACTTCTTTCTTTTGCTTCGCGATCTTTGCCTCGGCTTTCTTCCTCTCGATTGCATTACGCTTTAAATAGGTAGGATCCGCTTCTTTTACCGCAGTCTCAAACACACGCTTCATACGGGGACTGTAGAGGCAGCAACTCGAGCCAACCTCAGGATCCTCACCAGGGACGAGTTGGAGAGTTTTGTTGAACATACGAGGCACGGCGGAGGGGGTGGAGCGTGATTGTAAGGAGGGCCAGACAACTGTGTCAAAGCATTCTTCGCAGACTGTGAATTCAGGGAGAGACGGGATGAAGTGCCATGGCTTGCGGTAATATATCTTGTCTTGGCCACATTCACCTTTGAAGGCATTTTCACGGGCCATTTGGATAAAGCGATTGATGTTGGGTCGTTGGTCGAGGTCTTGGGCTTCGTCATTGAGATCAACTAGAAGCTCTACGTACTTGGGAAAGCGTCGGGAGCTGGTTCGGAGACTGCACATGTACTTTTTGGGGACGCCAGATTGGTGTTCATATGGAAGTCTTGTAAAGTAACCACGCATTTTCGGCAAGAGAGCTTCGATCATTCTCTTATCGCTTGAGCAGATGGCAAAGTCGGCTACGTGTATCCCGTCTCTTTGATCAGGTATACCGTACCACGCAACTCGGTCACTACTGAGCTCTCGGTCTTTGGGGCAAGGCCTGTCATCGTCCGCAACATCAGCTAGCGCATAAATCAAGTCAAGAGACGGACGGCGTTGCTTGATGGTGAGTAGCCAAGCTAGGCGGACCCAGGGGCTACAAAAGTCGCAGAACCGCTCAGTTGGTCGCTCACCCAAGCGTGTTTGCGAGAAGTGTATTGCGAAGGGTGTGTCGGCAAAGACTCCATGAAAACAGTCGGGGCAGATATCGAAATTTCGATATCCCTGCAAGGTGTACCAGTCATCGTATTTCGTGGTCGCGACTTCCCTTGGACAGGGGGGAAGTTTGAGATCAAGCGTTCTCGGCGGCTTTGAGGGGCGCTCTCGGCGGTCATCTGTACTGGCTTGCGAGCGGGTACTGTTTGCTCGTGCTCTCCTTGTGCGCATTGGTTCGTCTAACACATTTACTATGTTTTGGGCACGAAATGATTCATCTCTCAAGCGTGGCGAGCCTGGGATTGGCGAAGTTGAGACGCGCGGCGAGTCTGGAAAGGCCTGCTGGGGAGAAGCGACCGTCGAGTGGTCGAACTGGTAGTGTGATTCGGAGGGCATGAAGACGTCCAGCGGCCGGTCATCAACGGGGTAGGGCAGAGCAGCGCTCACTGCAGGAGCTCTCGCGGGGGAGGGGCTGTGAACGTCGATGCGTGGGGCTGGGGCAGGCATAGTCTCGTGTCTGCCCACCCTAGAGGGTGGCCTCGATCGGCCGCCAGCAGTGGGTGGTGGGTATGTGGCATGCCAATCTGCGTCTGCCACCGGCACATAGCCAGGCGAGGGGGGGCGCGCCGTGGTGGAGAAAGCCAACGGAGACGGCGGCCCAGTATTGCCTCTCGAAGACGGCCGAGAAGTGTGCGGGCTCCTGCGGCGCCGTGGCTCCGGCTCCGGCGCCGGCTGGCTGTCATACAGGTTGGTGCGCAGGTCCTCCTTGTGCAGATCAGACTTGACGAAGCTGTAGCGCGCAGGCTTCCTCTCGGTGGCGCGCAGATGCGTGGAGTCGTCCAGGTCGGTATCAGAGTCATCGAAGACGGCGGCCCTGGGCGTGGATCTGCCGGGCGCGGTGTAGGCATATGGCGTTGACACTCGGGCGGGGATGGCGGGGGCGGGGTCGAGGTCGAGGTCGAGGTCGGGGTCAGGCAGATCAATGTCCTCGAGCAGCTTCTCTTGGTCGATGGCGCCCCGGGTGTCGGCTGGCGGCTCGCCGTCGCGCGCCTGAAGCTCCGGCCTCTCGTCCTCGACGCTGGGCGAGGGCGGCCATGTTGGCTTGCGGCGCCGTGACGGCAGCGGGGGGTAGTACGATGGTCTGCTGTCCCTCATGGCAGTGGGTTTCTCTCGGCCAATGTCAGCATCGCGGGTGCGCGAGTAGTGCGAATCATGCCATGGGCGTTGGTACTGGGGAGGTTGGTGGTAATGGGCAGAAGACATAGACTGGCGCCGAGGTCAGACGAGCAGGCGAGGCGTGCATACAACTCTGGGGCGCGGGCACATGAACATGCAGTCGTCGCGGCGGCTGCACTTGTACAGATCTGCACAGACGAGGGAGAGGGTCGGCGAAGAGGGCAGGAGTAGCAAACATGTCGGGCAGAGCAGAGCAGAGCAGAGCAGAGCTGCCGTCTAATGTGCGCTGTAATGCTCGGTGACGTTGCACTAGAATTAATTCCGAGGCCGTGGGAACGGTTTGCGGCTCGTGGTGCTTTGCCAGCCACGCCTTGCGCTTGATCAATAGTCAATGGACTGCACGGTGTGCCTTGTCGCGATAGACCGCTTCTCGCTGCCTTTGTAAGTACAGAATATGCGCCGTCTCTCGCGTCCAGTGCTCCAGAAGAGCGGTAAAGCCGAGCCGCTACCCCAGTCTTGCTCTCAACACAGCCACACCATCCACTCATCGTCCGTCTTCTCGTCCAATCCAGAGCCGCATATCCGGTCAACACTCTGTTCTCGTAGATCATCAACATATATTTCTTTCACTCAGCTGAGCGCCAAGGCAGACTGCACTCCTCTCCGCGCGTGTGCGAGTCAGCACATCTGTCAAATCACCCACGTCAAGCCCGAGCCGGCAGTGGCGTTGGGTGTGGAAAAAGAAACGCAGCAATTCAGGCGTGCCGCTGTCAAACACCTTCATCCAACTTCAAACAGTATTAATTTTTTGCCAGTTATCTCCCTGCCGACTACTCTTTTTCACCTAGCTCCCATGTGACACGCCCCAGATGAACATTCCCACAAAACCATCACTACTGCTCGGTAATTGTGACACAGGCACATACCAATACCCGGGTATCGAAGAAATCCAGTCATACGAACAAAAGAAATAGTCTACGGCATAGACTTGACATGTCTCATTCCTAAAAGTAATTTCCCTTGGGAACGGCGCAAAAGATGCCAACAGCAATAGCAGAAATGACAAGGGCGCCGAGGATAGCCTGTAAGAAAATGGTGTCTTGAATTTGGCGAAGAGCTGGCTCCTTGATCCACACTTCACGATCAAAGATCTTGCGAATAATGTTGCGCTTCTCGTATTTGGCCACCCACGGCTCGTCCTCCCACGAGTTACTCGACATGTTGGAGCTGAGCGAGTCCATCGAGTCAAGCTTCGTGTCGAAGCCTTCCGGCTCATCTTCAGACGCGAACAGCTCCCATGGGCGCAAATGACGATGGTGCATGCCATGCAGCACCACGCACATGCCCTTCCATGCTGCGATCAACGTCGAGATGCCGATAAAGAGGCCAATGAGAGACATGACTCGCCAGGCGCGCCCGGCACCACTGACCGTCAGAACGATGCCAGTAGCGAGCCCAGCGACGATGCCACCGATGCCCAGGCCGCGCGCAAAAATAACACGAGGACGGTTGCCGTTGCAGATAGTCCAGCGGATGAAGTTGGGATGAGCCTGGCAGCGGAGTGACCACTCAACTGTGGCAATGACGTCTTTGAAGGCAGAAGGGTGGGTTGTGTTCTGGAGCGCATGGAGCAGAGCACTGCGTTCCTTGGACGACAAATTCAGTTGTCGCGAGCCACCGTCAGCGATATATATGGAAATGATGCGGTTGATCTCCTCACGGTACGGCTGAACCGTCACTGTCGAGCATGAGCGTCAACACTCCAAAAGAATCAAAGACGGCAAAACTCACAAGGCTTCCACTTTAGCCCAACACTTTCAAAGGCACGATGGGCACGTTGAGTGTGGTCAACTTTGCCAATGGTGCAGGTGTCTTCGTTTGATTCAAAAGACTCTCCACCCTCACGCCTCTCGACACCAGTGGGAGTTCGTGGAGGAGTGAAGAACGGGTTGCTAGCATTCTTTTCAGATTCTTCGATCTTGGTCTCGCTAGCAAAGTCGGTGCCTTTGAGTATAGCAGCAGCCTCAGGATCAACGGCCTTGGGACTAGTCTTAGCCTCGATGTTGACGGTTGAGCCAGTCCATTCCTGTGAAAGGGCCTTTTCATTCTCGGGCAGTTCATTGAAGCGCTTGCTGTAGTCGCAGTGCCAGAGAAAGAACTGAAGGTTTTCGGCAGAGAGCTCAATATACTTGAGAAAGTTCATGAAGTCGCGCACAGTGCACGGCTGGATGGGTCAGAAGGTGTAAAGAAGAAGTGGCAAACAACATACAGGGCACACTCCACCGGTGATGATGCGGTCAAAAGACAGTGCTTCGGGGATACCATGGGACATGCCACTGCTCCCGGAGTGGACAGATCCCTGAATTGACCTTTGCTTGGCCTCGCCTGAGATGGAGGCTGCAGATGAGCAATGAGAGACGTGCTCAGGGCGACGATAGGCCAACGAGTAGACCATGGTGACAACAACGATGCAACAATGCAATGATAAGTGCAAGAAAGGGAATAGGAGAGGAAGTCAGTACCACTATGCGGAGGGTTGATTTCGAGCTCCACCGCGGACGGTGCAGGTTGGAGCGTGGGCCAGCAAATATAAGTACCTCGATGCAGAATCCAAGTGTTGATTCGTTGGTGGCTACTGCTGCTGTCGGCTCTCCCTCTTGCTCAAGTGGAACCAGACATCAAAAGTGGACCACTGAATGCCATAACCACCACCGCCAACGCCAGCGCCAACGCCAGAGTCAACGCCACCGCCTACCTTGGAGACCGTGGTTGCGCATGGGGCCCTCGAGTTCGGCGAACAATAGTAGACAGGCGCTACCGCTCGCTAATCTCATATGGGAACCCGGAGTGGTGATCATCATCCTTCCCGCAACTGGCCTGGCCCGGCCAAGCCCTAGCTACCAAATCTAACAACCATGCTCACTGTTCCAATTACGAGTAAATGGGGACGCAAACAGCTTCCCTATTTCGCCAGACGGGACCATCAACGTAGCATTAAGGCATCTTATTCGTGCCCGCTAGTCTATCACTCATCGCATCCCCATCTGTACGTGCTGCTTGGCCAGCATGCCGGCCGACATGTCCGAAGCATGGTGACGTTCTTCTAGACAGCCACGCGCTCGGACGATACGATGGTACCCATGCTAAACAACCTTATCGATTTCACAGCTGTGCTCATCCAACACACGCACTCTCCAATCACAAGGTTCTCCCAGTTCAACTAGGATACTTACGGATAAACAAAAGTGCCCACCCTGAGCCTGTTTCACCATGGGGTGGACCGAACTTTTGAGCAGCAGTGTAAAAAACTTCGCTAGGCAGAAGTTAACTCAGCGTGTTTTTACTCTATTCACCTCTAGGTATCAAAGACTGTCCATCATGCAAGTTCCATGACTCACTCCACGTGCAGCAAGGGACGATCCGGCCACCGGTTTCTGTCACCCGCCTACTAATGTCTGACGGGAAGTGCAAAATCAACATCTTCAGCCGTGTCCTGCCAATACTTCAGATGCAAAGCATAAAGATGACATGGACAGTGCCAGCCGTGAAGCGAGAGGCGCACTTGGCTTCGAACAATGCATGTGCTATCCAATGTTGTTCATCGTCTCCACCCCCAGCTTTCAGCTTGCAGCAATCACACCCTGGCACACCGTAAAACGACAGGGTTCTTCATCGCTAGCATGGGACCGATCAATACCAAGGGCAAACTCAAGTCGCAGACACCATCTTGTGAGCCTTTGTCACGACAGGCCAAGTCATGCTCTCCATGCGTTCTGTGCATAGCCCCGCTTTGCTAGCTCGAACGTGAATTCCTGCACAGCGAACCATTCATGGCGCTCCACTAAACAAGCACCCACAGATCCGAGCGCTACCATTAACCGCGGTCATTGCCACAACGCTATCAAGCCTCGAGGGTTTCAAATGTTGTGCCTCTCCGCTCCACCATGCAAATCATCATCTGTCACCTGTCACTACCGTAGCCCACAGAGAAACGACGATTGACTCGAATGTTCAGCACCTCGGACTCGGCGATTTTGGCGGAGACTTACGGCGAATTTTCTTTTGCAATGCCCGGTGGAACCCCAACGCACGTCCGATACTATATTCCCGAAAATGATCGACCCTACTTAGCACAATATTGGTCCTAGCGCCAGGCCACACACTGATTGGTCAGAAAGCCCAAACCAGAGAATTTGATCATGCCCAGAACTGGTCTGCGGTTGATCCAGGAACGCTCACGGTATCCACCTAGCTGAAGACGGTAAACCAGCCCACCAGCCATACCCCCGTCGCTCGAGCCTAGGATGTACCAAAACAATTGAGAAACCCCCTTCAGCCTTGTCGCATGCTGTGCAACAATCATGAATGACCAGATGCAAAAAGAAAACGCAGACGCATCACACAACCCACATCTCATCTCAATCCTTCGCGCAAGATCATGCATCTCCAACGTACTATTGTTGCAACAAAACGACAAAACAACCTGATGAATTCAGGCACGCCCCTGTCATCCAAACCCCAAAAGCGGTTTTAGGGGCATAATTTCCAACCGGAACTGGTCCAAGACCACTCCGCAAGCTCTTAATTGGCCTGCTCTCACACCTTGCGCAATGCTACGTGGCACGCCCACATCAACAAAGAATTGTCATCTTCTCGTCGCCTTCGAGATCGTGCTAATGCGCCTCTCGCGATTGCTCTCTCTTTAACGCAGTCGAGACGACAAAGCACCGTTCGGTATTTGGTATGCGCTTCCGCAAGCTCTCGGGAAAGGGGGTTGTCAAGCAGGCTGACAGAAGTCTCCCGCTACATGTGGTATAGTTCCATCGGCAAAAAAGTACAGCACGGTGACTTGAGCCTACGACTTCAGAAGGACGAAATAGCTAGTGTATTGACTGTACGTGCTTCCGCATCACGAGGTGAGATCCCTACTCGTAACTACCACTAATCATAAAGTAACTAGCAGAACATTGCACAAGTGGTGATGCAGAATATGCATCTCTTGGGCGACTAGATAGGCTTTTGAGAGCTGGCATGTTCAAAGAGAACAAGCCATGGTCTTGTCAAACTTAGTTATAGACAGCACTGTATGCGTTGCGGTCAGTTGCCGTGGTACTTTATTGACTTCGGCTTGACTACGATAGCTCGCTAAATGTGATAATGAGTGCACACTACCAACAAATATGCACTCTATTTGGCTTGCGTACTGTAGCACCGAAGAATATCGAAATTTGGTATTGGATATCAAGCACGACCGCTATTCTGGTATACGCTATAAGAAGCATGCCATAAACTCAATAACCCACACATCTTCGAGCCACACAAACGTCTCATTCTTGAAAATGGCACATGCTCTTTTCGTGCTCGTCCATGAAAAACGACATAAACATCACATCATAATGTATCATGTCTAATTCACCCTTTGATCTTTCAGGAACAATCCAGCCTAGCAATAAATTGCGCTTGTAAGAGAATGTGGAAGAGAGGAATTCCAATTGCTGATTCGTGAAGTAGCCAACAACATCGATGCGATAATATCCATTAATAACTAATAGTAGTAGTAGTAGTAGGGGATGTGCCCATCCAAAGGAAAAGACTGTGAATGGCAGAAGCAACGAAAAAGCGATACTCCAGCCAGGGAAGAATTGCGCAAGTCGTTGGTGAGGCCTGGAATGGTGGGCAGGTAGGCTTGGGCCGTAAGCCTTGGGATCATTATCATATTCTCATCCATAGTGGAGAATGCTTCCAGCTGTCCAGCCGTGTGAGCACACGCATGTGTAGAATGGGCGGCGCTGGTAAGCTTGGACCGGCCTTCATGTAATACGGGCCCTTGGTGAATGAATGAACTAGGAGAGGTGTGCAAACTTGAGATAAACCAACGGTTTGATCTTACATGGCGAATGACCCTCGTCACTGTAGTGGATCTAGGACTCTTGAAGCTGAGTCATAACAGCTATAGGCTACAAGGACTTGATAACGAGCAGTATCAGCCGCTAGATCCAACAGGGTACGGCGTCAGCGGTAAAGGTTTCACTGAGCCTGGTGTTTTTGGGCGACGGCCTCCAGGTGTAATTATGCCAGAAGCATCGCTCTCATTTCTGGTGTGCGAAACAGAACCGATGGGTCGGAGAGGCAAACCAAAATCGTCTGGGACATGTATAGGTGTGATTGGTGACAAGCGGAGTGGGTTAATGCGCCCCTGGAAGCGGATGTTGGAACGTGCTTCGGCTGCTGCAATATCAATTGAAAGGTTGCTGCCAGACCGGGAGTGACTTAAAGGACTTGCTTGACCAGAGGTACTAGGACGAGTGTTTGTTACGGATATGTGGCCACTTGTTGTGCGTGACAGTGTAGGCCGGAGAAGCTGAGGGTGCCCTATCCGAGGTGTATTGGAGCCCATAGTATTTGTGGAACTGGTGTTGTTGCGTGTACTAGCAGACGGTGTTCGGATATGTTTGGGGATTCCTGGTTGCTCAACATCAAGCTCTGCGGGTATATTGGTGTATTGAGCAGTTGCCGAGAAGTACTTGGGCGCCATCAGAGCAAACAGTGGTCGCATAGCCGGTAAACAAGCACAAATAATACCAACATTGGCCTCTACAACTGACAGCGCTGCATGAGCTGAATTATCGAATGATAAATCACTGCTTGTGGCGATATCGTCGAGAGAGTAGAGGCGAATGACCGACACCAATGATACACTACATCAATCAGCTCATATACAGGCACATATTGATCAGGTTTAGGCTCACCTTGCGCCCAGTGCAAACATGCCCACCAATCCTCTCTTCTGGCTTTTGGTAATCTGGAGAGTTTGAATGAGGGGCATCGGAAGTAAGATGATGACGAGATCCAGGGCAATATTTACACCTGCATTCGAAAACCAAATTACCATGCGATCCATGCAACTGCCGTCTTTTATTGATTTGTCCCAGAAGGATGCAGTGGGGTTGCATAAAAGAACATTGCTAAACACAGCCCAGGCACCACTTGCAGCAACGACCCCTAGGAGGAAATAGCATGCTTTTCGAAACCGATGCACCGGGAATATTCGTAGATACTGAATTAGTATCGAAATTTTTGTAGTAGTGAGTGCCAGGCCATAAATCCACATGCAGGCCCAGAATGCCTTTGAAATTTGTCAGCGAGATGGTTATACAATGACGAAAGATAAAAAAAGTATACTAGCTGCATCTGCCTTGTGCCGCTATAGTTGCTTCCGCGTGTAAATGGCGAGTTATATAGTATGGCAAGAATTGTGATATCTTTAGGCGATGTCTGCTTCTAACAGAAGTAGATTATTACTCACCTGTAATGATACTATGCGCTCATTTGCATTGAGTTGAGTGGTATGCCGCCCAAGGCCATGAAATACTTGCTCTGAAGTCATGACGGTAAGGCCAATGGAGAATGCCTAGTAGTGGTTAATTTCGCCAGAGGGGAGGGGTTATGCGGATTTACCATAGCAATGACGATACCTGCATCCTCGAAGCCGGCTACTCGAGTCATTAATATACGCGCAAAGAGGCGCATAAATACGACTAGGCCAGCGGCGAGTGTAAATGTGAGGGCAATGGTGGTCACACGAGTACCAGCCGGTGTGGCCAAATGGCTGTCAACCTCCATTGTGGCTACCATGAACACAAATTGGTAGAGATAGATTGGGCTTGCGAGCATATAAACCCGTCTGAAAGAGTGCTCTAAGCGGTTTAGGAGTCGCAATTCATTGTAGGAGGTAGCCGACACTGCGGTTCGACAAAAAAGAAATGCAATGCACGCAGGTGTAGAGGGCTAGAATTTGGTTCGGCAAGATGCAGGACAAGAATCAACACGACGCTACTGGCAGGAAAATTGAAGGCAAAGGCTAGGTGCATATTCAATTGCCAAAACTTGCTCCTTTACTACGGCGACACGTTCTGGGACACTAGCCTGAGTTTTGTGCCTGAAGGGAAACTGCGGAGGCAACGAGGTGTCAGGGTTTCTCCACACTACGAGGTCGTTCCTGCAGGAAAGGCCGCCATTTGCGTGACTAGAGTCGCAGGATGTTGGTCGGGTAGAGATGCTCCCCATACGTTGATTGGCTACATGGCTGAGAAACAGTAATGGCTGCACGCAGAGGTGGAGACGAGGGGGTCTTAATGTCACAACTATGGGCAAGGGGCCAATACCACGCTTACGGGCGTCCAACAAAGCTCTAGATCTTGCTGTTGGATCGCGCCTCGAATACTTGGCCACGCCAGTGAGGCCGAATATGCTTTCATGGCTGCTGTTACAAGTAAGAGCCCCGGGCCGCGTTTAACACCTTCGTGGCATGATGAAGTTTGTGTGTGGGAGAGGATGGAGCCGAACTCGGAAGTTTCGAGCAGCGACAATCATATGTAAGAACCTTGAAGATACGGTGCTTCCAATAGATAGCCGTATCAGATAACTAAACCTAGATGTCGGACCGGACTCACATGGTGCTGTGCAGCAGTTGAGGGGCAAGAATGGTTTTCCTAGCGTAGATCCTAGCCGAACAGGGTCTGTGCACCGCAGGCTAAGGCTTGAAATGCAGGTCTAAACATGTGTGAAACGGAACCTCAGGCCCGATTACTTCATCATCGAACTCAACCAGATATACCCATTGTCGAGCTAGCCTCGCGCTTGCTGATGCTACGGGGTTTTTTTGATCGGCTTGTGCTGCACCATGGCAATCTACCGATGCAACTGCAACAGCTTTGTGGCTTTGTGGCTTCGGCTTTTTCAGCCCTGGCTTGAGTCGCCGAGTCATGACAAAAAGCTATCCTCCCGCAGCCGTGAAAAGTCTGCCCGATTCCTAGCTATTCCAGCGAACTATACGGAGTAACTATTTGAGCGACGATCTTTGCAGCTGTAGCACGTGGCGAAGGACGATGTGGCGGCCGGCGCTATTGAGCACAAGGACTCAACATTGAAGCAATTATTTGAACCGCAACCCATGCATTCTGGCATCTGGCCAACTACAAGACGAGTTATTGGATTGCTGCAAGATGAAATACCCGGGCAAAACCTAGATGGTCTGCTGATCACACTGGGTCGTCAGCGTAGGGCTAACGGCAAGCAATATAGGAATATCTCAATGGCACTGGATACAAAATGTAGGTACCAAACAAGGTTGAACCATCAGGATGGGGATGCTTGCAAGTTATCATGTACGCTTTAGGGGCGCCATAATTCCAGGCTGTGCCATATGGACGGTACATTGTGCGCCTATCTTGTGCGTTCTACCACCGTTTAAGGGGGGGTATCTCAAGGCTGGCAAGGAACTGAAATAGCCGAGGTGGCTATTTGGTACGGCGACGTCCTGGGCATGCGTCCAGGCCCCGTGTATGCCGCCTGTGGACGGGTTGATGGATTGTGAAGCATTGCGCATACTCGGTATAAGGAGCAATTAGAGGATGCAGGGAGTTGCGAGCAAAGACGATCTCCCTGTTGCACCCGCGATACTATTATGATAAGGTAGCAGTTGTCATGCAGACAATGATCCTTTACTTGGCGTACCAGCCACGTGTGACCCTCCCGCCCTTGCGCCTCCAACTTAGTGCATCATGCGCTAGACTCGTGCACGTTTTGAACGATGAAGGGCATCAAACGGGAACGATGGTAGGCAGCTATGTGTGCTGGAAGTTGGCGAGGACAAGATGTTGCCTGCGAGCCGCTGTTGTAGGTTGTGAGAAGCGCGAAACAAATAGTCCTGGGATGCTCATACACCCACGGGCGACTGCTCTACCGTCACGAACCGTCGCGTGCACCAGAGACAACGCGGCGCGTTACAACACTGCTAGGCGAAAACATCTGACGGCATTGAGAGGCGCAGGTGAGGCTAGTCACATGTGCGGCCTCAGTCACGTAAACTCTTCTTCAATCCCGTAGCGCGGGCCACGAAAATCAACGAAAAGGACAGCTGCGTGCTGAACTTGGTTACAAAAATTCCCAGCCGACCCGAAGGCCAATTGGAGCGGTCATAGTTGTAGTTTTCAACTAGCAAAAACGCTACCTCAGACGAATCTTCACTGGTAAGCGTAAAGCCCGAGCACTTGGATGAAGAAGAAAAGTACAAGTTGGGGGAGAGGAGCAGATTATATATGCCCAGGAGGGGCGCTAGGCAGCAACGGCGCTAGTTTTCACGTGACCCATAGAGACCCCTGCGCCGAGATTTTACCGGTAGGCAGAATCCATCACGTGTTCGTGCACAGTCATTGCTGCTCATGATTTTGAGAGCCTACACCTAGTCAATCTCAACAGCCCTATCACAATCTATGAGAATCCTTTGTAGTTCTTTTGTAATTGAATATGAATGAGCAACTTGGCCGGCTTGGGGTGCCTTGGTAGGCCCACCATAGCGTTATTTTCAGACACACTAGAAGCTATGGAACCAGCATTGCCTCGACAATTCAATGTAAATATGGCTCACATCCTTCTTGGAAATTAGCCTTATCTACGTCATCCATCAATGTTCAACATCGTGCTTATATGCGCTTAAGCGTGTGAATTGACCATTGCTGAGAACTAGGTACCTACGGATCTTCTAACTTGAACACGTGGACTCCTTTAATGCCGGGCCCAAGCCACATGTAGCCCCCAGATGTCAGGTTGTTCAGAGACATTTTATTAAATTACTCCTTTAAGTGTACTAGAAACTGAATGGAACTCAAAAGCACAATTTCTATATCCAACTCCAATGTTGAATATGGTACCGAAACCATGAACTCACTAATTAGAAGAATGTAGGTGGTTACTAGAAGGGCAACACACAAACGGCAGAACCAAACAATGAAGTAGAACGGTGATCTAGTCACACCAAGATTATCATTTTAAAAATATCGCACAAGAAGTAAAATCGGAAGGGGTATGTACAAGACCGGCTGACACATTTAATCAGTCTTTGCTCATTATTACCCTTCCGCGTCCATGCCCTCGAACACGTCTTCCTTCATCATTCTACAAGAAAAGCGCAGCCATGGCACCGGCGGCAATCACACCACCAACCTTGACGTGCGAAGCAGCACCGGTGAACTGCGTGGGGGGTGCAGAGTATGCTCCAGTACCGGATGGCTTCGCGCTGCCAGATGGCTTGACGCTGACAAGCGGCGTCTGGACGGGCATGGTGGGGACACCGGTGCCAACAGGCATGGTTGGCTTGACGGCGCCGGAGATCGGGTAGGGTGCTGGGCCAGTAGCGGCGTGAGAAGTTGGGGCTGAGGGAGTGTGCCTTAGAGTCCTGCATTTAGGTATTAGAGTGTGATGTGAAGTGTATTTAAGGATAAGTCGTACTGAGTCACGGTTACAGTGACGATGGAACAGGTCTCATCGGACACAGGATACTGCGCGGCAGCAATGGCGGCAAGAGCGGCGATGGCGAAGAACTTCATTTTGAGTGTTAATTGTTTTTGGTAGACTGGGTAGGTAGGGTTGATATAGGTGGTAGTTATCGAAACTGGAAAGTAGAGAACTGAGTGTTGTAGAAACGAATGACTACAGACAAGCTGTTTGGTGAATGGGTATCGATGATCGTAGGATGAACAGGAGAAAAGAGGAGTGGTATGTAGATGTGGATAATATATATATATACGTATATTAATTGAGATGACAAGGCGCGGCACACCCTCTTGCGAATGCCGCCGCACCAGCCTTGTCTTGCTTGCTCTCCGGACCTCACATTGCACCGAGCTGTTGCCAGAGAAATCCAGATTGGCCAGTGGTTGGGTCCCTGGTGAATGTTGGGAAAGTGTAGGGGTCGGCCAAGTTTTAGGGTGGTGCGGTGATTAGCGAGAGTCAATTTCTACTTCTTGAATTTCATCTGGCTAGTTCGTGTCTGTTGGTGTCAAGGGATCTGCATAGTCGCACATGCTGCAAGATTGACGAAATAGATATAGAAGTTATACTCATCATGCTTTTCGGTCCCGGCCTATACTCGAGTCTTCAGAAGTTCCAATCAAGCCGCACGTTGATGATTCCCATAAGACGACCAAGAACCACAACCCGAGATGAGTGTCATCTTGCAAGAAGGGCACGTGCCCAACCCGTTCATGCATCTGTAACACTAGCGTCATGGTATACTCAAACTAACTATATAAAGTCTAGCTTCATGAAACATTTGATTCTTTGCCGCTGGCGGAGAAATCTTAACCGTCGATCTTGGGAGTGGAGGTAAATTGCGCTCTTCATCTTGCGTATGCAATTAGCGAAGCTGCGGTGGAGACGTTAAGGCTTGGAACAAATTGCTCAGAAGACGCGTCGGTGTTCAAAGGGAATTGGAACACCCAAAAGTATAGCATTTTGACAATATGTTGTGCCAATTGAGTGCACAGTGCTGGCCGGGGAACTCGTCTCACTTCATCTATGAGTGGCACACAAACTTTTGCTGTGACACATCAGACAGGTATCTCAAAATGAAAGTACTAACCAGTTTCCCCATCAAAAACGCCAAGTGGTTGTCGTTTTGTCAATCAAACCGCATAGTCTATCATTATTTCACTCGCCCCATAATAGGATCATTAGGCGCATCATCAGCCATGGTCTCCGCAGCCTTCGCTTTCACAGCGTTCAGCATGCTGCGTTCAAAATCGTCCCTTGTGCGCAGCACTGCCTCTACCCAGCTGATATGGACCTCCTTGTAATTGTACTTGAACTCCTCGTAAGCGAATGGCACTTGGCTCTTGTCACTCTCAAGCAACTTGAGAAAATACTCGACTGCACGCCAGCGTTGCATGATCTCTTGTCCCTGTCCGTCGTATTCTCGGAAAAACTCGAAGGCCATTATCAAGTCGTCTTTCATTTTCGCAGCAAATTGATCTGTGCGCCTGAACTTTACGCCCTTGTTGCGCACAGCGGAGAGATACTGGATGAGTAGTTCATCCGCTAAGCTGTCAATAAGGAGATCGCGCAACGAACGGTGGACCTGTTGTACGTAATCATTAAGGTAGTCTCGGAAAGTAGCGATGATGGAGGCCATATCTGTCCTTTGATACCAATCGGGGGTAAAGAACTTCGACAAGATGGGTTTGAAGTCCGTGAGAAAGATGAGTTGACAAAAGATCTGGATACACTTGGATGATATGTCAATGTAACCGTTCCTGAGCTCTTCAATCTGGGCAGGCAAACGGTCACTGGCGAATTGCTGTGATACAAGGGGCACCACTTCGCGCTCAAAGACTGTGACGAAAGAAGCACGCCCATTAACATCTTCCTCGTCGTCAATGCAGATAATTTGATCGTTCGCGAGGGCGATCAACCATTCTTGGAACACAGCAACAGTTTCGCCATCCAATGTAGGATTCAAGCCAGTGTATTTGTCCCTCTCTTCATCGATCAATTGTGACCAAATTCGCTGCCGGCTGATTAGAGTACGGAACATGGAGTCTACCACACCCTCAGCGACATCGTTGCGATTGCTACTCGCAGCCACAGATAGGTTCTGACTGAAAAGTGTCCACACATCACCTAATGACCTTGTCTGGAAAATGCCATCCACGTTAATTTCGTAGGCATCCCTGTCTTGGTTCAAGAAGCCTTTTCTATCCTGTGCATTGATTCGATCCATGTACTGGTCTACAGCCTTAACTATTACCGATCGATAGGTTCGAATGAGCTCCTGGCTTCGATTGTCAATCACGTGCGGCTGCAAATCGTCTTCGGCAAAGCCTAGTTTGGCCATCTTTGCGTAGTATTTATCTACCCAATTGATAACAGCGAGAACATATTGGGGTGGTAGGCTTTCATCGTCGGCAAAACCAACTAGAAAATCGTGCATAGCCTTGTGATAGATGTTGGTGTATGTGTTTAAGATGTTCCACTTCTTAGGCATAAGGTCAACCATTCCCAACTTGACAGTGTTGAGGTTATTGAAGTACCACTTGAAGTACTTGTCAATCTTTTCCGGGTCTTCGCTGAACTTGGCATTGGCATCGTCCATCTGGGCCTGACAGACGTATTCAATCGACTTGATGAACTTGTCCTTGTAACCCCGTAACTCTTTGGGGCCAGAATTGATAGACTTAAATCGGGATGCAAGGTCCTTGTACTCTCGCTGTGCATCTTGTAGCGCCTTGACCTTTTTGTCGGTCTTTTCCTCCTCTTCGACAACGACGGCCAGTCTTACGACGATTCCATCGTTTCCCGATTGTACCAGCTCGATCAGATTGATGCATGCCTCGCCAATGTGTTTGTCAAACCACTCAATCACGTCGTCGAGGCGTGCAAAGAGGTCTTGCACTGTGACGCCACTCTCGAGAGCGAGGTTGTCGATGAGTTCGGTAGAGCCGTCTTTGGTGCTCTTGATCTGTGCCATGGCATCATCGCGGACGTCTCTTAATTGTGTGAGGCCGTAATGGATCTGAAGGAGGCATTCCTGGTTGGCCGGGTCTCGGTCATCCTGGGCCAGCAGTATCTCCAGTTGCTCCAGGCGGTCCTCGAAAGACTGGATATCCGTCCTCATCTTCTCGACTGCCTCAAAGTTTCGATGGGTTTGCGCGACTAGATTGATGTGTGGGAAGTCTTGGATCATGTTCTGAGCTTCGGCGCACAGCTTGTCTATCTTCATCATCTCCTCCTTGATCAAGTTGACGGTCCGCTGGCCCCGGGTGATGCTCTGCATACCCGATTGGGTCAACTCCAGCTGTTCTTTCAGCCCATGGCGTAGTTGGCCGTCGACAGCAGCCTTCTTGCGCGTGAATTCGGCCTTGAGCGCGGATATCTTCTCGAGGTCTTCCGGGTGCCGCAGCAGCTCAGCAAGCTTGGCAGTCGAGGACTCGACATCGCCCATATTGGCTGTAGGATATGGGTCGGTTATCGCATGCCCATTGCGTAAAGTGTTTGGGGGCGGGGTACTTTTGTGCGTTCGACGTGTTGGTTGGGTGTGATCTGGGGGACTGGGGGAGTGATGCACCACCGCAGTGCCTAGCGCGGGCGCAGGTGCTGCCGACTGAAAAAAGAGCACCAACCGCCACCATCACGTCCTTGAAACACCAAACATCATGGCTGACGACGAACTCAACCTGTACGACGAGATCGAGATCGAGGACTGCTTCTACGACAAGACTCTCCAGATATACCACCACCCGTGCCCCTGCGGCGACCGCTTCGAGATTTCTATTGCCGACATGCGTGACGGCGAAGACATTGCACGCTGCCCAAGCTGCAGCCTCATGATTCGCATAATATTCGACCAGGTGCGGCCTTTCTGATTTCCTACTGCATGGTAACTGAGCCCCCTAGCTAACCATGCTCAGTCCGACTTGCCAGCGGAGAAGGACAATGCGCCCCAGGCAGCAACTATCACTACATAAAAAGACAAGTTTGTTCGCGCCTTGATGCGGTTGGCATTCAGCGCGGCACCTGATCATCTACGCCAACATTGACGCCCAGCTCCTTCCTAATAATCTCGGTCAACGAGGTACCGTCCCTCAAATAAATCCAGTCGCCCTGTCCACTGCCCTCCTTGAAGTTCATACCCTCCCGCACAACGACCCAGTCGAATCGCTTGGGCCCAGAAATGGGCGAGCTGAACCATATTTGCCTATTGGGGGGCTGTTTGTTGAGCACGTAGTTGTGCTCCCTGATCTTGACCTCGAGGATGCCGGCCGCCGCAGACTCGACTTCAATCTGGGCGTCTTTCTCCTGTGCTTCTTCCAGCCTCTCGACGAGCTCGTTGAGGTAGGCGTCTGCTCGCTCATGGAACTCGCTTGTGGTGATTTCGGTTGGGCCAGTGGGCCGGTCGTGGCTCTCGCTCTCCTTGGGTGGCGGGTTCTCGGAATCCGGCATAATGCTCATCCGCGTGGTGGCGGACTGGAAGCATCGCACGGTGGCGACGGTGCTGGTGCTGGCAATTGGCGTGGGCACTGATGTAGCTTTGGCCAGGATGCGTTTGGCCGGCGATTGGGCCCGGAGCGAGGTGGCAACGGCACGGCGGAGAAGGACATTGGCGAATCGAGTAGCTGGCCTCATGATGGCTGATGGTCGTTGGCGGGGATAAAGTAGCTGATGAATTGGGTTGGGGAGAGAGTGTTCCTGTGCCTGGGCAAGCTCGGGCCTATTGGATTGCATCACAGCATGTCCCCGCAGCCAGTCTTGTCTCGACCACTTTCTTAGCCGCACAACTCAACACAATGATCAATGCCGTCCTCGTCTTCAATAATGCCGGCCAGCCGCGACTGACCAAGTTCTACACCCAGCTGGTACACACATAGCCGCCACAGCCCCATCCGCAGCTTGCAGCGCTCATTCGTGCCCGCAGGAAACCAGCGTCCAGCAGCGCCTCATCTCCGAGATCTTCACTCTCGTCGCCAACCGCCCCAGCTCGGCATGCAACTTCCTGCCGTATGTGCAACGCATGCATCCCATGCCATGTCATGTGACATTTCCTTCCGCGTGCTAACAGCGTTGCAGCCTTCCGCCGCTGCTCGCCAGTTCGTCCAAGTCCTCGACCCCAACCACGCCACACAACGACACGCCCTCGCTCGTCACCTATCGCCACTATGCCACCCTCTACTTCATTGTCATCAGCACATCCACCGAATCGCCGCTGGCCCTCCTTGATCTCATCCAGGTCTTCGTCCAGGCCCTGGATGGCCTCTTCGAGAATGTGTGCGAGCTCGACCTGATCTTCAACTTCGAGACGCTGCACGCCACACTTGGCGAGATGATTGTCGGAGGCGTGGTTGTGGAAACACAGCTAGACCAGGTGGTGAAAGGAGTCAAGGCGCAGGGCAGAGTTGCAAAGAGGCCCGTGAACGAGAGCAGAGGTGGTGGTGGCGGAGGTGGGCTGGGGGGGTTGACATTTGGTGGCTTGGGCAGGGGCGGTGGAGAGAGCATCTGGACAGCAAGATGAAGACGCAGGCTTGGAAAAGAAAGACGCACTCCAATACAGGGAAGCTGCCGGCGTCGTGGGCATATTGGCACGTCACTGTCATCAGCCCGACTCCTGCACATGCACCCCGTTTCAAATCCATCAACCAGGATCGGCTCTCCGACCGGGTATAGTGTGCACGCTTCATCGCGCACACGCAATATCAAAGCGAAGCTTGAACAAGTGCAATCTATGCTTGATCACTAGCAATGTTTCCCGGGCGTGCGTTCCACCAATCACAGCTTACGCATGGGTTGATGGCCGATACTGTGGAGAAGGAAACACTCTATAGGACACAGCGAATCCGTTAAAGACCTGTAAACCCTACTATTCTAGGCTATGGCTCTGCGAATAAATCCGCAAAAGACACTCACTCCATCCAACCGTGCCAGCGCTTCTGAGTCTCCAATGTCTATTTAAGCTCGTCCTTGGTTTCTTTGCTTGTCTTCAGCACTCAAGTCGAACAGTGTTTCAATCTTGACCATCTACCGGCCACAATGCATCTCCTTGCCTTTCTTTCGAGTTGCCTCTCGATCGCCACGGCTGCCACTCTAGGAAAGCGCGCTCCAACACCAGGCACCTTGTCTCAGGTCACATCCTTTGGCACTGCCCCGACCAATGCAGGTTTCTGGATCTACGTGCCAAGGAAGCTCGCCGCATCCCCTGGTGTAGTCGCAGCTGTTCACCACTGTCAAGGTACTGCGCAATCCTATTATGGAAGCACCCCCTACAAGACACTTGCCGAACAATATGGCTTCGTCGTCGTCTATCCTAGTTCACCCCACTCTGGAACATGTTGGGATGTTAGCAGCAAGAAGACTTTAAGCCATGAGGGTGGTGGTGATAGCAATACCATCGCAAATATGGTCAAATGGGCCGTAAAGGAATATAAAGCGGATGCGTCAAAGGTTTTCGTTACAGGCTCCAGCAGTGGCGCTATGATGACAGTAAGTTGAATTGGTACCTTTGAGGCACATTGCTTGTGCGTCGCAATACTAATTTACAACTTAGAACGTTCTAGCCGCAACCTACCCCGATCTCTTCAAGGCTGCCATTGCCTACTCTGGCGTCAATGCCGGCTGCTTCATGTCCAACTCCGGCGCTGTCGATGCCTGGAACAGCACATGTTCCGGCGGCCAGTCCATTGCAACTCCCAAGGCATGGGCGCAGGTAGCTTTGAATATGTACCCTGGCTACACTGGCAGCCGTCCCAGAATGCAGATTTATCATGGCGGTGCCGATACTACTCTGAAGCCGCAAAACTACCAAGAAACGATGAAGCAATGGGCTGGTGTTTTCAATTACAACTATGACAAGCCCCAGAGCACCAAGGCTAATGATCCCCAGAGTGGATATACCAGGACCATCTATGGGCCTTCAGTGCAAGGTATCTATGCCCAGAACGTCGGACATAGTGTGCCGATTCGAGGTGCGGATGATATGAAGTTCTTTGGCTTCGCTTGAAGATCTCCAGGGCTGTGAAGCGAAGCAATCCATATGATTTCCAACCAAAAACAGTTAAATCCCATTAAGAGCTTTCGTAGCATAGCATATAATCAAGATTTCTCCAAACCATGTTTGTCAAATGTTCAGCCTCTTATCATTTTGCTCCATACTCAGAAAAGTAACTATGTGAAATCACAACACTTATTAAGAATTTATATCAGTTTTCCTACATAAAGTTACTGCCTTATCTCATTTAGCAACACAGATCAGCCGGCAGAGCGCATTGACACAGAGATATCATTGTGTGCAGCAATCCCAGTCACGACTTCAGTACTATCAATACCCAAATTAGGCGTACATCATCATGTCTACGAAAACGTATATATCTATAACTGATCTACCAGAATCTACAAGCAATGCGGATATTGAAACTAACAATACTCACAGACGCCGAAGAGACACGGTAGTTTCCATTCAAGACGAATCAAACAAGCAAAAGTTATTATCACAAGATAACGAAGAAACAATCACTGTACGTATCACCTCATTACCCGCCCTACCACTCCGGGAATCCACCCATATTCTCCATACCCCTCACACTCCCAACAAGAAATCGCGCCGCTCCAAGAAGCCAGTCCCGCCCGCTCTGAATCCCTATACCTCCACACCTCCATCAGAGTTGTCTTCCTCTCCCAGTACCCTCAGTCAAGGCCCATCCGGGTACTTGTACACGCCACTATCGACGCGCAGTATGGAATTCGAGTCTTTCCACCATGACCATGGAATTCTGTGTGCGCCTGATGGAGCAGCTGATGTGGCGATTATGCGGTTGAGAGACTGGTATGATACGGGCGTGACTGGGATAATGGGAGACTGGAAAACGAGGCTGGAGGCGGGTATGGCGAAAAGAAAGGCACCGGTACAGTGGAGGAAAGGTATGGGTACAGCGGAAAATGATGACTAGTATATAAAGTGATGGATTGTTCCGCCACTATTTGATAGAAAGGCGATTTGATTCGCTATTTCAATGTTGGGGTGACCCCTATAGGGCGATAGAGTAGGGTTGGAAGTGATGAGACTGTCCTTTCGACCCTGCTGGTTATTTCAAGGTCTATAATCTCCCCTTTTTGCAATAGAACACACCGATATAGTGTGTTGATTCTCGGTAACTTGAAAAAGGGGAAAAAAAAATTGCCGTCCTTGTCTCAATACAAGAAGCATACAATAGATACCATACTGCCACATAATTCAACCAGGAATCTTAAACTACTCCAACCACACTCGTAGCTACCCCCCCCCCCAAAAAAAAAAAGGTTTCTGTGAAACCTAAGTGCTTTTTGGCCACTATTTCTTAGATGATTCATCTCCCAGTTGTTCGGTTTACCGGGAAGGATGTTGCTCTAGTGTATTGTTGTCAAACAATGTCGACGGATGTTGGATGCATGTTCAAACACTGTGCCTACACATAATCACGATGCACGATCACCGCATACACAGTCTACGATACTACGTACCTGCACTACAATACCAATTCACTCATTCGAATGCATATTTAAACATTGAACAATCCTCAAATACTAATCAATAAACAAACTCACCACCCAAACAGATTTCAATACCTTGCTTCTATCCCGTCCTACCGCAGCGCAAGCGCAAAAGACTCTAAACTGCAGATTGAATATGTTCTTCACCAAACTTATGCCCCGGACTCAGAATATAATAAAACTAGAAACCAGCATCGCTGAGGTACAACAGATGGATTGTTTCGTAGGCCAAGGTGCTAGCCAAATGGCCAAACCTAAGAAAGTTGAAAGGACCTGTCCCACCCATCTCACTCCTACCGACAATACTCGGACTCTAGGTTCCATTCGTTATAAGCCAAAGCCTGTAGCCGCGCGGCCATTCGGTTTCGAGTCTTTTCCTCCACCGGAGCCGTTATCTCCTGTAAGGCTAGAGGAGATGGTCGAGCAGTAAAGAGAAAACCGGCGAGAAAGAAGCAAGCCTGGAAAATGCAGTCAAGCGTCCGAATCTCAAGAGATGATTTCCATGACATGACCAAGCAATATTAGAATACTACATGTTTGACCATTAACTAAACCCAGAATGCAATATTTTTACACTGACAGATATTGTATTTCGTTGTACCATCCTCAAACGCCAAATATGCATGCTAACCTCGCTGATACATTGAACATGTTGTTGGTCCTACTCGTAGCCTGGCATTACCCCTCCTGCTCTGGATTCAATAAAGTACCCAGGGTCTGGTCGCCTTGCCGCGCGCATTTGCTCCTTGGTCATGGCTCTCTTCACCTCCTTGACATCTACAAGTTCCTTTATCCTCATGATCTGACCGGCCACGGATTGGGAGACAGGGTGGTAGACAGTCGTCATGCGTTTGCGGAGGCCGAGCGCGTGAAGGACGCCTTGGGTTTTCTGGGGCATGCCAATACCGGAGCGCATGAGGGTTATTCGAAAGTAGGACATGGTGTTGATGGGTGGCAAGCAAAGCCAGGCGCGATCGCGGTGGGGTGACACAGGAGCGAGGGAGCTTTGCAAAGGTCAATTGACTTGTCGTCGCAAGAAATTGCCAAGGGCTGATACACACCGTGTGGCTTATTGGCAGCTGGTTTTGGTTTGTGGTGCGATAGCCGCAGCCGCTTGTTTGCGCAGTCGTACAGCTTTTCCATGCCGTCTTGTGCAACATCTGTATGCAAATGCAGGCCTTTCCTGAACCGGACTAAGCTCTACCGGGGTTAGAGCCGGTGCACGTGTTTGGAACATTCACCTGTACCTCGCCAACTATTCCTGTCACTGGCGAAGGGTTCTTCGATTGACTAGTTCGACGAGTCGAGCCAGCTCGTTCACGTCAAGTTGCGGTGAGCAGATTCCGCTAGGTGTCATCTACAAATCAACACAAAAGCATGCATCCTTCTGTACCACTATATTAAGATGCAGCCCTCCGCTCCCCGAACCAGTCTTGGAGCGGGCTATGCAATATCGTCCTTGGACTAGACCAATCCAACCTTGCGCCGGGATGGCGACATCTGTCCGTCTATCCGCACGACTCTGTCTTCACTCACAACAACACGATTGGCCACCCTGGAGCGACTGCGCTTTGAAGGATCAAAATTATTACCAAACATAGATCACTTGCAGGGGGATTCAAACAGGCTGACCGTGTTTCACTACATCTACGCCGCATGTCGTTCTTCTCGTCACAGCCTCAGTCAAAACGCCCCTCACCACGATGCCTAATTCTTTATCGTTTTTCATGTATGATATAACGTGTTATATCTCCCTTGAACCTTTCCGTAGTTGGTTTGCTCCAGGAAAGATTGTTGTCGTCCGCATCGACATCGCCCCCACACCTGGCCCCATAATTGGTTACACTATACTTATACAGTACCTCTATTGGCCCAAGGACGATGACATGTCAGACGGGAATGTGTGGGCCAACCTCGCCAGTCACACGCAAGTGTCGAAGTATTGCACGATGTCCCCGATGACCAAGGCCCAAAGGATCCATTGGGACGGCTACACGCGTGGGGTCGGCCCATGCTTGGGCTGTGGAGCCACTCTCTTGGTACAATACCTAGCCTCTCTATGCTCAGTAGCAAGCCCTACCTTCCCTCTCTCAATTATACGGCCGCTTGCATTCGCATGCTATCCCACCCAGTCGATATATGGAATATGAGCTGTAGACTTGAGTGCCTTCCCGCACGGGGAAGGGAACCCACATAGCCGCAGACTTCTAACGCTGAGACATCCCAACGCCGTCTGGAACGATTACTTCACCGCTGTGCTGAAGCTGGCGTACTTAAAGCAGATAAGATAGCTTTCGAAAATAGCTCCCACGCCACACGACCAGTCGTCCAAACTTTATAATATCGCAGAGTCGCCAATGTCACTTCTGTGTCTACAAGTAGTAACATTCCTCGCTGTCTGTTCAAACGTCGTGGGCACTATCTTGCAGCCCAACATTTTCTTATAATAGTTTTCCTTGGCCAGTTTCATCCATTCTCATTGACATCCTAGAGCCGGACACACGGATCGCAACCAAACATATCAAAATCACCATGACTCGTACATATGCCCATTCGTCCAGTACGGGCAATACACTGATTGTTTCAATAGTGCTCTACACCCTCACCCGCCCCCCATCGCACACTCTATCACCGACAACCTCCGCTCCGACAGCAACCTCAACAGCGACACCAACCGCTATTCCACCGTATGTATACCGTGTTCACCGCACATCGGCTCAAACACGCTATACCTTCTCCACCGGTTTCATGGCAAAAAACCAAACCACAATCCTAAATTATACATCTGCCCTCTCGCGCTTTGGCCTCGCTCATCTACACCATCAAACCAATATTTCTTCGCCCTTTATCAGCGTGTACGACGACCAAACCCATGCAGAAAATGTAGCGAGACACTTTGGTCAGAAGTATGGCGAGGACACATGCGTTGTCAAGGTAGACACGCAGCACCTTGCAAGGGGCCCTGTATTTCGTGCGGCAGATCTAATGAAGGAAGGGGCTGGTGAGGGGAAGGAGGCCGAGGACTGGTTACATTGGGGTGAGTATCTAGTCATGTATCGTATCCCACCGCAGGCAGTTAGAGATCAGACACCCATTGCTAGGGGAGATGGCCAGCGGTGGAGGACTGTAGGTGCAATTGGCGGGTCATGAGTGTAACTTCTGGTAGAATGATTTGATGGGAGCTGGGCCCCCTCTAATGTATTCTGTAGGTTGCGAGTTCTGGGTTCTGGGTTCATTGTTGTCTTCTCAACGTGGTAAATGGGTACGGATTAGGTAGTTTTCCGAGCAACTTGATTACGTAATATATCTGTAGTATTATCGTGTTGGTATAAAATAATAAAGGCGAATATCTTTGAATGTGAGTCACGGAGGCAGCTGGTAAAAGATTATGTTGGTTGCATATTGAGAACGATTCAGACCAGCAGTATCCGTGGCCGACCCTGTCTTTGTTGGATGTTTTCCTTCGTATCTTGCTTGATTGTGGGTTGATTCAAACGTATCTTGGTGAAAGGGATGCATTTGAGCTGTTTTGGCAAATCCCACACTATTACTGCAGGCTTTTGGCTGCTCTGTATGCAACTATACAACTTTTGCATCCTAGCGTATTGTAGACTAATTAATTAGCGGAGCGTCGTGCACTTTGCGTAGATGTATGATGTAGTATGATGCTTGCTTGACCTATGCACTGCGTACCGCAATAGTCATCAGCTTATTAGCCTATCACAACAGTAGAATCTCATTGCATCATGAACACTAATCTTCGTTGTTCTTATCTCGTATTCGTCTTTGATGATTGGCAAATACCTTTCTACAGTTAAGACATGGGGCGCTAGGATACGCGCCTAACCCCTATCTCGGATCATAATTTCCTAGTAGGAACCATGAAGCGAAAGGATTCATTGATATTTGCATGGGCGCTTTACTAGGATGCAAGTCCTTGCGCGACATTTGATAGACACGAATCGTTTCCTGGCTATCATCATCTCCCGTGACGTCATTGTGTAATGCAACCAGGAGTGGGCGCAGATCGATGCAGGGTTCAATACGTTCTGCCGGAAAGATATCAAAGATGGCATCGTGGATTCGCGATTGATTATCCTATAGAGTGGTCATATGCTGAAAGATTTTTGTTGCTGGCAAAGCGTGCACCCCTGTTCCCCACTCCGCACAGATCGTCGCGGGCGTTAGCTTGTTTACTGTCCCTTGTCATGGACTTGCACACTTTAGACGCCACGTGCAACCTTGGAAAGTGTTTGAAATTACAAGCCTGAAATGAACCTTCACATCTTCGGATACCATGCTTGCGTTCAATCGCCGGCTCCCGATCCGAATAGTGTTTCCGCAGAAGCCATCTCATCAATCGGCGCCACCGAAGTCAAAGATGTCAGGGCACTGTGGGTATCGTGGTGCGATGCGGTCATTGCGTATCAAGATAGTATGGGAACATGGACAATCGAATATCGTGGCACGGGGCTCACTTCTCCCCAAAAAGAGCACATAGCAAATTCCACGGCAATCAAGGAAGCCATTGATGACACCGGCACAGAAATCGACTTCTTTGGCACTGATATGCACCATGGATTGCAGGGTTATGTGCTGCATGATCCAAAGGGAGTTAAAAGCAATGATATTGTTATTTTCGCCACGGACCTAGAAATGGATGCAGGTGTGCCGGAAGTGCACCTTCAATCTATGAATGGGCATACAAAAATACGAGGAATTCGCATGACAAGCAGAGGCGTTCTGGTTCACCTGGTGTTTTATATCACTGGTGAAGAGCAAATCACCCATTTGGAAGGTCTAGCAGAGTTGCGAAGCTATCTCGGCGCCACGTCAGTACTCGTTGATTCTTCTCGCACACTCGCTTTGTTCAGGGTAGCACAGTGGTGTACAAATTCAACGACAGCTACAGCTCTAGACAATAGTGGCCGAATATACACCGCAACCTGCGATCCACGTTATCTAAACTCCCTTGGTCGAGAATATGAAGGAACGGTTCATTTCGAGACGATACCATATTTTTCTGAGACGCGGATTGAGAAAATTGCCTCTGGTGGGTACATGTCTGCAGCTTTGAGCTCAGATGGAGAGTTGTTCTTATGGGGCCAGACCAACCCTGGGTGCAATGGAGTGATCACGGTGTTGGGCGGAAAATCTGCTTCGGATGATGAACAAGAGAAGCTCGTGGCGAATGGTGTCAGCGCCAATATCGATCAGGACGAGATAGTCAAGTGTTTGAAAGTCAGAATTGAAGGCGAAGAAGCGTGCGTATACGATGTGGCGATTGGGCATGGTCATATTTTGGTTGCGGCGGAAGTGCGGACGGTTGGGCGTGTTACGAAGCGAGCGGTTTTTGGCGCCGGCGACAATAAGAATAACCAACTGGGACTTGACATACAAAAGGGCTTTGTGGAGAATTTTGAGGAAGTAATATTGTTACGGGGGTTGAGGGTGGAGGGAATGATTGCATCGGCATGGACCACTATATTGACGTCGATAAATAATTGAATTGAATCGAACGCATATTCACGGGCTCAATTCGAACTATATACATCGAATCGTGGATAAAGTCATTGAAGGTGAAAGAGTGCTTGGACAGGAACCACAGGGGCCATGTGAGGATGAGTAACGTCCTTCACCACCAAAGGGATGCACAACATAATGATGTTACAGGCCAGAATTAGCCATAAACACTAGACTGAAGCTTCGGACGTTTCATCGAGAGAGGTTGTCAATCGATGGCGATGATTGGCTGTCCAAAACATCATTCCTTGTTGTCTCCGTCATCATTGCAGGTCTCCCTAGTGCGATTGTTGATATTGACACTGGCATTCGAGTAAACTTCCAAGTTAGAACCTTCTCAAAAAGAGGGCGCAAGTGCGGACAACAAGCGACAGTGATTCCGGTGCTTATTTGAGCAATATTCCATATCAGGGTGGTGCCAATATTATAAGTGGCGTCTTCATCGTGTTTCGCATTCGCAAGCACGTTGATCCGTAGACCTCCAATAACGATATTGCTGAAGGGATGTCAGCATATTACGCATGGTCATCAATGGCGAGCTATGAACAGGAAACCGAAAGCAAATACAATTGCAATAGCAAGTCTGTTAGCGAAACGCAATCGCAGTCCCCAAACAACAAAATGTGGCAGGATCCAGGTAGTAGCATCAATTGCGACCCCAATAGCAGCTAACGTGACGTCGAAGGGCCCGATTTGGAAGCAGTAGCGGGGATTTTCTGATGGTAGGATCCAGTTGTACTGGACTGGCAGGCAGTGGATCAAGATGCCTGTGATGGTAGCAAGGCCTAGGGTAATGGAGAAGATAATGCAAGTGATCGCTGGCACAAGATCTTAGCAAAGCAATCATATGAAAGGATGCATCGTGCCCGTGGCCGTGATTACCAATGCGTCTCAACCATGGGAAGGCATGCGTAAATAACGTTCGGATAAAGAAAGTGGTGATGGCACATCGGGTTAAGGCCAAGCTGAAAGCCACTGGAATCCGATACAACCATAGAACCTACATAATTGAGCATCACAGCTAGAAGACCTATCCACAGGATTACCAGAAGAGTTTTGTGTAGACCTGCTTCGAGTGTGGGGTCAACGTGCTGGTGGACAGACCCTCCGATCATAGCTTGGACAGGTCAGCAAAGGTGGGCTGCCAGATTGTGCCAGCAGGTGAGTAGATATCTTAGCTTGCCGAATAAGAACATGGCGATAATTAGAAATAGGAAGGCCTAGCTGCCTATCAGTTACGGATACGCGTGGGATACAGACTGGCGCCTTGCCAAAGAAAGTAGAAGAAGTGTATCATCAATAGACCATGGTAACCCTTTGGCGCGTTTTGAAAAAGAACGAGCGAGGAAAAAGACCAACGGAATAGCTGCTAGGCTGGCCGACCCAGCGGCATAAGGTGTGAATAACATTGACGCTAAATTCTGGGTGGTAGTGTTGGAGTGCCCTAGAATGAAACAAGATTGAGTACGAAGAAGATGGATTGGATAGGATAGTTTCAGGGGATTAGAATAGATGAGGGGTAGATCGGCGATGCTTAGCTGAGGAAGCCATGGTGTTGCTGTTGTGGAAACTGGTGAAACAGGTGGGGAAACAGGGCACGACGGCGTTGGAAGGAGCACAGATGCACTACACAGTCGCTGCCTGGTGGAACAGAAACGCGGAAACACGGAAACAGAGACCAAGATCGGCAGTTGTGTTTTGGCGGTTGGTTCAAGCATGAGTTGTTTCGCGTGGCTCTAGAGTGTGATTGTCCCCTACTATGATGTCAGCCCTGATGGCAATTTTGAACAGCAGACATCATCTTGGAGCCGAAGCATTTTTTACGATAATTACCATGCCATGCAGTGACCGGTCCAAGGGTACAGAAATTGGGAAGCGAGGCTCGCACGTGGGCCGGCACAATATGTCGAGTCGGGCTCACATGGGTTGGGCCGGGTAGGCGACCAGAATCAGAATTGGGGGGTGGCACAGGTGCACAGGTGCTGACAGGTGCAGACTCGATTTGGGCAGACATTTTCATCCGGGCTAGCGCCGGCAGTATTGTGGCGCTCTCTGATACTTTTGCGTATGAATGAGAACGGTTTCGCGGCCATGTTGGCTGCGTGGGCATGGGGAAAAGTCGGAGTTTTGGTGTTTGAAGGCCTCGGACCGAAGCCGACGCTAGGCAGGCGCGGTCAATACTCGTATTGTTCGAGTTGGGATGGTAAAAAGTAAAAACGCCGGATGCTCACATTCCAAGCAGCACACCAGGAAATGGGATGGCGCCCTTTTGTGCCCCGCGTTTGGGCAGTGAACCAGTTAGTGGTGGTGCTGGCTGACAGACGCCTGCGGCCTGCTGGAAGGGCAGCGATTGGCCTCGCTTGCTGCGACGCCATGAAGTCAATGGCATCACGCGAAGGAAAAAAAAACGGGCGGCATTGCCACAGCATTTGGCGCTAGGCACCATTGGGCAGCCCATTGGATCGAGGCCTCAAAACGCTAGCGGGATCCGGCACCGCCAGGGGAGGGCCTTGGCCGCGGTCAACCACGGGCCTTGGGCAGTTCGTCCCTCAGCGCCTTTCCAAGGCCGGGCAAGGCTTGCCCGCAGCCATGGTCAACGCCTGTTAGCAGTGCCAACGTCATGTGCGCCCTCCCGACCCTGCTAAAACGGCAGCTTTTGGCTTCCATGGCCGCTCTATTTTCAGGGAGCTGAGGCTTCCTCGGAACTGGACGCGAACTCGACCCACTGCTGCCATCGGCCTGCCTTGTCTGCCTTTCTACTTATTCTTCTTGCCGGCACGCGCCCGCCCGCCCACGCTCTCTTTGTTCTCCTTCTCTCGTTTTGCCATCCATCCTAATCAGCACCGCCATGACATGAGGCCTGCAAACCAGCCTGCGAGTTCCTGATCCGCCACGGCCGTAAATGCCCAACATGCCCTCTACGCTTCCTTCCCCATCCGGCCGCCTCCAGAGCCCCAGGCCCAGCACCCAGAGGCAGCGAAGCAACTCTTTCCCCATTGTCGAGGTCCTGGGATGCTCGACACCAGAGGCCCAGCTTATTCTGGCTGAAGGCCGAGCTGCTGTCCGCAAACGCCGTGCCCGTCAACGATACAGTCGCTCTGTTGACGACGAATCTCTTGTTACTTACCGTCCCAAGGACCATTTGAAGTATCTCGACCGAGCAACACCGTCAGATGCTAGGACTGGCCACGCCAGGATACCTTCCAATGTGACAGATCGGAGCACTTCAACCATAATACCAGAATATCGTGACGCCCACATTGCTGCCCCGGCGCCTCCTACCAGTCCTCTGGGGGACTACTCTGCCAATCTAGCCCTTTTCATCAAGGCACGGCTCCAGTCAATCCCCACATATCAGCCGCAACAGCACTCCACCACTCCATTGTCGCCCCAATCCTGTCCAGACTTCTCGTTCCCAACACAGTTGTCCCCGCTGTCGTCTGACAAGCCCGTACGACGGTTTGCCGATGCACCCAAGGCCATAGAGATTCCTCAGGTGCAGCCTCCAATGCGAAGTGCCTTCTCCGCCTGGAGCTCAACCGACGATGACAGTGAGATCAACGATGACGCTCCCTCTCTGCCAGAAATAGAAGGCTATTGGAAAGATGACATGTCCAAGGGCAGCAACTATGCACCATCCGTCCTCGGCTACTATGAAGCCTCGAACAATGCCTCATTCTTGTTCTCATCAACGCCAATAGAGGACGAGAATGAGCCTGACGCAGCCAAGGCCGTCTCCTTCCCCGACCAGTCAGCACTGCCAGGTTCCACGTCTGAGCCCCATCAACATGACGACTACTCTTCATCGTATCCCACACGGCCACAGCTCACCACATCATCGGCGTCAGCCCATTCGCATTCGTCAGCATCCGTCTCAGTTTCATCGTACTTCGAGTGCAGACGCCCTCTTGCCATCACTCCCCAGCTGAAGCATCGGGTCATAGCGGCACTGACACCTCCCCATATATATGGAACGACCATCCCTGCCATCTCACCATGGGAAGGGGGCGCTATTGCCAACGTTCACGATGTCTTTGTGGAGTCGCAACAGCGTATCCATGTTGATGGCATGTCTTTCGATATGCTGGGAGACTTTAATGTGCCAAACCGAGTTACAACTCCCTGCTGACGGCCACGTCCCTCCTTGTTATCTCACATCTCATTTTTCCAGCGCGTCTGTTTCTTTGTGTATACCTGAGGCTGCCATATGAAGTCAAGCTGGCCTTGCCACACTAGTAACCTTGTTGCTTTGTCTTTTTTCTTTCAAAAAATACAGTTTTGTAATCTTTTCTTCTTGGTTTGGGGTTTTCACATAGATTGCGGCTCTGGCGTCTCACTCGGTATTGGTTTGTTCGGAGTAAGACTTCACGAGCGTATGACGCATACGATACCAATCTCCGGCCGAGGAGTTTCCTTTTTTGTACATATAGGAAGCAGGTTATATATCTGGGTGAAGTCCATCAACAGAGCATTATTCTATCTACTAGCGTTTGGTGGAAACAAGACCCATGTGCCTAAGCAAAGTTAGTGATGGACGATTTGAAAGCGTGGAGTAGCGTACCCGGCAGGGCTGAGTGTAGGCGCCTAAGCTTGGCCGTTTGGAGCGGTGAAGGTTTTGAGCTGCAAGGTCCCGTCCATGCAGATCTAAGGAACAGGGAGTCATGCAGCGTCGATCAATGAGGGGTTCTAGTATTTACGTCTGTTTGATTGGCTTGTTTGGTGGCCGTCAACCGAGCCCCCCACGGCCCAGCTCCGTTGCTAGGCAATCCATTATGGATGGCCACCAACGATCCTTCACGCGTCTGAGGCTAGCTACTTGCTTCGCGGTGGACGGTTCTCGCATCGTAACTGCCTCGATTACGGCATAACTATAGTCTCTGGCTCCCTGGCCTGATGTCGAACATGAACCTGCTGCACTAGGGTTTCGAGTGGCCACGTCACTCTTTCACCTGAGAAAGCTTCCTTCGCTTGAGCAGGCCTTGACACCACACCCCAACATGGCCGAACCAGACCCCAGCTTCATAGCACAGGTGCTTGGCCGCGCTGCCTATGAGTTCTCTAAAGCGCAGCCTATGCTTCCCGTCTACGTCCATCTTGTCATCTCCGCCCTCTTTCCCATATACGCGGGTGCGCATGCTTCGCTGTCTCGGCCATCCTCGGCGGCCAAGGCTTCTAGAAAGAAGCGCGCATCCGAAGACGAAAAATACGACGATGATGGCGAGGAAGAAGATGAGGATGAAGACGAAGAACGCATTATGGAGGGGCTCTCCCCAACAGATGCGCTGCTAATGCCTCTTTTTGCAGGAGGGGCACTTGCCTCGCTCTACTTCCTCCTCAAATGGATGAAGGACCCTGCCCTTCTCAACAAGATCCTTAACGCATATTTCGCCATCTTCGGTGTATTTTCTGTCTCGCGGCTCATCACCGACCTTCTCGACATTGGCCACTCCATCATCTTCCCTCATCGACACGTGCTGCACGGCACACTATACTATGTCGACGCTAAGGACGAGAAAGCAGTACCTGCCCCAGGCTCTCATAAGGACAAACAGCCCATTGTTTCGCCGCTGCCAGGCTTCTTAGCCGGCATCCCGCTCTCTCAGGGGGCCCGCAAAATGCTATGGGCTGATCGGGCAATGCCTGGCAACAAGTGGACATTGCGCCTCTATCTCCATCGCATCGCCGCCGGCAGATTCAGGGTCGGCCCTCACGGTATCGTCGGTCTGCTGGCTGGTTTGACTACTGTGGCATACTTTAACTTTGTCGACAAGCCCTGGTACCTCACCAACCTGTTAGGTTTCGGCTTTTCTTACGGCGCACTGCAGCTCATGTCGCCAACTACCTTTGCTACGGGAAGCCTTATCCTTGGTGCCCTCTTCTTCTATGACATATACTTCGTCTTCTACACGTAAGCAATCTACCTGTGCCTGTCTCTGATGCCATGCTGACATCCGCCACTCAAGACCCATGATGGTCACCGTAGCAAAATCACTTGACGTTCCCATCAAACTCATGTTTCCAAGACCAGCCTCGGCCGATGACCCTTCCGCTTCCCCTTCTCATGCCATGCTTGGCCTTGGTGACGTCGTGCTACCTGGAATCATGATTGGCTTGGCCTTGCGTTTCGACTTATATGTCTTCTACCTCCGTCGTCAGAAATGCATACCTGCCCTAAAACAAGGTGAGGCAGACATTATGGAGAAGCCGCAATACTACTCGCTGGCGGGCCGCTGGAGTGATCACTTTTGGACCCATTCGCTTCTTGGCCGACCGCTTTGGGCTACTACAGCACAACAGAGCAAACCAGAAGCACCCTTTACTTTCCCAAAGACATATTTCAAAGCCAGTCTAGTGGGATATGTGCTTGGCTTACTGGCTACGCTGGGCGTGATGATGGTATGGAACCATGCCCAGCCAGCCCTTTTGTATCTGGTACCAGGCGTCCTCGGTAGTATCTGGCTCACCGCTGTTGTGCGCGGAGAGCTTGGCTTAGTGTGGAATTACACAGAGAAAATTGAAGAGGAGGACTTAAATAACACACGCAAGGAAAATTGCAAAGAACCAAACGAGGAGAAAAAGACAGCGTCACCGAGTCATAGTGCTTCAGTCAGTGGCACAGAGGGTAAACAATCGGAGAAGATCAATCGCATTGCGAGTCACCGACCGGAACGCGAAGTCTTATCTTTCTCAATCGAGGCACCCTGGAAGTTAAAGCAGCCACGTTCTGTGCGAAAAGAGTCTCGAAGTGAGCAGAATGCGAAGAGTACCTCTCAAGATGAAAATGAAAAGCACAACTGGGTACCGTCGAATTCAAAGTCTACTCTGAACAAGGAGCCCACCGGCAAGCGAGTAAGGCTAAGATAAATGGCCACTTGTTCAAATTCGATTTATTTGAAGGCGGTAAAATGGGAAAGGACGGAAAGGGGTATGATATCATTGAATTAGATTGGAGATGATGGGTATAGTGATAGTAATTTAGATAGTAGTCAACGGATACCCTATGTGTAAAGTAGCGAATGTCTACGGCGAATATCGCATTCATGGCCTAAATCCTCCTTTCTCGATGGAAGTATTCCACAAACATGATTTGAGAGAAGCGGGCTAAAATCTAGAGAGACGGAGGGTGCGGGGCTTTACGGAGTGGGCTGCACTAGACCAAAAATCGATACGCCGATGCGGAGCGTCATTTCTATCAAATTTCTAGACCAAGAACAGTCATAACTCGTAAAAAAACCCAATTACTATTACAAGAATGGCATCCGGCAGTAAAGTGGCAGAAAATATGCTCTGGGGAGGCCGTTTCACGCGTAAGTGCTCTCAACAGCATAATTATGCTCTGGTACTGACAGTTGCAGAGGGCCTTGACCCAGTCATGGAGCAGTACAACGCTTCGTTGCCATATGACCGCCTGTTTTATGCAGAAGATATTGCCGGCTCGATTGCATTCGCTCGTGCCAACTTCAACAATGGCATACTCACCAAAGACGAGTTTTCTGCTATTGAGAAAGGCCTCGCGCAGATCAAGGACGAGTGGGCCTCAAATGACTTTGTAGTCAAGGAAAACGACGAAGACATTCACACTGCCAACGAACGAAGGCTGAGCGAGATTATTGGCAAGGATATCGGCGGAAAGTTACATACCGGCCGAAGCAGGAACGAGCAGGTTGCGACAGATATGCGCTTATGGCTCAGGTCACAACTGCAGACCCTTGAGGGCTATCTGAAACTCCTGATCCAGACCTCTATACAACGAGCGGAGGCGGAGATCGACGTCCTGGTACGCCTGCGCTGGTCTCATCTTTGAAATATGGTCATGAATACTGATTCTACAGATGCCTGGGTACACCCATCTCCAAAAAGCCCAACCTGTCCGCTGGTCGCATTGGATTCTGTCACATGCTACTGCTTTCGCCACCGAACTTGAGCGTTTGCGTGAAGTTATAAAGCGGGTAAATCGCTCACCACTGGGTTGTGGTGCCCTTGCCGGCAACCCTTTCAATATTGACCGTGATGCCATGGCCAAGGAACTTGGGTTCGATGGACTCTTGACAAACTCGCTGAATGCAGTTGGTGATCGCGATTTCGTCTTTGAAACTCTACAGTGGGGATCAAGCTTCATGCTTAAGATGTCTCGCTGGGCCGAGGATCTCATCATCTATTCCAGCCTTGAGTTTGGCTTCGTTCGACTCGCAGACGCATACTCGACTGGTAGCTCCCTCATGCCGCAAAAGAAAAATGCCGACTCATTAGAACTCATTCGTGGAAAGAGTGGACGTGCATTTGGTCATATGGCCGGATTATACGTGACTATCAAAGGCTTACCAACCACGTATAACAAGGACTTGCAAGAGTCTGTCGAGCCTCTCATCGATCACATCAAGACTGTTAGCGACTCAATACAGATTGCGACGGGCGTTTTGTCAACACTTACTGTCAATGCTGAGAAGATGCATGCCGCCCTTGCCCCGGAGATGCTGGCTACCGAGTTTGCGGATTATCTGGTCAGAAAGGGTGTACCGTTTCGTGAGGGGCATCACATCTCAGGCCGTGTGGTTGCTTTGGCAGAAAACGAGAATGTACCCATGGATAAGCTGAGCCTAGAGCAGCTCAAGGGTATTGATTCTAGGTTAGGCGATGATGTAGTCGAATGCTTGGATTACGAACGTGCCATAGAATTAAAGAACGCGACCGGGGGTACAAGCAGGAGTGCTGTTCTCGAACAGGTTCAAATACTGAAGAGCCTTCTTTAGCGATTGACCGGAGTAAAGTAATGCTTGACATGGGTGGACTCGAAAAGCACATGCAACTGTGCAAAAAGCGGAATAAAAGAGGTATAATCGTTTACACCGTCCCCGACACCACAAAATGGCCCTCAGAGAGCAGCGAGTCAGAATCTATCACAGCAACGAGAATGACTAAACCTTCATGTAATGACAATACTTGTAACAAATGATATGAAAATCCCTAAATTCACTTCCCTTAGGCCGTCGCCACGGGCCTTGCATGCCCTGTTTCTGCTGCTTTCTCCTTCGGAATATTAATCATCATAGCCTCGTCCCTAACTTTTGCAGGCCCCCTCTCGTGGCCCTTCGGCACCCCAGGAATCCTCTTACCTTTCCCCTTCCCGAAGACCCCCGGGCCCGACACAATTTTCTTCTGTCCTGGGTAATCACACCGCCCAAAGTCGTTGCAGAACCCGGTCTTACACTTGTTATTGCTCCGACATCGAGCACCCAGACACGCGTCTCGGGCCGTGCATTTTGTGCAAAGGCCCCAGTTGCAGTATTGGTCTGCGTCACAATGCGCAGCTTTTTCGCACGGATTACCGCGCGGAGGGGTTGATGGAGAAAGACATATTGGTGGTGTAGGTGAAGCGCGGCGTTTAAAGAGGGCAAATATACTGGAGAGTGAGTCAGAGTGACACGAAGCATTGATATCATTTGCGACAACTGCAGTTCTCGGGTCCTCGAGCGTGATTTCATCTGGGATCGAGCGCTTCCTCCGCGACAAAGGCCTTATAGATGGCCGAACAGAGCATTCCTGGCACGTACCGCCCAAACAACGAATGTGCTCTTGACAAACTCTCTTGCTGTCGCATCGGTCACCGAACTTTCCTGGTTGGGTTTCTGCGTTTTGTTGGCAGACGCTGTTTTTGCAGATTAGGGACGGAGCGCAGCTATCAGCTGTGTCGCAGAGGTGGCCTTCGCATCCAAAGGTGCAATCGCTTTGCTCCAGAATGTAGGGGTTCAAAGGTGTTGCTGTGATGTTTGTAAGGCCGGTGTCTTGCGGTGCGGGGAGGTACTTTGTCCAGTCGAAGTTACTGCGTGCAGTATATGAACGCTGGAGAACGTCCTTGAGAGCGACCCAGGATGTGAATTCTGGGCGTAGTGGGTTGACGCGCGCTGTTAGCCCTTCTTCCGTAGTGCTTAGATGAGAGTATAACTGTTCCTAGGTTAGTTTAGTGTATCACAATGCAGACCCATAGGGTCGCAGCAACTTACCCATGGAATACCCCTGAGATTCAAGGCGTTGCCCTGATCGAAAATCGCCTCTTTTTTGTAGAAGTGCCCAAATTTGGTGTGTACATACGCCCACTCCTCCACCATCAGTAGCTTGCTATTGCCCTTTTTGCCCTTCGCCCTGGCAGTGAGCGTATTTCCTGGGACGAACAAATGAGCCCACGGAGTCCCGGCTGTGGAGTTCGCCTCCTTCTGGAAATATCCGTGGATTCCAATAACATCAATGGCTACACAATCCATCGCACTGTCAGGAAAATTTTGGATGCCATCAACAGTCTGCGGTCCAGAAATGCCTCCACTAATCACGGCAATGTTGGCACTGTCAAGGCCAAGGTTGAATTTGAGGTGATTGGCAATGTCGCAGAGCCAGCTTTCTCCAGCAGGAATAGGCCAGATACCGCTGAAAGGCTCATTTTGTAGATCAACACCCTGCACTTGTTAGTCCACTTTGTGCTAATCACACGGAGTTGAGAGTGACAAACTAAGATGATCTCCGAAAGTTCGCCCCAAGATCGTCCATCAAATGCCTTGGAGGGATAATGCTTGAAGAATACATCGAGTCTTGTTTTGTATAATTCGCGGTCTGGAAATCTTAGCACATGCCACCTCCATTTCGAAGGAAAATGCTACTTACACTCATCTAAACTGTAAAAATCAAGAAATGCCCCATTCAATTTTTGACAATATGCATCGCAGGGAATATCATTCGTGCCACGGAGGGCATGAGCATCGTGAGGAACAATAATGACCTTCATTTGGCCTGTATCATGTTAGCCCTGGGATAATTTAGCAGTGGCTTCGGGCGACGTGCCCTTCGAAATGTGATGAATGGCAGCCAAGCAGTCATCGAACTGGTCAAGGAGAGACTTGTCGAAACCACCCAACTCATGCTCGGGCTGGTGGGGATTAGCATCCGCTTTTAGGGTGTATCGACTCTTAGCCATACATCAGAATGTTGACTATCAGGGCGTACTGCAACGAAATGAGTCAAAGCCTCTTGTATTGGTACTGCTGGACCTACTGAATAGTCGAATAACCCTAACTTTAGCCTTGACGAGTTCTCGGATAGTATCGTCTCGATGTTGGGGGGTGAAGAATTGCAATGTAGGGTAATTGACACCACCCCAAGAGTGAAGATCGCTTTTGATTCTGAGGTTGGCAGCTACGGGAGTTGTCCATGATACCGCGGATAACAACGTGGCTAGAGAAGCTAGGAAATACATAACGAAGAAAGCAGGCCGACACACAGCGAGCTTGCAGTAACATGCAAACCACTCCGATATAACGTATTGTAGTCATCGTGTGGACACGTGTAGGTGGTCCCTATAGCCAGATCTCAATTACGGAGGTTAAGGCTCGTGGTTATGCTCCCCATATTGAGGCAGTTCATATATATTAGTTGCTGGGGTGTAGTAGCCAATCACAGCAGGCCGAAGACTGGGCTACCTTGAAGCTGCGAACCTAGGGCACGGGCGCACTAAAACGGTTGATAGTATATGCTCACATGCATGGAAAAGACAGGGTAACGGTTGATGTGTGTTGTGTGAGCCAAGGATAAGTGGGTCTAAGAAATACTAAAGAGCAGCTGCCGCGGGCCGAAAATTATTCGATTTGAGTACTGTAGCGAGATTCTACTAAATGCGGGTTGCTTTCCTGGGTCCTCTGTGGAGATTTACAGGGACGTGACAGAATTGGACCTTTGAGACGGCTGGTGCCCATGCATTATGTTGAAAAGTAGCTCGGCAGAATTTCAGCTGTTGTATTCTAGCTTGCATCATGACACCTATTGATCTGACAGCGACGATGAGCACAAGTGAAAACTGTGGTGAGATGTTCTTTGCCCACAGCCATGAAGGCTCGTAGAAGTCCGCATTTACGAGTAGATCCGGCTTCATCCCAATCTCAGGGAACGTTCGTTGGCCGGAAGGAGCCCTTGAGACATGGGCATCCTCAGGTTCATTGGGTTCTAATGGACGGCGGCACTGTTGCACAGTGATAGATATCAGCCTCCTGGGTTTGCACATACAGATTCAAGCCTCTTCAGGGTGGCCAGCACTTCCTCTCCCAGGTTCTCACCAGTGGCTGATTGTGCGAAGCGGCCGTATCGGAGGTCACTAAGAGCGCCTACGACATCTTGAACTTCTTCCAGGGCTCGTGCATTCTCATGTTCCATTTCTGCGATTTGCGATTCGAGGCTTTGGCATGCTTCTTCCATACTGGAGTGAACGGACGCGAGAGTGTGAGGTTTCTTGCGGCCATGGCCCGAAAGCTTGCAGCATGTTAGTGTTTATGATTGCATTGGACGAGAACAATGTGATCAAGGTACCTCTTCTTCCATCCGAAGCGCAACAGGGTCAAGGCCAGCAACAATTGCATCATCCAACCGCCGCCCTTCTCTCGCATACTCTCGTCGCAGCCGCTTTGACCTGTTGACCTCGTCGGCAATGGCGCGGCGCACCAAGTCCACGTCCTTTTCACGCAGCCGCTGCAGTTCTCGATACAGGTCTCGGACAGCAGGATTGGCGCGGTGGGCTTTGGGGAATATGTCAGTGAATTGGCGCAGGGTCATGCAGTCCCGAAGCGCGGCTGGCGCAACGAGGAAGTCACTGAGCATCTTGGCCTCCTGCGACGACATGGCGGCCGTGAGAGGCGCTGAGACTGACGCTGGTGTTGATGCTAAAGCCGAGCAGAGGCGTGACGTAGAGCATAGAGTGCAGAGATATGGCAGCGAGAGTCATGCAGTCGAGGGCTGACGCACCCAGGCGCGTCGCGTGCAGACATGGCACGGGCCTTGCGAGACAAAAGACGCCTGCAAGATGCGCCTGCCTCCCTCCCTACACGTGCTACCACACAAACCTCATTGCTGCGCCTTCATTGATTTCCCGAGATATCTTTGGCCGCAGACGGGGGTAGACATCTAAACCATCATCTTGTGTTGTCAAACAGCCTTGCTTGCGCGTCTTCTGGTAATAGGAAAGACACGACGTCCCTTGAACTTCACTTCCAGCACAGAATCAACATGGCGCCTGCGCCTGCTCTAGAACCATCGTATCGGAAAGACGAGAAGGTTTTTTGTTTCCACCATGAGCTACTATATGAGGCCAAGGTTTTGGAAGTGAAGCCCATCGAGGGTGACGACAAGAAGAGTGGCTTCCAGTACAAGGTTCATTACAAAGGCTGGAAGAATACGTATGTTCCCCTCGTCTCCATTTGTCTTACTCCCTGAACGATTTCTGAGTTTGGTTTGACTCCGTTTGTCTGATGTTTGGTTTTCACTACGTGAAAAATTTACCCCGTACATTCATCAACCTCACACTGCCGCCACTAGCTCTGCTTCTAGACATTTTAGCTACTGTCTCCGAAACTTACTAATGGATGACAGCTGGGATGACTGGGTCCCAGAGGACCGGCTCCGCAAGCTGAGCCCTGAGAACCGTGAATTGGCCAACAGCTTGAGGCACGATATGCTTGCCGCTCAGCGTGCTGCTAGGGCGCAGCCTCAGCCCCCCAAGAAGAAGGCTCAGGGATCAGCCCGAGGTAGCGAGGAACGCCAGATGTCTGCATCTGTCGCCGCACCTCGTGGTCAGAAGCGCATGCGCGATAATGATCTTGAAAAGGTAAGCGCGTTTGGCCGAGGATTCACTGGCTTTGCACACAGCCGTGTAGCACTACCCCCTCTCTAGCCCATAGACTAACTCAAACTAGGAGGATGTGTTCCAGGCCAAGCGTGCTGTGAAAATCGGCATGCCAGACAGGCTGAAGAGCCTTTTGGTAGACGACTGGGAGAACATCACCAAGAATCTGCAGCTTGTTCAACTCCCATCAAGTGAGCCAGCTGGCGTTATCCTGGACAAGTATCAAGAGTATGCCTTTTCGACAGGCACCAGAAACAGCACAGAGTGTGACATTATTGAAGAAGTTGTCGCCGGCTTGAAGGAGTACTTTAACAAGAGTCTTGGCCGTCTGCTCCTGTATCGCTTTGAGCGTGAACAGTTCTACGACATCTACACGCGTATCGAGACGCCAACAGACGAACTCGCTGGTAAAACACTTGCCGAAATATATGGTGGTGAACATTTGCTACGTCTCTTTGGTAAGTTCAAGCCTGGGAATCCGCACACTGCGCATCTTCTGACTTAGCATCTAGTTTCAATGCCGGAGCTCATCGCGCAAACCAACATGGACTCCCAGGCTGTCAATCGCCTTCGTGAAGAACTTCGTCAGATGACCACTTGGCTCGGCAAAGACGCCCAGGTCAACACCTTCTTCGCATCAGTCTACGAGAGCCCAGGACAGGCCTACATTGACAAGGTCAAGTCGAGCACATGAGCAACGTGCTCTCCACCCCTTCTCTCTCTTTTCATTATTTCTGCATCACCTCTTCTTGCATCATCTGAAAGGTGGCGGGCATAGTCACGGCGCTTTGGCGATTTGGTATCCGGTGTTGGGTGTTGTCCACTGTTTAGCAAGACACCCACCTGTGTGCATTCTCAGGGGGTACACGGCAGATCCACATACACGTATTGTTTGTCAATAGATGGAGCTTTGATCATGAGTTCTTAATAACACCTTCTAAAACCCCAATGGCCCACTCCAAGCACTTTGACATGTTCTCTTCTGCCTGCTTTGGCATTCCGCTGATGCCTACACTCCGACACACACTCTCATCTAGCTCGTTTTCTACACGGCCATGTTGGAATAAGAACTTGTGGTCTTGCACGTAGTTGGGCCACACCACCTTGTCTACATAGCCAGGCGGATCTTCCCAGAAGCCCTCGATGGTCACATAACCAGTCCTTGCTTCTCTCCGTCGCTTTGCGGTTTCATAGCTGGTGCGTAAAAAAAGCCTGACCTGAAAAAGGGAGCGGATGTGCTTGATGCTGTCTGAGAAGAGGAGGAAGCCATCAACAATACATATTCTCCGGTGCTGCCATTCTGGGTTGGCGTCCAGCCACGACTGCACCCTTGCCTTTAAGCGGTCGATGTCGGGTTGGGGGACGCCATGCTCGCCAACACTGTTCTGGTCTTCTTTGCTCTGCAGCCATTCTGGGCTTGTGCCATGCTGGTTGATGTGCTGTAGGGCTTGCTCAAGCTGGGGTAGGTTGAGCGACTCGAGACAGTCCCAATCCTGTATGCCGTTGCGGATAGGAATCTCGGCGTCGGCGAGGTAGAAGTCGTCGAGGTGCAGGATGAAGAGGGTGGAGGGTGGGAAGATGTCGCGCAGCAGACGGGACAGCGTTGTTTTGCCAGACGAGGAGGGGCCTGAGATGCCGACTAGGAGAGGTTGGGGGGGCATGGTGGTTGGTATCAACTAAGCAATAGTTCCAGCATGTGGGGTGGTGGTCATGGTTCGGTTTCGTCGTGGCCACCTCCCAATACCCATCATGACCACAGGACAAGCCATGGAGCCCTCGCCGCTCACGCAGGACTCGCGGCCGGACATCTTCCAGCCCAAAATCATCCACCTCTATGAGACGCTCTTCACGCACGACAACGACGACGACGATGACGACGACGAGCTGTCCGACGGCTTCTGGCAGGAGTTCTTCTTGCACCGGCCAGACGCCGCGGGCCTGCAGCGCATCGTGGGCGCGGTGCCGACCGACGAGATGCTGCACCGCCAGCACCGCTCGCAGCAGCTCCTGCGCCGGGCGGTGCAGGGCATCAAGCAGGGCCAGCCGCCGGCCGACGAGGTTGCGCTCGAGGTACGCTGCCACCACCACCACCACCACCACCACCATCACTACCACTACTACCACCCCCGCCAAACGCTGGCCACCAGCCGCCCCCGCTGACGGCCCAGACCCTAACCGTCTTCCTCGGTGCTGCCCTCGCCAAAAAGTACACCAACCCCAGCTCCGACGTCATCTCCCTGCTCACCGGCCTGCACAATGCCGATGCCGTCATGACCGACTTCATCGCGACCCTCGACACCGTCATCCGCAGCGGACGCACCATCCCTCTGCGCCTCAAGGCTGTCCGCGCCACCCTCGCCATCACCGCCGCCGGCTTCCACACGGCCCTGCCGTCCTACTTCACCCACCGCGACCTGTTCCCCTCGCTCATGAAGTACGTGCAGGACTGCGACCACACCGCCCTCGTCGTCCCGGCTTTCTACCTGCTGGGCCTCCTCACCAACTACAACAAGTTTGAGTTCCAGAACCCCTACCGGCTGCGGCTCGACGACTTCGTCAACGATGCCATCATCCAGAAGATGATTGCCAGCTTTGGCCACACGTGTCTCAAGCTGCGAGACGCCTACATAGCCATCCAGGACGACTTGCCAGAGGGGTGGACTCTGGGCTCTACCCTGTCCTACATCGGGCTCGGCGCCCTGGCTCCCGGCTCCCGGCCCTCGACTCCCACTCCAGCCGCTGACGAGACCAAATCGCTCTTCGCCGCCCTCCCCGGCCCGGAAATGGGCACCCTGCTCCTGACATATGAATTCGCAAACGCCAACAAGGTCTTCTGCTTCAACTTGGTCACCATACAGCCAGAGACCAAGGTCGATCCCTCCCCCTTGAGCGCCTATCTGTCCTTGACCTCGTACCTCTTCCAGCATGCCCATCGCTCCGCTAGAACAGCTTTGTACTCGTATCTTAGCCTCTTTGTCCTACGCATTCTAGTTGAGGATCAGCCACTTATCAAACGACTGTGCAGCGACGAGAACAAACTTTCTGTCCGCCTATGTCGACAGAGACAGCCTTATCTGCCTATCGTCAAGGGCGACCGGGTTCCCGTTGCTGTCATACTAGACTTGATGATTGACGGGATCAATCACAACCTACGGAGGCGACTCGATGTCGACTTCTACATGTTAGTAGCCCTTTCTCTATGCCTTCTCTGTCTAACTAATTTCGATTTAGCCTGTGTCTTGGTGTTATACTTCGGATTCTCTCATTCCTTAGCCGTGCCAAAGTCCGCCTCACCTACCACTGGTCAGAGGTCTGGAGGGCGTTGCTGGCATTCGTTCGTTTCTTAACAACGTATGAATCCGACATCAAATCAAACTATAAGTCTTCCGAAATGATCAACACTCTGGTTGGTTTATTAGCTTTCGCTCTTTCAGGCGGCGAGAACTTCCTCCCTGATTCAGCCGCGTACGACGACTTATTCTACAAACTGACTGAATCCGGCGATGTCCTAATAAAATTTCGTGATGCATTTGGGCTATCGGGCAAAACTAGTCCTATGCAGACACTTATCAATGTCTCGTCACATTATCACTCGCTACTCGGAGGTAGTGAAGATGGAAAGTCTCGTAGCAAGAACCTCAGCCCACGTGAAGTCAGCGATGTAATCAAGCAAGGTTATGAGACTTTGTCAATCGATACCAGTGAGGATTTGGATCGATGGGAAAGATTCCGCGAGGCAGACTTCAAGTCAATCTTGAAGCGTATCGCAAGAACGTCGGTGGAAGATGCAAAGTTATTGAAAGAAGACACATAAACTGCACCAGACGCATAGCTTCCGGTCACGACCCATAGTACTAGAATGATGTACTTATTTGAGGACTTAGCCTGCACCTGGCGTGCTTCAGACGTCAATTATGTGACGCAGCAGAGATGCACTAGTAGCAGCTCCAGCCACGTGCGGCCCCGCACCCTATTTTCCACCAAGTCAACCATACTCCGTTGTCTCCCATTGGGCACAAAATATACGCCTGGGCTGCACAAAACGTCAGCCAATGCTTCGGTGCAAGCGCCCTGCATTGCCGGGACTGTTCACAGATGACAGTCGTCGCTATGACGACGGCTAAGTGTGCCAAGGAGGCCCTCAAGTGCTCTTACCTGGCCCGTAGACTGTAGAATAGATAGGACGGTGTTAGTAGATCAAGCAGCGTGTTAGGCCTTCTGGGGGGGAATTGCCGGTGCCTCGGGCAAGGTGTGCGGTAACCGCTTCCTCAAGACCGACGGAGTGGTCAGCAAAGTTAGTATCGCGTGTTGCCAGCTTGCATTACATGCGGATCTTTACCGTCGATAGTTGTTCGTGAGCAGTTGTTGTGCCGTTACCCATGTATTTGTCCCGACACATGCGACCACAGTTTGGCATATTGCACAGGGATCCCCACTGTCCCAGTGTATTGATACTACCCCGAGTGCTTGGTGGTCGGTTTATATGGAGCTCCCCGCATCACCAGCAAGAGCAGCAGCACAGAACAAGCAAGGCACAATGAGCCTATCGAATCACAGCGGCCCCAGCAAAGGTAAGTAAATCGGTTGATCAGCGCACAGCATTTGAAATGCCTCTCTCCATTGGTGGCCGCGGCTGCGGTCAACAGGTGATCCGGAGAAACGGAGGCACGCACAGGGACCGATCGAGGCTATGCGTGTGGGCCCAGACAAAGACCACACAGACTGAATGTTCGTCATATTCCATGTCCCCGCAGACGGGTTCACGAGGGGTAGTAATCGGCGGCCCAGCAATTCGTCTTGGGGAGCGGTTGCTCATAAGGAGGCCGTTCGCCCACGCGCCTCTCGAATTATCCCGCTTCCTCAATTGCTCCCACGCGACTCATATAGCACCACTTGAAGAGGCGCGTCTGTTCGCTTCTCCAAGTGTGTCCTAGTAACTGTAATTTGAATTTGGGCCGCACCCGCTCTCCAACATCCTGCCGAGCTCTTTATCCGGGAGTCAGACTTATACTCGCTTTGGGGCTTGTCTGTTCCTACTCCCCGCTGCCCATACGGCGTCCGAACATACTCCCAAAGCCTTTGCACACGCAGCAATTTGCAAGGTTTGAAGCGCAGCAAAAGCGACGACCTCACCCCCCATCCCCTCCAACCGCCCGATCCAGCGCAGACCATGTCTGAAGGAAGTGTGAAGCCGCCCGCGCGTGTCGTGGCCGAAGCGCATGAGGTAGACACTTTCCACGTCCCCAAGGCCTTTTACGAGTAAGTAGACGTTTGGTTGGAAAATTGCATCATCTACCAAGACAAGGCTGCGCGGCGTCATTCCAACGCACGACAGCGCGGGGTGACCCCGCCATCAGCAGTCTCGTGTCGGCACAAAGTAATCAAGACTGACGACAAGCACAATAGAAAACATCCACACTCGAAGCCACATCTGGGCAGCCTCGAGGAGTATCAGAAGCTGTACAAGGAGTCCATTACAGAGCCAAAGCAGTTCTGGGGCCGGCTTGCACGCGAATTGCTCACGTGGGAGCGCGACTTTCAGACAGTACACGCCGGCAGCTTCGAGGGCGGCGACAATGCGTGGTTCGTAGAGGGCAGACTCAATGCCAGCTTCAATTGCGTCGACCGACATGCGTTCAAGGACCCAAACAAGCCAGCCATCATCTACGAGGCTGATGACACCGGCGACAGCCGCATCATCACCTACGGTGAACTTCTCCGCCAAGTCTCCAAGCTCGCCTACACCCTAAAAGAAATGGGTGTGCGCAAGGGTGATACTGTTGCTCTATATCTACCTATGATTCCGGAGGCGGTCATTTCCTTCTTGGCCTGCTCTCGCATTGGTGCTGTGCACTCGGTCGTTTTTGCTGGATTTTCATCTGATTCCTTGCGGGACCGGATTATCGACGCCGAGTGCAAAGTAGTTATTACTACTGACGAGGGTAAACGCGGCGGCAAGGTCATCAGCACCAAGAAGATTGTTGATGAAGCCCTAAAACAATGTCCTGGCATCAGTCATTGTCTGGTATACAAACGCACGGGTGCCGAGATTCCATGGACCAAGGGGCGAGATTGGTGGTGGCACGAGGAGGTCGAGAAGTATCCCAACTACATTGCACCAGAGTCAATGAACTCAGAGGATCCTCTCTTCCTACTCTACACATCCGGATCCACAGGCAAGCCTAAAGGTGTCATGCACACAACTGGTGGTTACCTCATCGGAGCTGCTGCAACTGGCAAATATGTCTTCGATATTCATGATAATGATGTATTCTTCTGTGGCGGCGATGTTGGATGGATCACTGGCCACACCTATGTCGTCTATGCTCCCCTGCTTCTCGGTGTTGCAACTGTTGTCTTCGAAGGTACACCCGCTTACCCGAACTTTTCACGATACTGGGATATTGTGGATAAGTACAACGTTAGCCAATTCTACGTTGCCCCCACTGCGCTGAGGCTGCTTAAGCGCGCCGGCAACGACCATGTCAAGCACAAAATGAAGAATCTCAGAATTCTCGGCTCTGTTGGTGAACCGATTGCTGCCGAGGTCTGGAAATGGTACTTTGAGATTGTTGGCAAGGAGGAAGCACATGTTGTTGATGTAGGTTTACTGCATCATAGGACTTTGTGGAAAAAAATGCACTAATACCCGAACAGACTTACTGGCAAACGGAGACAGGCTCGCACGTAATCACACCGCTCGGTGGTGTTACGCCTACAAAGCCTGGGTCTGCTTCGCTTCCCTTCTTCGGCATCGAGCCTGCAATTATCGATCCCGTCTCTGGTGAGGAAATTCATGGTAACGATGTGGAGGGCGTACTCGCATTCAAGCAGCCGTGGCCCAGTCTGGCGCGCACGGTTTGGGGAGCACATCAGCGATACATGGACACATATCTGAACGTGTACAAAGGCTACTATGTGAGTATATAGCGAGGATGACATGGATGCACACTGATGGATTTAGTTTACTGGAGATGGTGCTGGCCGTGACCATGAAGGGTACTACTGGATCCGAGGCCGCGTCGACGATGTCGTCAATGTATCTGGGCACAGACTATCTACTGCCGAGATTGAGGCCGCTCTCATTGAACATCGTAAGTCTTGTGCAGAGGCCGAGGCTGTTGTTGAGATGCTGACAATTTTTCCAGACCAAGTGGCTGAGGCAGCTGTAGTGGGAATCAACGACGAGCTGACTGGCCAGGCCGTGAATGCCTTTGTTGCGCTGAAGGAGGGCAGTGAATCGAGCGAGCAGGTTAAGAAAGACTTGATCCTACAAGTGCGCAAATCGATTGGACCATTTGCCGCACCCAAGGCCATCTTTGTGGTGCCAGATCTGCCCAAGACGCGGTCGGGCAAAATCATGCGGCGCATCATGCGCAAGATCTTGGCTGGTGAGGAGGACCAATTAGGCGATACGTCAACGGTAAGTAAGACATTTCTTTGCGGTTGCTGGGCAGTGGAAGTGGTGACGCGTTCTACGGTGGAGATCCCGGACTAACCGCGCCTTGTAGCTCTCGGACCCTTCGGTGGTGGACAAGATTATCGACATTGTGCACCAGACGAAGAAGAAATAAAGAGGCGAGCGGCATTGAGCGACGGAAGCATTGTGTGATGCTGGGTTGCAAGGCAGACTACTGGGTATGGCATGGTGGAATATGGCGTGGTATAGTTTGGTGCAGACAGGTCGCGGGCATTAGGTAAGCGAAGAGCGCGTGTTCATGTAGGGCTGAGCGAGCTGATGCCGCTTGTGCCGTGCCGAGTGGTTGTGTGGATAGATAGCCGTGGTAGTTTTGGCGCGAAGCTGTTTTTAGCAATGCCGTGGCCCGGCCAACCAGATGCTTCATGAGCTGCCTAAGCAGCAAGTACACAACAGAGGGTATCGGCGTCGAAGGTCTGCGGACAACGCTGTGACGGCACTTCAAACACGCACAAGCCTTACAGGCGACGATACACGCAGACTCGGCGGCCAATTGCTGTTTCATCCGTGTCGCGGTCTTGCGCCCAGGCCCCGTTCGCCGCCTGCCGGACGCCAAGCCTGATTGGTAGGCTGGCTGGCCGGGCTGTGCAGGCGATTACGAGTCTCGCACTCGCTCGTCGTCGTGCTTCTGCTCTCTATCTTTCGAGGCTAATTCGTCCTACATACCGCCTACTATTATGTTGTTTGCTGCGTCGCCGTTGTCGTTGTAGTGCTTTGTCTGTTTCCTTCCTCCTCTCTCTGCCCCCAATCCGCCGTCTCCTGAGACGCCCCCCCCCATTGGAGACATGTTGATCTTGCGCACCGTGACCACGGCCTTCACTATCGCACTTGCCTCACTCACGCTCACAGCCGCCGACTCGACCGCGCGCGAGCCGCTGCGCCAAATCAACATCGCAAAGAATGCCGATATCCTCACCCCCAATCACCGCGTGACTGCCGTGTCGACCTTCGATCTTGCCTTTGATGTATCCGGCCAGCGCATCCGCCTCAGCCTCGAGCCAAACCACGACCTCTTTGTCCAGGGTGGCAGCATATCTTACCTGGCTGCAGACGGCAGCATAGCCAAGTCCGAGCCCATCGACCGCCTGCAACACAGAGTGTTCAAGGGCACTGCTTGGGCCAAGAGGGGGAATCGCTGGGACCAGGTGGGATGGGCCCGCATAGGCCTTCGTCGTGATGGCCTGCAGCCCCTCTTTGAGGGCCACTTCACCATTTCACATGACCACCACCATATCAAACTGGCCTCGAATTACAAGGCCACACGCATGGACGACGACCCGGATGTTGACCTGCGCGACGACGAGTTCATGGTTGTCTTTCGGGATTCCGACATGGGCCAGTGGAACGAGCAATCGGAACTGAGGAAGCGCGAGGCTGCGCCAGCCTGTCTCAGCGACGAACTCGCCTTCAACAAGCGCGAGGACCACCCGGTCTACTCCAGCATGCGCGCCCGTAGCGAAGAGAGCTTCTTTTCTACTCCCGTCTCATCTCTCTTCGGCAAACGCCAACTCGATGGCCAGCCTGGAGGCAACAGTGCCGGCGTCAACCTGGTGTCGACGATTGGCAACACTGCTGGATGCCCCAATACCCGTAAAGTAGCCCTCGTAGGCGTGGCGGCCGACTGCACCTACGTCCAGTCCTTCAATAGGGACCGGAATCAGACGCAAACCAACGTCATTGACCAGATAAATCAGGCATCAGAACTTTTCGAGAGCACCTTCAACATCTCCCTTGGATTGGCCAATTTGGTTGTGACCGAACCCGACTGCCCGGCCACGCAACAGCAGGCCACCCCCTGGAACCAGGCTTGCAGTGGCAGCATCAGCATTCAGGACCGCTTGAACCAGTTTTCCCAGTGGAGAGGACAACAGAAGGACCAGTTTTCTCATTGGACTCTACTCTCAACTTGCAACACAGGCCAGGCGGTTGGCCTAGCATGGCTCGGCCAGGCTTGTACCGAAGGCTCTCAACGCAACTCTGGAAATAGTGGGGAGACCGTTGCTGGTGCCAATGTCGTCATTCGCACTTCCACTGAGTGGCAAGTCATTGCTCATGAAACTGGCCATACGTACGGTGCTGTGCATGACTGCACCGCATCCCAATGTGCCAACTCCAATTTAGTCAATTCTCAACAGTGCTGCCCGCTCAGTTCTAGCACATGCAATGCTGGTGAAGGCTTCATCATGAATCCGTCGACTGCCCGAGGTATCACTCGTTTCTCTGCTTGCTCTATCGGAAACATTTGCTCAGCACTAGGACGCAATAGCGTTAAATCAGGATGTCTTACCAACAACCGAAGAATCGGTACCGTCACAGGTCAGACATGCGGTAACGGTATCGTGGAAGGGGATGAGCAGTGTGACTGCGGTGGAAATGCTGGCTGTGGCAATAATAAGTGCTGTGATCCAGCTACTTGCAAGTTCAAAACCAACGCTGTTTGCGACGACTCTAACGAAGATTGTTGCCGCAATTGTCAATTTGCTTCCGCAAACACTATCTGTCGGCCCAGTGCTGGCCAATGCGATCCTCAAGAAACCTGCTCTGGAACCAGCCCTTATTGTCCCGAGGACAAAACAAAACCAAACGGTGAAGGTTGCGGGAATGGAATGACTTGCGCCAGTGGCCAGTGTACATCCAGGGATCAACAGTGCAAGACGGTCATGGGAAGCTATACACAGGGCAACGACACGTATGCCTGTGATAGGAGCAATTGTATGCTTAGCTGCGCAAGCCCCGAGTTCGGACGAGGTGTATGTTATGGACTCCAACAAAACTTCTTGGACGGAACTCCCTGCACTGCTGGTGGCACTTGTCAAAACGTAAGCTCAGATGTCTTCTTTCTCTTGTTAGATGCAATGAACTGACTATTCATAGGGTCAATGTGCCAATGGTTCCGTCGGCCGAGAAATCAAATCCTGGATTGAACGACACATGCCACTTGTCATTGGTCTATCCGCCGGTATCGGCGGCCTCCTTCTGCTCTGTATTCTTCTCTGCTGCTGCAGATCCTACCGCCGCCGTAGCAAGCAAAGACAATATGCCAAGAAATTTGCTGGTACCGCACCGCCACAGCCACCACCCTTCCAGGGCAATAGAGGGCACAACCGCGGCCCTCAGAGTCCTCATGGGTCCGGACAGGCCCTCATGACCGAAACTGGCCCACGACCCGGCCAAGGCCAATGGGGCCCAAATCCAAACCACGGACCACCAGCAATGCAAAGCCCACCGCCTCTCTACCACCGGGGTTCTGTGCGCTATGCGTAACTTTCTAGCCATTCTCTTTTTTTTTTCCCGGTGCGCTTTTGACGACATTATCATCTTGGTTATTTAACACCAAGGAACAAGACATTGGTTGGCGTTTCATTAACTTGCACAATACTTGTTGCATCATTGCATGGCGTTTTGGTGTATCTTGGCTAGACAGCCTATTTTTTTTTTTATCTGCATAAGAGGTTTGAAAGGAAAACTGGTATTGGATATGATAGTTTTAGGTCGTGACATGGGATAGGGATACCACGGTAACACATAGTTCTAGAGATAACATTTATATATGATTGGAAATCTAAGGTACTTGTTTATCGATTTTGGTCATTTGGCCGTGTACCATGAGCCTTTCAAGATCATTTTGTCCATGATCTTGAGAAAGTACTCCATGTAGTTGCCTGGTAGGTCTACAGTTCTACTCTTTGATTGGTCTATAGTAGATTTCCCTTGGGTATAGGGGCGTTTCGCAATACGAACCAACATATGTCACCAGGCTTAACAGATACTATCCTACTATTCTACATCCATGCAAGATTTCATGTGCCTTCGCCTCATTAGCACAGCTTTCACAGATATCACAATAAAACGATAAATGCCCCCGGAGACCCATTCAAATAAGCTAGCTAGGTAACAACCCTACCTCACATCACCACAACCTTTGTTTCCAATACGACCTTGCCCCGCTCCTCTCCCTCTAATCTCACCACTTCGGGACTAATTGCCAACCCTCTTGTTCCCACACCATCCCACCGAAACTGAAATTCACTTGGCTGACCAAACAGCCAAATCCGCGTCTCCAATGCCTCAGATATGATGCGCGTTAGATCATCTTCCTTCTCCTGATCATCGGCGGCTGGATTTGTCCAGCTAAAGAACGAAAGACTAAAATGCTCTGCCGCCTCACGGATCTCGCTTTGGCTGGACCAAGAGTGGCGGGTAACTGAGTGAGAGTTTGAGGCGGTGTAGAGGAAGACTGAGAGGCGACGGTGGAGTGTTTGCACAGTGGAGAGGTTAAGGTCTAGGAAACAGATCAGCTGGTTGGGTTTGGGTTATTGTGGAGCCCCAGAATGGCGACGTACCTGATGCAATTGTGGGTGATAGGATGCTGTTTAAGTTTTCAGGGAATAATGTTTCTGCTTCGTGACTTTTGTTTGGGCCCGTGATGCCGAGGATATAGACTGCAAGGGCGTGCTTAATGGCTGTTGTCGGGCTTGAGCAGTCTTGTAGGAGCTCTGCCATGTTGACTTCTTCCGCACCGAATCTTGCTAGTTCTGGTTCCATACTGATATACTAGGTTAGCTCATATGCCGAGTATCTTGGTTTATATTTGCTAATTACCTTGGTGTTATACTAGCATGGACATCGCGGTAATAGACTTCAACATGTCGGTGTACTTGCTGAAATAACGCTGCAATTCTACCTTGGATTTCGCTCTCATGTGCGGCAGTGGGTAAAATGGAAGCAACAGTATCCGACAGATTGGTTTGGGGGGCAGCCGTAGGAGCTAGAGCAGTTGATGTTTGTATAGGTGTTTGGGAGACTTGGACATAGGGACTGTTTCTTCCCGCCGCCTTTTGCATCATGACGAGCCCGGGGCTGGAGTCAGTGTAATTGTTATACGCGACTTCATCATTTCTAGACTTGTTGCGACGTCTGAATAAAAAGAATGCGGCCACGAAGGCGAGGACCGCTCCGAAAACGAGGCTATTATGTTGAGAGACTAGTCAGCCAGGTGAAAAGTCCACGAAGAACAGGGATATGAACTGGAAATATTTACGCTGCAATGGCAACTCCTGCTACCGCCCCACCGCTCAGACTACTTCCGGAATTTGAAGATGATGCAATAGATGTCACGCTTGAAGCGGCTTGCGATTGTTGCGACCTGGCTGGATCTAGAGTGTTTATACTAGTAGCTACTACACTTTCCAAGGGGCTTGGGTTTGCAGTTGGTGATGATACTGAGGGCTTTCCCGAAAGAGTTTGATTAGCATCTGTATCATCACTACTTCCAGTTGCCGCCGCTGTTTGATCTGCGGAGTGGTGGATCCCTGGCCACCTAGGTTTGTCAGTATCGGACATCCTTGTTAGACAAACAAATATCCAGTGAACCTCAAAGGTCAAACCAGGATAATGAAAAAGCCAAAAGGAGAAGAAGAATCAAGCAGAAGCTACAACGGATCGCGGGGTCTATACCAGATTAACAGCTGAAGGCGCCGTCAGGCAGCCCAGGGCTCAGCCGCAAAGCCGCACGCATGTCGCATCCTTTTACAGACTCCGCCTCGGCCCCAGTCAGCTCAGGCCCACGTAATTGCACACATATTCCTTGAATCCTCGCATACGATTACTGGACGCTTACTGTTGTGCGACATAGCGCCCAATATAAGCACGCCCTCCACATTTATACTTAGTGCTGACTTTTAGGCTTGTCAGGCAAGGACACGCGAGACAACCAGTGGCAGACGCTAATGGAGCCAATTTTGAATTCCGTCAGCCTTGTGCAACTGCACAATTAAATACGCGCATCTAGTGATCATTGTTAGCCCGTAAGACTATATTTCGGGTTATGTTACTATTATGTTTCATCATAAATGGGGAAAGGAACAGCCATAAACAACTTTTCTTGACAAGAACTCAATTATCGTTCCTGAGCAGTCACAGAAGTAAAGAATCTCTTGATTGATCAGTTTCTGCTCCCGTACTATTGCCTATTGGAGATCTCCTTTACTTACCTAATTGGTATGGCACTAACAAGAGAGTGAATACAAGACACATCCTCAACATTCTGCAGCGCTCTAGTCACAAAGATAGAGCATACCGTAGCCACAACCATCTATATTAACCTTGGAGGCTCCTCTTGCAAGATCCAACTCAGAGTTGCTTATATCTTAGACATTAAGATAGCTGATCCTCTATGTGACTTTTATGAGACTATGTGGGAGAACAATATAGGCATTTAGAGTATTCTACAGTATTGTATGTCGTAGTCGAAGAATTACGAAAAAGTGCTTTTACTATATCGCTGGAGGAACTCGTAATAGAAGGTTCTTCATTTATCCCGTCTTATTACTAGCTACCCTACCTAGGTACTTTTCATGCGTACCTTCGTTCAGATAGACATCACTACAGTTTGGTTAGTTAGAATATAGCAACCGCTATGAGTTAAAGTGTATGACAAGATGTTACACGTAAATTCCCAGCCGACTCTACGTTTCCAACTTATCAACACATTAATAAATTAGGCCTTATTAATCGTTGATGTCTCTATTACACCATTACAAGCTATTATTTCAAAGACTCGCTTACCTGTATGTGGAAAGGATTAGACGAAGAAATTGCAGCCAAGCTCTATATCTATTGACTAACCCAACGGTAAAGTCCGATGGTTAGCTCGGAAGGTGATCTATAAACGGAAACGTGCAAAAGAACGATAGAAACGGTAATGCGCCCAATAGCTTGTTCGTTGCCTATTCAAAATTACGCTGCTTAAAGTTACACTGCAGAACAACAGGCCTCGCAAGACGGATATTTTCAACGGCATACTGTGAGTAGATTTGCCACAAAAGTGCCTCTTTAGAACACTAGGCCTAGAAGGTTTGGCTGAAGCATCTTCGATACAAGTTTGGATCTCAACAAACCTTGGCAACTAATATATAAATATGGTCTCTGTGGATTCAGGAATTGAGATGCTTTGCCCTAGATGTGCTAGAATTGGAATTCTCCAAGTATCTTCGGGTCGTCAACAATTCCGAATCACTCTGCCGGAACTCCACTAGTACTGCTACATCTCTCATCTACCTCCACCTCTACTAGCACCCTATCACTCAATAATGTTGCTATGCTCGCCGGAAGCTGAAACTGGAGCCCGAAGCCAGGCTGCCCAAACCAAGGCGTCACTAGTCCACTAATTACCCCAACCGGCTTTTTCACTTCATAAATATGATAGTTGTATGGTACCAACGAGGAATCGGAAGAGTCGAAATTTAGATTTGCAGGCGGCAGCGCTCTTTGGTTGTATGGACTTCCAGGAGGTGCTACAAATTTGCCTTGCACACCACCAAAGCGATCGACTAGTACGCCTGGCCTCAAAGTCATGCGACCCCGTATAGGAACTCCCGCAGTATTATTTGTAAAACCCTCAGTGAAAGGGTAGAAAAACCATCCTGCTTGCCCGGGCGGCGCATAGTTCGTCCAAGAGGCGAGAAATTCGCCTGGACATTGGCCTCCAAAGCGTTGGTAGGTGCCGCTACTGTCGATAAGGGAGATCAAGGGAAGGCAGGATGGAAGAAGCACAGGGCCGAGGCGTGCATCGCCGCACACATATGAAGGGTTCCCGGAGTTGACGGTTCCAGCACAGAAGTCTAGATCACAGCGGTTCGTATTCTATAAGTCTATCTGCAAGACTGTTAGCACTCTATGATCAGGCAGGATTGTACAACATGCGTCAAACTTGTAGCCTACTGGTAGCGTTCCGTTATATTTCGCATAGTTGTAATCCGATATAGGGTCATATTTGGATTGCATAGTACCTCGTTCGAAGATAGGAATGCCAGAAACTGGGTGAAACACGAGGAAAACGAATGGCAGCCCGAATGACAAAACACCCATACATGCCATACTTAAGTCAAAGGTCATAAAAGTAGGTCTGCCTTGGGCAGAGTGATGTAGGTATATTTGGCTACTGACCGGCGGCTCTTAACGCCGCAAATAATTGGCGTGTTTCCAAGGGAACAATGGTGTATATTTGTAGTGGTTCAAGCCACTCGCTTGGTCTTGGATTGTGGGGCGGATTATGTATAACCTCCCTATGTTGTTGTGGTCGATGGCATAGTACAACAACACTGACCCGTTTTGAGTGTCTCCTGCAAGTGCCCAGTCCCATAAAACAGTCTAGCTGTGGGTAAGTAGGGCCCAAGCTCCTATGCTCCATGGAAAAGAATACCTAAAAGAGTACCCTATCGTACCATTACAAACGGGTTGATATTTCTAGTCTTCCTTCTATTGGTTTACTCCTCTATATTGAGAGTTTGTGGGACGTCGATCCATTGAGGTTGGGGCGATACAGTTGATGAAAGCGCAATACTCATCTGTACTTGTATTTACACAGGTTTTGATTCGTTCTTAAAGGTAGTCTGCACGATCGGCTCGGGTCGTTGTTCAGGCCGACGATCAATTGATGCAGTGTCAGCAGCAACAGCTTTTCGATCAACCTTCTTGGACTGTCTCTTTGCGCCAACCGGGAACTTTTTCTGGCCACCACAAAAGTCACAGTCAATGAAAAGAATGTCGGCCGATGACTTTTTGCCATCTTTGCTTGCGTTTCTGACCGTTTGAGATGCTGTGCGTCCTGGCACAAGGATGGCGTTGCAACGTTTGCACATAGTGCGCTTGAGATCCACAGACAGCCTTAGCTGTGCTTTACGTGACACTTGTTGTAGGTCGGAGGCAAGCTGGAGGGCGAGAGGTGAGTGTGGTCGAACATCACGACTGTCAGCCGCATCATGGTTTGCCGTCGCTTGCAGAGTGAGATACGTGGCGACCTGATACAGAAACGTGGTTCGAGCATGAAGGTGCTTGCTTGGGATACCCTTGGACTTTGGCGGTTTGACTTTGCTCATGATGTTCCTGATCGATAGCTGTGTCTGGTCTGCTGTCGATTGATGTTGGACTGATTCGTCTCGTCGAGTAATGCACGGACCGCCCAACTCTCTGCCTAGCTTAGCGCATCTTGGCAATTTGCGCGCATGCCTTTTGCTCGACATCGCCGTCGCACCTTTGTTCTAACGCCCTTCTACACCCAACCCCGCCATCCGATTGTGACGCTGCTGTCGCCTGCTTGCCTACGTTTGCTTTGCAAGCGCAGATTCGGTCTAACGCGTGCTCCTGTAGTTTTACAACTCACTTGAGTACCTTCTCTCGTTGCCTCGCCTGGCAACCGCGCACCCACCGACATCGCCCGTTTCCACATTCAACCTCAGTAGTTCAACAATCATGTCGCACGAAGAAGACCTTATCGACTACTCTGACGAAGAGATCCAGCCAACAGAGGTGCCTGCGAATGGCGCAGGTACAACAAAGGGTGGCCTTACTGCGCCCGACGCGTCTGGTGAAAAGAAAGGCAGCTACGTCGGCATTCACTCCACCGGTTTCCGCGACTTTCTATTGAGAGACGAGCTCGTTCGAGCCATTACCGACTGCGGTTTCGAACATCCTTCCGAGGGTTAGTCTAATTGTTCCCCTCAGCGTTGCACCTCAAAGCGTCCGTCCATCTGCGCCTCAAGCCGCATCTGATTGCGACCGTGGAAGTCTATATATAAAAGAGCAAAATGGCGAGGGAACCGTTTCCTTCCGCTACGTCTGAGCCCCGAACCGACATGCTGTGTCTGAACGCGATCCCGTTCACCAAGAAGTCTATTGACTCTTGATAGTTCACTTCAGTGGTTCCGGAGCGCATGTCTCGTGAATGCGCAAGTTTTGCGGGCATACAAGAGGCTATTGGCTTGGATACCATGGACAATCTCGACTTCGCAAGATGGACGGACGCTTCGTTTTTATTTCGCCCGTTTGAAGACTATTTCTAACATTCATTGTGCCACATAGTCCAACAAGTCACCATTCCCCAGGCCATACTTGGTAATGATGTCCTCTGCCAGGCCAAGTCTGGTCTCGGTAAGACTGCCGTCTTTGTCCTCGCCACCCTCCAGCAGTTGGACGATAAGCCCGAGCCTGGTGTCGCAACCATTCTAGTCATGTGCCATACCCGTGAGCTAGCTTATCAGATTCGCAACGAGTACAACCGTTTCGCCAAATTCCTGCCTGACGTCAAGGTCGGAGTGTTCTACGGCGGTACTCCCGTGCAGAAGGATATCGAACTTCTTGCTAATAAAGAGACACACCCGCATATCATCGTCGGTACGCCTGGTCGTATCAACGCGCTCGTCCGTGATAGGCATCTACGTCTTGCTTCCTTGAAGCATTTTGTCCTTGATGAGTGTGACAAGATGTTGGACCAGCCTGGTTAGCATGACCCTTCGCACATGTTTGAGCTAGCCTAATAGCCTACAGATATGCGCAACGATGTACAGTCGATCTTCCGCGCCACACCTGCCCACAAGCAGGTTATGATGTTCTCGGCCACGCTCTCCAAAGAGATTCGTAGTGTCTGCAAGAAGTTTATGCGGGACCCCTTGGAGATTTACGTTGATGACGAGAAGAAGCTCACTCTGCACGGTTTGCAGCAATTCTATGTGAAGCTGGATGAGCGCGAGAAGAACCGAAAGCTCAATGATCTTCTTGATACACTGGAGTTCAATCAGGTTATCATCTTTGTTCGCTCTACCCTTCGCTGCACGGAGCTTGACAAACTTCTCCGCGAGTGCAATTTCCCTAGTACTGCGGTTCACTCTGGTATCGGTCAAGAGGAGCGGTATGTCATCACAGCATTTTAATTCGTTGTTCACATGCTGACTTTCTTTATAGTATCAAGCGCTATAAGGAGTTCAAGGAGTTTCAGACGCGCATCTGTGTCTCTACTGACATCTTCGGTCGCGGTATTGATGTCGAGCGTATCAACGTTGCTATCAATTACGACATGCCCGACAAGGCTGATGCGTACCTCCATCGTGTCGGTCGCGCGGGCCGTTTCGGTACCAAAGGTCTGAGTATCTCCTTCGTCAGCAGCCCAGATGATGAGACGGTTCTCAAGGCCATCGAAGAGCGCTTTGCCGCCGAGATTCCAGAGTTTCCAGAGACTGGTATTGACTCCTCAAGCTATATGGACAACTGAGCCTGAAATTTGCCGAGACATTGGCAGTGCCATATGTATTGATGTAAATGCGTCAAATGCTTGGATGAAAGATGGACTAGCGGGGTTGCGAAGAAAAGCATGAACACGATGAGGTGGTTCGGGATTGAAACGACCTTTGTACTTTACCCTGGTAGACTACACCAGCAACGAATGGATCACGACATGGACAACGTACTTTGAGCGTATTATTCTTTTGCATCGTGATGATATGCTGTGATATCTTTAATAAAGCGTCCTCACATACTGCCCGAGCCTATGGAGACAGCTGGCATGCTGCAGGCACCATCGCAATTTCATCTGCCGGTGCATGGCAGCAGAACTAGTCACGATTGTGCTGATTGTGCTAATAAAATCTATTTGCCTTCTTAGCACTGCTCACGTACCGCACCAGACCTGGACTGAAAGCGCAATCAACATGATTCTGCACGCTGGCGAAGGACAGATAGGAATGCTGACTGTGCCATCTAAACCAACATCAAAAACCTGGAAGAATGCCTGTTACCATGATCCCTATACAAGGCTGCATTAAGTAGAACCATGCCTCTACAAGATCAATTTCGATTCGGAAACATGGTTGCGCGGCTGCGAAAGTACCTGAAGATGTGACTTGTAAGCCGAGGGCGAGGGCGAGGATTGCATGATTGGTATCTATCAGCGCAGAGCCCATGCAACGAAAGATGTGTCGTCAGGGGTGAGCAGCAGCGGAGAATAGGGAACAGATGCTCGCCCCCTCGGAACGTGGGTTGGTCCGCGGAGAGGGGTGATTAGCTCGCGATTGGTGAGATTGGGGCGGTTTCAAAAATGCTGGTACGTGAGCTTGATTGCCTACCATGGTAGGTATACGTGAGCAATTATGGTTCTTGCTCTTTACCCGTCGAGCACAACTGGTGTTATTGGAAGAGACGCTGCTTGAATCTTTCATCATCTACGTGCCTAGCTGATTGACGATTGAATACGCTTATGCTGGGGCACTGGAAGTCGGACCTCTTCCGATCGACCATGGTACGATCTTCAACGCGACAATTATAGGGTGATTCGATATTTCTATTTGGGAAATATTGATGATGTAGGATCGACAGCGGCGATCCACAGACGCTCGGCAGCCAGTCACTACCGGCCCGCCGTAGCGCGCTACATGTCAGGAACAGGAATTGCAGGCCACGCTTGGATGGCATGGTGGGTCTGGCATTCAGAAGCACGAGATTATGGGACATGGGCCGTGGCTTTGCGGTGGCTTTGGAAGGCTTGAGCCACATGAGGCAGTGATTCGATGGGGAAAAGGCACACGTCCGAAGTCTCAGACTGTCGGTGAGCGCGTTGCTGTCGACGTGGCAAGCACCAAGGCGCTCGTCTGCCGGCTCGGGCTGCAGCTTCTATTTTTTATTTTTTATTTTTTAGATTGGGGTAGCGAGGGCAAGTTTTTGTGGCGGTGCGAGAAGGGCAGCATGGTTTTTTTTTGTTCACGATGCTGGAAGTGATGGTATTCTACAGCGCGCCGAACATTTGCGGTCGTAAACGGCATCCAGAAGCCGATGGAAACATGATGGTGACGAGGGACCCCGGGTATAAGGGGCCAGGTATTGAGCGAAGCGAAGTGAGGTTGATAAGAGCAAAGCCATGCGTACTGCCTACGTGGGCGAGGGAATTCGAAAACTCGCGACGGGCCGAAGAAGGTGCGGCTGTCACTGCGTGAAGCGAGACGTCCGGCAGAAGCCAATGCGTTATAGTTTGCGGGTGCAGAGAAGACTGCTGAAGTATCAATTGGCTTAAGCCCAAGGTGTCTAGCGTCAAGGTGAAGAAGCAAAGGGAAAGAGAATTAAGATTCGTGTGGAGCGAGGGCCCTCTTCAAATTTCGATCAAAGTGGAACAGTAGATGGACGGGCACGATTCGGAGAGCATAAAGCGGCTTCTTGGCATGATTTCCTGCTTGAGCGGACAAGATAGCAGCAAATATTAGCTTGCAGACTGATGGGCGGCCGGGCCATGTGGTGCGTAGATGGGAACCCGATGGAGGCGTGCGCTTGAAATGAGGCTGGCGTTATGCCGGGCGCTATCTGTGGGACGGGCGTGGGCGCCCCTTTTAGTGCATTTGCAAGCTGCCGTTGGGAAGGCGACCAAGGACATGGAATGACAGGCGTTGCACGGATGGCGTTGGACGGCTTGGCCGTGTTGGCGGTGGGGACGCGAACTGAGGACGTCATACGCGGACGCGCAGGCGAGGCGGGGGCGTGATTGGGCGTGCGTGTTGTTGGGAGAGCAGGCAAATGCACAGAAAAGGGAACATCAAGCAGGCGGAGGCACGCAGTGGGCCGTGTTTTCGAGGCGCCGAGTATCTGTCGTGTTTGTTAGCAGCGTCTGTAGCATCCGCAGTGCCTGTAGCATCGGCGCCTGTGCTATCAGCATCTACTGTGCGTGCGTGCGTGTGTGTGTGATAGGCAAATTGCCACCGCCGGCCCAATGCCCATGGCCAGCACGGGCCCGCGATAATAATGATAGGATCAGTGATTGAATCGAGGTTGGCCCTGGCGTGGCTGGCAGCGATCAGTGCAGTACCACTGCCCACCGCTGCCCTGCCTGCCCTGGCCTACCCTGCCCATGTCTTGTCAGTCTGCCCGTTCGTCAGTCCATCGCTCTCCGTCTGCGCTGCGCTCTGCACTCTTGCCTGCGCTCTGCCTGCTCTCTGCGCTCCCTCTCCCTCCCTCTCCCTCTGCTCCCTCGCCGAGCCGCCAGCGTGCAGTCGTGTGTCGTGCAGTCTGCGCCCGCTCTTTCCGCTCCCCCCATTCGCCGCTGCCGCCGTCCCATTGTCCATTTGTCGATTCCGGCCTCCGCCCTGCCCGCGACCATTACGACGACAGCCGTGACTGCATCTGCCTCGCCCTTCACCTCTCCTTCCACCTAGCTAATCCGTCTCTGCCGGCCGTTTGTCTCATGTCGCCCAATTGAACCGTCTATCCACCGGTCCCTGCACGCTCGTTTCCTTTGCTTTTGCTATCTTAATCGATAATTCCTCCCCCGGCCCTCTGCTGTTGCTGCGCCGTCGCGTCACCCCGTAGTGCGGCCCAGCCAGCTTTTTGGCTCGCCCTCTTTGCCCGCCTCTCCTCCCACCACCCTCCTCCGGACAACCCACCGAGCATCCGTCCACATGGCTCCAGCAGTGCCCAGGTTACGCATCCTGTCAGGTCCGTCTCTCCCTGGCCCGCGCCGTCGAGCCTTCAACGGCGTTTGTGCTGACCCGATGCAGTCGGCGGCAACGCTGTATCTGCCTTTCTATCGTGGCGGCTACAAGCCACCAATGCCTGCGACGTGACTCTCGTATGGAAGTCCGGCTTCGACAGCGTTGCCCAGTACGGCATCTCATTCAAGTACGTTGCACAAGCATGCTACGCCCTTGGTACCCCCACTGACCTTGATCTAGATCTGCCCTGTATGGCAACGAGCGCTTCAAGCCATATGCTGGTATGTCCCCCTCCCTGCCCTATCCTAACCCCCGTCGCTGCTCTAACACCTAAACAGTCGTTCGAACACCTGAAGACGCCGCACATTCTTCTAAACAGCCCTTTGACTATGTCCTTCTTTGCGTAAAAGCGCTCCCTGACGTATACGATATCGCCAACATTATCGAATCCGTCGTCTCCCCCCAACACACGTGCATCCTCATGAACACGACACATAGTATTGGAGTTGAATCATACCTCGAGCAGCGTTTCCCCACCAATGTTGTCTTGTCATTAGTATCTGGAGCAGAGATAGTCCAACTCGGAGCGAGCGAGTTTGAACACAAGGGAGCCACCGATATTTGGGTGGGCCCAGCAAACAAGAATGCCTCCATTCCCGCACAAATACAATCAGACATGGCTGAAGCTCTTGCTATGACATTGAGCTCTGGGCAGGTCGATTGCAAGGTTTCGCCAAACATACGCCAACAGCAGTACGAACGCATGATTGGGTACGTCCCTTCTTCTCCTACCTACTTTCTCCTTTCTCACATATCACAGTCCAATCGCTTTCCACCCTGCCAGCGTTCTCTTTGAAACGCCAAACCACGCCGAGCTTATTGATAAAGTCGGCGTTCGCGTTCTCATCACCGGTGTCTTGGACGAGTTGCTGGCACTGGCCAAGGCTCAAGAGTGTATACTACCCGCCGACTTCCGAGAAACAACTCTCCAGAAAATGACACAGCCCCAAGAAAACAACAGTACCATGTGGCTGGATTTCGAAGCTAGGCGCCCAATGGAGATCGAAACCTACCTCGGATCACCATTGAAGCTTGCCAAGGAGAGCAATGTTTCTGTCCCACGCATTGAAAGTCTGTACGCTGTCCTGCACCATCTCAACATTGCCAACCGCAATCGTCCTGCTATAGCAGCTGCTACCCCTTCTCCATCTAATGGAACTCAGCCGCCACCGCCCCCACGACTTTCATCAGCCCCATTGCCACGAGGCCCTCCCGGCCCAGGAGGGCCAATGATGAACGGAAATGGACCAATAATGAATGGTAATGGCCCGATGATGAAGGGCGGGCCACGCCCTGGGAGTCGTGCTCCGTCCGTCAACGGAGGCCCTCCAATGCGCCGAGGACCACCACCTGGCCCCAATGGCTACCCACCAAGAATGAACGGTGGCCCCAACGGGCAACGGCGGCCCTCATTTGATGATGGTAGCAACTTGGAGGAATTTTCACACTTGATGCTCTACGACAACATGGTCGATGATGGGGGTCTCAGCGGCAACTACGACGGTGCTGGCAACCCCAATAATATTTCTCTCCGGGAGCGAGAGTTGATGCTGAGACAGAGGGAACTTCAGCTTAGAGAGCAAGAGCTTAACATGCGGCGCGGCCCACCTGGTCCAGGAATGGGTCGAGGCCGACCACCACCACCTCCCTCAATGGGGGGCTACGATGACGACGACGATGAAGACGATTATTTCGATCCAATGGGCGGTCGCGCTCCAGGCCCTCCTATTGACACAGATAACTTTGACATGATGAGTGTTACATCGCGTCGCAACCGCAAAATGCCGAGTGCTAGCCAAATTCGAAAGAACCCTGAGGGTGGATTTGCACCTCAGCATGGCGGCCGGTCAAGAAACCCATTTTCTCGCCCAGGGATGAACAAGAATCGGAGCAGCGCAAGAATAACAGCAGATTTGCCTGGGCTCCATGACTCTATTATGAACAACCCTCTCATGGGCTATTCTTCTAATCGTTATGGGGACGTTGACCGTGGCACAATGGGTGCACAGTCAAGAAGCAATTCACTAACTGCAGCCCGCTTAGATGAGATGGGTGGGAGCTACGGCCCCTACCCACCCAACAGTCGTCGAACGAGCCAGTCTCCTGGCAATCCGCTTAGCCCTGGCCCACGGCCAATGGGCCGGCCATCCCCACCAAACGGCATGGCTGTGAATGGCATGCCGCCTAACGGACGTCCTTCGCCTCCCGGAATGAGGCAACCTGTGCCAAGAAACCCTCCAGGAATGGGAAATGCTGTAGCACCGCATCAAGTGGAACAACATGCTGGGGTGAGCAACCTTTACCCGCCTAAATCTCGTCCTCAGAATCGCAGTCTAACGGGTTCGGCCTCTGCTAGTACTGAAACCTCGGATAATTCTGCGCAAAGCAGCCAGAGCAGCCTAGGGGTGCGCCCTCCACTCGGCGTCCGTTAATAGAAGGGATCTATCAACTGCATTTGAGGCTATCAACTTGGACATGTTGCAAAGTTTCATGGGCCAATTCGGCGACACTTGAAGCTTATTCTCGACCCATTTTCATTCGAGGCCAATCATGGCTTCATTTCTCGATTATCCAACCACTCTCCTTGAATCGCATACGTATATGACCAGGGGCTGACTTCGCGGCTCATGGCGGACACTTAACGACGAACATTAGAATTGGCTCAGGGGGACATTTGCACGTACACAGGCCAGCCTCGAGATGGGGTTGTTACTTCTGGTTTTTCCCTTTGTCTTTATAGTACATATTGTAAACGCCTTTTTTTTGGGTGGCGCTGCTTTGTTTGCATTGGCAACCCCCTAATTAAGGATTTTTCTCTCTTTGCATGGGGTGCGCAGTTGGCTTGCGCAGGTTTCGTCACGAGTTGTCGATACATGCACATGCTTTTTTCCCTTTGTTCTGGGCATCTACCGGTATCTCTGCCAGAGAGGCATCACATTTCTGGGTGCTATATCTTCTAACAGAGTGTATAACATTTCGTATTCTTGGGGGCGATACCAACATCACGGCGGAGGCAAGGGGGCAAGGAAGAGAGAGCTGGCGATGGCTAGCGCTGCATACATAGTTGGTAAGCAACAAAAGCAGCATGTTCCTTTTGGATGAAGTGAAGTGTGAGGTCCCGTGACGCACCCGCTTGTTGATTTTGCTGCCATGCACTGTGCTGGAGCCTAGTGCGAGGCGACTCAGCCGCCGACGTAATGAGTTGTGATGCTGCTTCACGACATGTTTGGGCAAGGTGTCGCTTTGTCTGATTGTGACTAGCGCAGGCGACGACGAATTGATGGCAGAGGCGCTGCCCGTGTCCCTCGTACAGACAGACAGCAGATGCTGACCTGACCTTCTGCGAGCCTACCCCTCTTTCGTCATTAGTCGAGCTTGTCGTACCAGAGAAAGGCGGGGCAGGTGATGGACAGACACCACGGCTCTGCTGCGCGCCCACTTAAAGCCACCGTCGCGCCCAAGGCCCCCCCAAGACCCGTGTGGAGAACAACCCATTCGCTTGTCTTGGTCCTGATTGCTCTATTGGCGCTCTGCATTCCGCTATCTCCGGTGCGTCAGTTCCTTCACAGCAACCAGCATTGGCGCCCCTCCTCGCCGGCCATCACGCTGCGCAACCCCTTTGTGCTCGACGAGACGCAGGTCTGCCGCCGGCCCGAGCAGCCCATCGAGTTCAAGGGCACCTTCAACACCAGACCAGAGCGCAGCATGGCCCTGGCAGACCAGGCCAAGCGCGTCGCGGCCGAGTTTGACTTTGGCAAGGATGCGGTCAACAAGGCCGTCAGGGAGTTTATACGCGAGATGGGTATGTGCTTGCAGGCCAATTGGCCCCGTCCAGAGCTGATGGCGTGCAGATGAGGGCCTGCAGCAGGAGGGCACCGAGCTGAGCCAGATCCCCACCTACGTTACTGCTGTGCCTAATGGCACAGAAAAGGTATGGCTGCACCTGGTGCGCGCAGAGCCTCGCTGACTGACCACGCAGGGCCTGTACATGGCCGTCGACCTGGGTGGCACCAACTTCCGCGTCTGTTCGATCCAGTTGCACGGCAACACCACCTTCTCCCTTACCCAGAGCAAGGTCGCCATCCCGCGCGAGCTCATGGTCGCAAAGACCTCCAAAGAACTCTTCTCCTTCCTCGCCAAGCAGATTGAGCTTTTTCTCAAAGCACACCACGAGGAGCACTATGCCGGAACACTGAAGCGCCGAGAGACAGGAGGCGGCCATGTCTCGGAAGAAGAAATCTTCAACCTGGGCTTCACCTTCTCCTTCCCCGTCAACCAGGTCGGCATCAACAAGGGCATGCTGATGCGCTGGACAAAAGGCTTCGACATCCAGGATGCGGTTGGCAAGGACGTCTGCGCTCTGCTCCAGGCTGAAATCGACGAGCTGCACCTTCCGGTCAAGGTGGCTGCTCTGGTCAACGATACCGTGGGAACGCTCATGGCCCGTTCATATACATCCCCAGGCAAGACAGGGACGCTGCTCGGCGCCATTTTTGGAACCGGTACCAATGGCGCCTACGTCGAGAAGCTGGACAAGGTCACCAAGCTTACCAAGAGCAATAGCGCTGGGGATTACGACAAGTCCACTGGCGAGATGATTGTCAATACCGAATGGGGCTCGTTCGATAATTCTCTACGCACACTCCCAAACACACCGTATGATATCGAGTTGGACGAAAAGTCTGTCAATCCTGGCATCCAGATGTTTGAGAAGCGTGTTTCAGGCATGTTTTTGGGCGAACTGCTCCGACTTTCGCTCATACGACTGATCAACGACCCTGCCGTCCCGCTCTTTGCCGATGACAACTCCGCGTCGAACGATGTACACAGCACCACACAGATACACGATGGCAGTCCGTTGTGGAAACAGTGGGGCATTGATACTAGCTTCCTCAGCGTATGCGCCGGCGATAGTAGCCCGGGATTGCGCATGTTGAGGCAGACTCTAGACAAGGACTATGACATATCTGCCGTCAGCGCTGAAGACGCAGAGGCAGTGCGTGAAATTGCTGGCGCCATTGGCCGCCGCGCAGCCCGTCTTTCTGCCGTAGCCATTGCGGCTATCGTCATGAACACAGGCCGCTTACAAATCACCAATGAGGAGATGATCGACGTCGGCGTCGACGGCTCGCTCGTTGAATTCTATCCCAATTTCGAGGAACATATTCGCCAGGCGCTGCGCGAGGTGCCCGAGATTGGTGAGCAGGGTGAAAAGCGGATTAGAATTGGTATTGCAAAGGACGGCTCGGGTGTTGGTGCAGCCTTGATTGCCTTGGTAGCAGGCAGGGTGGCGAGTCCAAGGGAGTAGGAATATGTATTGGAGGCATACACTGGATACAACATAGTTTGGAATGTACAGCATCGGCTTCGACGTCTTTTCAATTTCGATGATCTTGAGAAATGTATTGATTGATTGTACTGTAGCCACTACCCTACTTGTACAAAATGGTCAGTCTAACTTTGAAGAGTAAGACAGTGTATTAGTCCTAATATGAACTCATACGCAAGAATGGTTTGTTAGATTAGCTTGCCGAGGACTTACACAATAAACTAAGTCGAAGCCCACTACTATCTGAAGATGTTACTGAACCCCGAAAAGGTAATATCAAGCTCAATTCGAATTCAAGTGAGCCGAAACTCGCGCATTGATTGTCGAGTTGCCGTGGTGGTCCTTTCGTCTTAAAGCAGAGGAACCCCCCTACACCAATTCACTACCTGTATCTCTTCATTGTTCTCGCTTTTGACCCATAGCACTGGCAGCGACGATGACTACTATAATCGAGAAGACCTCTAATAGAACTATATATCGTACATCGAAAACGTATCCCATCCCGGATGTTGATCTATTGACACTTAACTACAGCTCGGGCACGGGATTCAACTCAGGCCACCTCGGCAGCACTTCGCAAGCATTTCTGCATTGGCATCAACAGGAAAGAGCAAGATATCTGTTCAGTAATATCAACTAGACATTACCTCTTGCCAGTCTTGTCGTATGGTATTATTGGTGCTAGCGGTGTTTTTTTTTTTTGCCGCATCCGCGGCAAGCACAGCAAGTGAATTCAGCAAGCAACTGCAAGGCGCTCAGTCTAAAATATTGGCGACTGTTGAAGAAGCGTGGAACGCTGCCGTTACAGCGACTGAAGAAGCTGGATGGGGGCTAAATGGCAGTGGACGTGTATCGCCGATGAGTGAGGGAAGGGATTGGAAACTGGAAGCCACTGCGGAGGATGGCTGACCTGGGGTCAATCCCATTGATGAGTGTGAAAAACTGCCATGGAAGAAGATTACAGATCCGTATGAATCGGAGAATACTCTGGTTGTTCTGATTATAGCTCGGGAACAACGGGATTGTCAAAAGGTGAGAGCACTGAATCTTGTCATCACATAAAATGCGAAGCTGATGGGTTCTTAGGCGTCAAACTTTCCCACAGAAACCTTGTTGTTAAGGCAGCCATTCTAGGCGCTATGTTTAAAGCATGGATTTCTATTTTTCGACCTGTTTTTGACTATCGTACCTTGGCTCACTTACCTACAGCACACATCGCCAATATCCAGGGGTATCTCACCAATCTATTCTACATGGGTGGGCCTGTGTACTGGATGTCACGATTTGATTTTGTTCAATTCCTCGAGTATAATGCTTGATACCGGATCATATTTATTTTTATAGTACCACCGATCTACCTCATTATTGTGAAGTCAGCCGCAGCGAGGGACCAATCTAAGATGCTTGAAATCGCAATATTGGGCGCTGAATCGCTTGGCGAAGAGCTACAATACGTAGCAAGCCGAAACTTTAGCGGGCCGCAATGCTTCATCAGCCAGACATGGGGATTGTCTGAGACTACGGGTTCGGCCACACATATGCCAATGGGCATGAATGACGACACACGATCCGTTTCTCTACTTATTCTCAACATGTTGGCTCGCATTGTTGATCGCAAAAAGGAGCTCATCAAATACAAGGGCTTGTAAGTTGCTCCTGTCGAGCTTGAAGCTTCGCTCTTGAATCATCCGGACATCCTGGACGCCGCAGTTATTGGTGTGTATATTGAGGATGGAACTAATGAGGTTCCAAGGGCATATGTTGTCGTTGATACTAGGAAGATTGGTGCACAGCAGATTGCAGATTATGTCAAAGGCCGTCTAACGAATCACAAACAGTTAAGAGGTGAAGTTGTATTTCCAGATGCTATTCCAAGAAGCCCAAGTAGGAAAATACCAAGGAAAGATTTAAAGTTCATAGCAAAGAGAGAATAGACCTCAAAGTTATAATAGAAGGTGCATATACTATAGGAGATTCTGAGGCAATTAGGTGCTACAACATTATATCCTAGGAGATTCGGTGAACCTTGGAACCTCCATAGTGTGAACACTTTTATATCGTTCTATATAGGCTACATTCTAAATATGCTACAATAACCAAAAGGTTCTTCTGAATAACATACAGTAGAATAAAAACACACCTAGGTAGATAAAATATCAGTCACGAGCTTAGACAAGGTAACAGGAAGTGTAGCTACTTGTTCCCTAAAGATCTAGCCTAATCTTGTTCTCAACCGGGGAAAGTAGTTATAGAACTCCTATGTTCTATAATAGATAGACGTTTCAAGAAGCTGAGATAATCTTCTCTACTACTCCTATAAATGCCTACAGAGATAGTATAGATTAGGGACAAGATTGAGGCGTGCGGTAGAATCAACTTGTTTACTAAGGTTAGATATAGTAGTTACCAACAAGGCATAGTACTTCGTATATCAACAGGTGCCATTACGGTAAATTGTAGTGCCTATACTTCTCGTCTACGTCTATCTAACTTTAGCAACGCTTTTCAAAGAAGGGCAACCTTGTTAGTAGGTACTTAATATATTTATCAGTATTGTAGCGAGTCACTATTCATCAGTCAGATTGAGCAGCAGGTGGTTCGAAATTGATCTTTCCTTGAGGTTTCAATGTGTACACGAACTGTTTCTAGTGCTTTACTGGCCATCCCCAACTAGGTAGTCGCCCTACTCTCATTGCTAATAGATAATCAATCTATTTACTGAACAAATTAGGTAGGTGAATACACGAGTGTGCTAGACCAGAATAGGACTCGGCGCTTAGCGACGCAAACTCGAGTATACAAAAAAGTGCCTGTCGGGTTACAACTTGGAACCTTGGAATGGTCCATGCAATAACTCTCGAATCCACGCGCTCATGATGAAACTAAAAAGGCTCTCGGTAGTTTTCATTGGGCTTCTGTCCCTGTCGTCCCAACTTTCTGTTCACCAATCATGCGGCTCGAGCAATCCTCCTCCCAGAGGCCGACGAACGACATTTGTCATCGGGAATATTGGGGCATGCACCAGGGCTCATTATTACAACGTATCTTCATGTGGTAGAAACTGAAGCCCTAGTGGGATTTATCACCGATAAGATGTTAAATGACCAAGTAAGTTTAGTTTCGATGTAATGCATTTCAGTGTCAGAATTAACTTTCGAAAGGTGAACGTTCTCAGCGAAACATTCCTGCCTTATAATATTCGGTTCATCGTGAAGAACATCACACGCACCGTCAACGACAATTGGGCAATGAGGACTTGGTTCAGAGAAAAGGGCATCGCACTTCGCCAGGGCAACTACGATAAATTGAATATTTATTTTGAGACAGGTCTTATGACAACACCAGGATCAGTAACGGGTATTTGCAGCGTTCCGGTTGAAGATCCCGTCAACACAGGTATCAACGGCACATCTTGGGCTATCCATGATGGCTGCCATGTTAGCCCTGGCACCATGCCTGGTGGTCCTGGTGTACCTTGGGACCCGTCTGATAATAAAGGCAAGACGGCAGTCCACGAGGTGGGACACTGGCTAGGCTTGTTCCACGTATTTGAAGGTTCCAGCTGCATAGGGAAAGGCGACTTTATCAAAGACACGCCAGTAACTTCAGAGGCAACTGTCGGATGCCCTTCACAGAAGGATTCATGCCCAGAGCAGCCTGGCCTTGATCCCATTCATAACTGCATGGACTATAGTAGTGTCAGATTGAAGGGGGTTTGAAAAGCAGTTTGACATTGGCTACTACGAGCACGAGAATGGAAAAATCAGAGATTGATGAGATTGATTGGATTGAGTCAAAGAATTGATTGATTGCTTGCGCTGTCCTGATTCTATCTGCCATCGCGCTCCTCTATATATCCTCCAGTTTCTCAGCTGCTGATACCTCGGCGATGGCGAGGCCTCGGTCAGGGCGAGCCTCTGCCAGGGCGAGCCTCAGCTGGCGTTGAGCCTCTGCAAGGGATGCGCCGGTTCGTGGGTCGGCGCCCACCTCAGCTGAGTCTGGATGCATCAAGATTCCACTGGTTTGCTGGCCCAGCTGCTGGCGCGGTGCTGGAGTCGATTCTCACAAAGGTTGAGGTTGCTCGCCGAGCTCTTGGCGCGTGCTGGTGCACGCGCGATATCAATCGCCATCGCGATCGTAATCGCCATCTAGATTGCCACCAACGTCACCTCATCAACGTCAACTCATCAACGCGAGCCTACGAGCCAGCTCACGAGCCGGCTCGTGCGTGAGCTCGTGCGTGAGATGGATTGTGTGCGCATGCGCATGGGCCAGAGCGTAATTTTGTATTGCTGGATTGATGGTCTAATCTGACACGGAGACTATCTAGGAGATTTGTCGAGCAGCAGCTTGACCACATCCTCGTGCCCGTTCTGTACAGCCATTAATAGTTGCTTTTAATCATAGTCCTTACTATTCGACTCCAGGTCGGCGCCCTTGTCGAGCAGCAGCTTAACCACAGCCTCGTGCCCTTTTTCTGTCGCATGTAATAGAGGTGTCTAAACATAGTTTTAGTAGAAGGGATAAACGAAGGGGCGGGTTCACTTACTCGCTATAGCGACGAGAAATTTCCCCGTTAGCTATTGACTAGATCGAACCATATACTAAACCCCAGACAGGCATACTCACATGGTAACTATACTCAAATTATACCTTCGCTCCAGCTCTTAGAAGCAGTTGACCACGGCCTCGTGTCCTCCCTCCACTGCCCACAAGAGCGGCGTCCGACCGTCCCCATCCTTCCAATCGACGTCGGCTTTACCCGTCTCGAGCAACAGCGTAACCGGAATTAGTTTTCCACATTTCGCATCAGGTCCCCAAACTCTAATTCGGCGCATTCGTCTAGGGCATCTAGGACCATGATAACGGGTCCGGCTTAGAGATCTTTCACGGCATCTCCTAGGATGGCCCAGAGCGACTTTGTTGAGTTAATTAGACCTAACCCGTCTTTGTCAAATTGCCTCATAGCATGTTAGATTAGGAATAGCTTATAGGAGAAGAGTTAGTAGAGCAGAGCACAAAGCGCTTAGCAAACTATGTTCTAGTCTTAGTCTTTAAAAAAGAAATAGCAAATAGTCGCTAATCGTAGTAAGGCATGGTCAATCAGGTACATAGCCAAGACCGATTTTCCACACCTAGGGTCTGCGGAGACTAGTAGGGGGCCTAACTCCTGTTTTAACCATTCCTAGAAATAGCCGTGTTCGAGGAACCACATGCATGTGCCGTCTACTCGGTCTTCTACGCAGTCCTTGTACCATTCGTATATGATATCCTCAGTGCTCTTAGTAAGATAGAATAACTAAAGACACTATTGTTGCTTGTCAGACAGCCTCTGCTTAACTTCGTCTTCTTGCATCTAAAGTCGCTTCCGTGCAATGTCCCGGTACTCTTCTGCAACTTCTTGGAGCCCTATTATAACTACACAGATTAGCTTTCAAAAGATATTAGAAGGTATTACTAATTAAGCCTTAAATTGAAACCTAATGTCTACTAGCCCAACTCACTAGAAAGGACGTCACTGATCTTTCTCTCCGCCTCCACTCTATTGGCGGAAATACGATACAGGAGATCTTTAGCGTATACTGCTGCCGCCATTGCTGCGTATCCTTGCCATTCCTTGTTCATGTGAGAATCCGAGTAGTCGCATATCCCTCGAATAACCAAGCATGGAAAATGGTTCATCAATCCCGCTGCCTCCATTTCGAAACATAGCACATCCTTCTCTGCTGCCATTTTGTCGCGAAGCGAAACGTTCTTCATCAACCGGTTCGCTGAAGCAATCAAGCCATAGTGAATTGCTAGACTATCCTCGTCCTTAGTGCGTTCGTGCCGCTCTATCAACTTTGACGAATCATTACCACAGACTGCCGCACAGCCTACTTCATTGCCCAAAGGATGTCTAACTTGTGGTTGATACAGCCGGTCGCTATCTAGGCTGGGTCGCTGATACTTCCTCTGCAGCCTTGGTCTCTTCTTGAGCACACCTTGGATAGCCTCCTCGAGCTGGTGACCATCACTTTCGTACCGGGCCTTGAGTCCGTTCACCGCAGCACGTAGGATGGTAGGCGGCTGATTCAAGAACCCTGTGTGGTGGAAGCGTTGACCTTGCATCGTTTCGCCAAAATCGTACTGAAACACACCACCCTTCCCATCGTAGGGAGCGCTAACTACGATGTCTCCTAGGCGGATATCATGCTTTTTGCTTGGTGCGCCGCCGCCAATGCCAACCATCAGACCAATTCGGACATTAGGAAAGGTATGGAGCATGTCTCTTGCCACCCCTGCTGCAGAGGATGTACCATATTCACCGTTAGGCAAGACAGCAATGACGACATTATGTTTCCCGATTCTGCCCAGCGTGTAATCGTTGTTGTCGCTGGGCGATACATATTCCGGTCCTTCGTGCTCTTCGTCGAGAAAACTTCTTGCGGCAACGTATTCTGTACTGATGGCGCAGATCCAGCCAACAGTGTAGTCCTTAGGATTAGACATACTAATCGAGTACTATGAAGGTGGGTCGATAGGTGACGCTGAGTCAGGAGAATGGATCCGGATTCTGGTATGTGGTCGGCTCCTGCTGGTCGCATATGTTTCTCGGTGCATTCGGTTGCCTCGACTCGTGCAATGCGTACTCAAGCGCTCGACATCTCGCAAAGAGCAGGTTTAGATCCTTTCAAAGAAAGAGTATGAATATGAGAGCACCTGAGATAGTGATGGGCGGTGCAGAGATTAAGGGGCTATCGCGACTGGTTCTACTTCAAGGGCCGGAATATGGTGTGTTGTCAGGAAAATGCAGTAGCAGGTGCCACGTCAGCTTGCATCTGTGGCTCGCATTGGACGCGCCATGCTTCCTACTTGGCATTCTGAGCTTACGACCGGTCGCGAGATGTGCGTTCACGCCACACCAACGGATTGTGCAGGACACGCTTAGGCCAGGGTCATATATATTCCCTATCTTCTCACCGGTGAGCCTCCATTATAGTGCTTATTGCAACTCGGCACTGCATTCTTCGTTTGGTCGACTCGTAGTCGATTGGATCTGTTCGCTCGTGCCATTTTTCGTGAAAAACATCCTGCAGCTCACTTGTGTTCTGCAGATAGTTCCCCCTGTAATCCTACTATCTAGATTTTATAGCTATCTGCCTGAACCATTAAAGCGTTGGACAGTTACTCAAACGACCCCGTTCGTACCGTCTTCTCCACTAATCGTTCGCTGGAGCATTGGAAACGAAGACCGAGAGAACCGCCGCATACCCAGCCGAAACCGCCATCATCTCAAAGCTGGATACCTTCCAAAAGAGCGAGACGAGGAAAGACAGTGTGAGAATGAAAACCGAGATGACTACAAGCTGGATATGTTTCGATGACTGGTAAGGCAGGATAGCTAAGGGAACAACGAGAAAAAGAGCCGTCAACGCTGCAGTCGTTATTCGTCCTATAATATGGGCTATCAATATTGTGTTCTGGTACGACCATCGGCCGCGTCTAGAAAACGATCTGAGGCCTTCTTCGTTGTTTTGAGACTTCCTCGACAGCCTCCAATATCGAAATGCTCGCAAGTATCTGTGAAGCCAGCGCTGGAATGGGTCCGTCTGGGATCGGGTTCCTAGATCCACTCTAAGAAGCCTAGTATTGTATACTTCGTACAGGTTGAGGTCCTCTCGCAAGCTGAACTGTTTCTCATCGTCAAGCAGGGAGAATGTCTCCATTATCATGATATTGTTGAAGGCTGCGAGTGCTTCGTCTGTTTTTGGTTTCCGTCAGTCGAGACACTCTACGGCAGATATCAGGTACACACCGTATTGTCTAATAAGATCCCGCAGTTTCGATATGAACTCTTTGGTAATACTATCTCCAATGTTTGGGGCATTTGCGTCTGTTTTGCCGTGCTTGAGGCCCAATCTATCAATAGATGAAGGGCTTAGACCCAGGCCGAGGCCGGCCTGATAAACGGCATGGTCCATTTCCGCGATTTCGTTTTCAAGGAGCCGGAGGTTCAGAAGATGCGTAGTCTTGAATCGACGGAAGCCATGGAGCGTGAGATTGTTGTCAGCGGTGCTAGCTATCCAGCATTTGCGAAATTTCTCCGCGATGTCATCTGAACTGGGAGACGCCGGATCCACGATTGATTCGGCCATGCTTGGGGAATGTTCGGAAGCAACGGTTTGACCGGTATCGGGTCAAATTAGGTATTGAAGCAGCGAATGTACTGAGTGGCTGCCACAACAGCCTTTAAAATCTTGTCTACTATCTAACAAGTTTACGTTGCGCTGCTGCACATATAGGTCATGTGCGACGGGGCACACCGGTGAAAAACTATTCCCATGCCTGAGCCGCATCTTATATGAATGGTGCAGATGCAAAAGCTGAAGAGTGGAGTCATCTCAAGGTCAGTGGATGGGAGCGGCAGCGGCAGCGGCAGCGGCAGCAAAGCCGCCGAGGCACAGCCGCAAGTGGCCAATCACCCGCCGCCACCGCATGCAGGCCCCAGAAGGTAGTCCGCGAGGCTGAGCGACGGTCACCGCGAGAAGGCCGACAAGGCGACGACCAGGCTGAGGAGATAACACCGTATACACGCATGTATCCTTGCAGAAACAAGTGCCTTGCATGGTATGATAGCTTGCCTTTTAAAGACCTTGTCTCTCCGCCTCCTCTATAGAACCCTACTATGAGAATGTCGAATCCTAAGGACTACACCGTCGGCTGGATCTGCGCTATAGCTGCGGAATACGTAGCTGCTCAAGTTTTCCTCGACGCAAAGCACGAAGGACCGGAATACGTGTCATCGAGTGACAACAACGATTACACACTAGGCAAATTTGGGAAACACAATACTGTTATTGCTGTCTTGCCTGAGGGGGAATACGGCATTTCCTCTGCAGCAAGCGTCGCAAGAGACATGCTCCATAGCTTTCCTAATGTTAGAATTGGTCTGATGGTTGGTATCGGCGGTGGTGTGCCAAGCTCAAAGCATGACATCCGTCTAGGCGACATCGTGGTTAGTACTCCTCGCGATCAGAAAGGTGGTGTGTTTCAGTACGACTTCGGCAAAACCATCCAAGATCAGAGCTTTCGACCAACAGGGTTCTTGAACCAGCCACCAATGGTCCTACGGGCTGCAGTCACTGGACTCAAGGCGCAGTATGAAAGCGAAGAACATCAGCTTGAAGAGGCTATCAACGGTATTCTCGAAAAGAAACCAAGACTGCGGAAGAAGTACCAGCGACCAGTTTCAAGTAGGGACAGGCTGTATCAAACTAGAGTCATACATCCTTCAAACAATGACGCAAACTGTACAGCAGTCTGTGGTAGCGATGCATCAAACCTAATACCACGACACGAACGGGCTAAAGATGAGGATAATCCAGCAATTCACTACGGTCTGATTGCTTCGGCAAATCAGTTAATGAATAATGCTTTACTTCGAGATAAATTTGCAAAGGAAAACGATGTTCTGTGTTTTGAGACGGAAGCGGCAGGGTTGATGAACCAATTTCCCTGCCTAGTCATTCGTGGCATCTGCGACTACTCTGACACCCATAAGAACAAGGAGTGGCAAGGGTATGCGGCAATGACGGCAGCTGCATACGCGAAAGATCTTCTCTGTCGAATTCTCCCAAACAAGGTCGAGGCTGAACGTAGAATCAGCGATCTTCTCTCTATTGGTTAGTCATTTCGAGCCTCTGTATCAACATGAAAAAAAGTGTCTAATAATGGATGTAGTTCATAACGATATGTCTATCACTAGAACAAATGTTGAAATGGTGAAGACCAACCTGGATAGAAATAAAGACATTGGGATCCTCAATTGGCTCACGCCAATCGACTATGGCCCCCAGCAAAGTGACATCCTTAAAAGACGACAACCGGGAACTGGCCAATGGCTTTTAGACTCTGCCGAATACCGTAATTGGCTGAACACAGATAAACAAACGTTATTCTGTCCAGGCATTCCCGGAGCCGGAAAGACGATCCTTACATCAATCGTCGTCGACCATTTGACTACCCGGTTTTCTCACGACCTAACGATTGGCATTGCGTATATCTATTGCAACTTCCAACGGAAAGGCGAGCAGAAGATCGACGACTTGCTGGCGAGTCTGCTGAAACAACTCGCGCAGAGCCAGTCTTCACTGCCAAGAAGTGTTAAGGAGCTATATGATCGACACTACGCTAAGCGGATACGGCCATCACTTGATGAGATTACCAAAACTCTCTCATCTGTGGTTTCTATGTATTCAAGAGTCTTCATCATCGTCGACGCACTTGATGAATGCCAGGCATCTGATGGCTGCCGGGCCAGAATACTCTTAGAGCTCTTTAACTTCCGGAAAAAACAGGCAACCAATATCTTCGCAACTTCAAGGTACATCCCTGAAATTGTTAACCAATTCAAAGCCAGCAGCAAATTATTAGAGATTCGTGCGAGCCGTGAGGATGTAGAGAGATATTTGGAAGGTCAAATAGGGCAACTGTTGCCATTCGCCTGGGAGAATCGACAATTACAAACGGACATCAAGATCACAATATCGGAAGCCGTCGATGGAATGTATGTTTCCGGTTGATACACAGAGTAATACAGGCGCTAACAATCTTATGGGTTTCTTTTGGCACAGATATATTTAAGGTCACTGAACGACAAAGTAACCCCAAAAGAGATCAGAGACGCATTACAAGGCTTCCAGAAGCAAACCCCAGGATCAAGCGAAGATCAGAAAATTGAGGTCCTAACTTATGCATACAAGGAAGCCATGGACCGTATCAACGGACAAATGCCAGGGCTCAAGAATCTTGCCAATAAGGTTCTATCGTGGATTGTCCACGCCAAAAGACAAATAACGACAACAGAACTTCAACACGCGCTTGCTGTGGAAGTTGGTGAGCCAAAACTTGACAAAGAAAACTTTCCACAGGTTCAAGACATAGTTTTGGTATGTGCAGGATTGGTCACGGTTGATGAAGCGAGCAACATCATACATCTAGCCCACTATACGACGCAACAATACTTTGAGCGGACATGGAAGGCTTGGTTTCCAAATGCCCAGATAGACATCACAAATATCTGTGTTACCTACTTATCATTCGACGCCTTTGAGACAGGCTTCTGTCAATCTGATGAAGAGTTTGAGGCACGATTGCAGACGAACGTCCTTTATGACTATGCAGCGCGATATTGGGGTCATCATGCACACGCAGCATCAATTAAAGAAGGCTTGATTCTCAACCTTTTGGAGAGCAGAGCCAAGGTCTCCGCCGCCTGCCAGGCGATGATGGTCACCAAAAGTTACTCGGGCTATAGTCAAAGAGTGCCAGTGGGAATGACAGGAGTACATGTTGCAGCATATTTTGGACTAGAGGCGATAACAGTTCTACTAAATAAGGTCAACGTAGACTTGAAAGATTCTTATGGACGGACGCCGCTATGGTGGGCTGCACGGAACGGGCACAAGACTATGGTCAAGCTGCTGCTCGACACAGGCAAGGTTGACGTTGACTCAAAGGATTCAGGCGGACGGACGCCGCTATGGTGGGCGGCGGAGAATGAGCGTGAAGCTATGGTCAAGCTGCTGCTCGATACAGGCGAGGTCGACGTTGACTCAAAGGATTCAAGCGGACGGACGCCGCTATTGTGGGCGGCAGAGAATGGGCGCGAAGCTATGGTCAAGCTGCTGCTTGACACAGGCAAGGTCAACGTTGACTCAAAGAATTCAGGTAGACGGACGCCGCTATCGTGGGCGGCAGCGAACGGGTACAAGACTATAGCCAAGCTGCTGCTCGACACAGGCAAGGTTGACGTTAACTTAAAGGATTCAGGCGGATGGACGCCGCTATGGTGGGCGGCGGAGAATGGGCGCGAAGCTATGGTCAAGCTGCTGCTCGATACAGGCGAGGTCGACGTTGACTCAAAGGATTCAGGCAGACGGACGCCGCTATCGTGGGCGGCAGAGAATAGGCGCGAAGCTATGGTCAAGCTGCTGCTCGAGACAGGCAAGGTTGACGTTAACTCAAAGGATTCGGGCGGACGGACGCCGCTATCGTGGGCAGTACAGAAGGGGCAAAAGACTATGGTCAAGCTGCTGCTCAACACAGGCAAGGTTAACGTTAACTTAAAGGATTCAGGCGGACGGACGCCGCTATGGTGGGCGGTAGAGAATGGGCGCGAAGCTATGGTCAAGCTGCTGCTCGAGACAGGCGAGGTTGACGTTAACTCAAAGGATTCAGGCGGACGGACGCCGCTATGGTGGGCGGCAAAGAATGGGCACAAAGCTATAGTTAAGCTGCTGCTTGAGATAGGCAAGGTTGACGTTAACTTAAAGGATTTAGACGGACGGACGCCGCTATTGTGGGTAGCAGAGAATGGACACGATGCAGTAGTCAAGCTGCTGCTCGATATAGGCGAGGTCGAGGTCGATTCGAAGGATTCAGGCGGACGGACGCCGCTATCGTGGGCGGTACAGAAGGGGCAAAAGACTATAGTCAAGCTGCTACTCAACACAGGCAAGGTTAACGTTGACTTAAAGGATCTAGACGGACGGACGCCGCTATGGTGGGCGGCAATTAATGAGCACGAAGCTATGGTCAAGCTGCTGCTCGACACAGGCGAGGTCGACGTTAACTCAAAGGATTTAGGCGGACGGACGCCGCTATCGTGGGCAGCAGTGAACGGGCACAAGACTATGGTCAAGCTACTGCTTGATACAAGCAAGGTCGACGTCGACTCGAAGGATCACAGCTGGCGGACGCCGCTATCGTGGGCGGCAGAGAATGGGCACGAAGCTATGGTCAAGCTGCTACTTGACACAGGCAAGGTTGACGTTGACTCAAAGGATTTAGGCGGACGGACGCCGCTATCGTGGGCGGCAGAGAATAGGCGCGAAGCTATAGTTAAGCTGCTGCTCGATACAGGCAAGGTCAACGTTAACTCAAAGGATTCAGGCGGACGGACGCCGCTATCGTGGGCGACAAATAATTGGCACGAAGCTATAGTTAAGCTGCTGCTCGACACAGGCGAGGTCGATGTTGACTCAAAGGATTTAGGCGGACGGACGCCGCTATCGTGGGCGGCGGAGAATAGGCGCGAAGCTATGGTTAAGCTGCTGCTCGATACAGGCAAGGTCAACGTTAACTCAAAGGATTCAGGTGGACGGACGCCGCTATCGTGGGCGGCAGTAAACGGGCACAAGACTATAGTCAAGCTGCTACTCGATACAAGCAAGGTTGACGTCAACTCGAAGGATCACAGCTGGCGGACGCCACTATCGTGGGCGGCAGAGAATGGGCGCAAAGCTATGGTTAAGCTGCTGCTCGACATAGGCGAGGTCGACGTTGACTTAAAGGATTTAGGCGGACGGACGCCACTATCGTGGGCGGCAGAGAATGGGCGCGAAGCTATAGTCAAGCTGCTGCTCGATACAGGCAAGGTCGACGTTGACTCAAAGGATTTAGGTGGACGGACGCCGCTATCGTGGGCGGTACAGAAGGGGCAAAAGACTATAGTCAAGCTGCTGCTCAACACAGGCAAGGTTAACGTTGACTCAAAGGATTCGGGCGGACGGACGCTGCTACAGTGGGCGGTAGAGAATGGGCACGAAGCTATAGTCAAGCTGTTGCTTGACACAGGCAAGGTTGACGTTGACTCAAAGGATTTAGGCGGACGGACGCCGCTATGGTGGGCGGCAAAGAATTGGCACGAAGCTATAGTCAAGAAGCTGCTCGACACAGGCAAGGTCGACGTTAACTTAGAGAATTTGGAGGGATGGACGCCGCTATCGTGGACGGTACGGAACGGGCACGAGACGGAAGTCGAGCTGGTGCTCCACACAGGCAAGGCCGACGTTGACTTAAAGAATTTAGAGGTATGGACACCGCTATTGTGGGCGGCAGCGAACGGGCACGAGACGGTAGTCAAGCTGGTGCTCGAGACAGGCAAGGTCGACGTTAACTCAAAGGATTCAGGCGGACGGACGCCGCTATCGTGGACGGCAAAGATTAAGCGTAAAGCTATGCTGCTCGACACAGGCGAGGTCGACGTTAACTCAAAGGATTCAGGCGGACGGACGCCGCTATCGTGGGCGGTAGGGGTCAGGAGAACCGCGAGGTCAAAGTCCAGTTCGATCTAGAGAGGGGATGGAGGAAGAAGGCACTTGGGCGGGAGCATACACGGACACCCTCCACGGTCAACAACCTGAGCAACCTCTACCAATCCTATGGCAAGCTAGGCGAGTCGAACATCGCGCCGGAGCCCCGATGGCGCCCTCTACCCCTGGGCGCGACCCGTCAACACCTCCAGCCCCAACCAGAGGACGCACGAGGAAGCCGAGCGCGAAGGTCTTAGAAGCCCAGCAATCTTTACGAACGCGGACAACTTTGCTACAAACAATACAGACGAGAAATGGAACGGCAGCTGTCGCAGAACGACGAAGAGACGATCGCAGTGCAGCCGAGACACAATGAGCTACAGTCGGGTCCTACTGGAAGCCTGTCCATTCTGCCTGAGCAAGCTAGAGCGGCTGGTAGAGCTCATTGCGAGCCTGAACGAGACGACCAAGCAGCAGAGCAGCGTCATCGAGAACATAAGGAGCGATCTCATGACAATCAAAGCAGAACAGCAAATCTCAAGGACCAGAACGCCGAGCTCCAAGAGGCAATTGGATTCCTCCGAGCGCAACTCGACACCCTCTCGATCGAGCCCCCGTCAACCCAAACATGGGCGTCAGTCGCAGCCAGCGGCCAGCCGGTAGGGCCAGGCACGGCGGTGTCGCGGACAACGAGTGCCGGTACAACAGATAAGGACAACCGTCGGCAGATGGTAATCGATGTCAGCAGGGTGAGAGAAGACGTGGTGGAGAAGTTAGCCACCACGGAGGCAGCCAGGCAGGCTATCCAACAAGGCATGGACGGCATGGAAAGGCTTGCTGGGGCGAGCGTCGAGGGTTTCCGCGTGTGGAGAACAAACGACAGCGCGAGCGTGATCAAGTTCTCCGTGGACAAGGACAAGGAGGCGGCATTCCGGCAGACGACGGCTGAGTGGCTGGACCCGCAAATCCCAGGGGCAAGATTGGTTGGGCCTAAGTGGCATGCGGTCGAAGCGGACTGGATCGAAGTGGCATTAGCGATGGACGCAGACACGGGCAAAGTGAGCAGATCAGCCATGGAGCGGTTTGGAACAGAGAATGGAGTGGAGGTGTGCACGATGCGATGGCCGGGACAACCGAGGCCTAGTGGACAGCACGCATCGGTGGTGATCAAGGTGGCGACGAAAGAAGATGCAGAGAAACTACTGCGGTCGGACAGCGTGACGTTCGGCGGAGGCGGGATCATAGATCTTTCCTTCTAGCCCTCCGGAATATGCATAGATTCTCCTGGTCGCGAGAAAACAGGGGTAATTTGCTGAGGCGGCGATTGACAGCGTTGACGAATCGATTGACAACACGACCAACCTTTGCACTCATGCTTACCGGAGATTGGTCTCCTAGGGGAGACATAAATGTAGAATAGTGCACAAAGATTACAGCTTTATAGACTTATATTGAAGACAATGCGGAGCTCCGAATCTCGTATCCGTCTCGCGACGCCCTGTGTCTCGCTACGCCTCGATAGACGTTATTTGTTTTTAGAAATCTGGAGCGCGCCTACCTAATCAATGCCTTTCCTCTTCTAATCTAGCCCCCCTCTTCCTGATGTCCTAAACTGATCAATGGTTAAGCATCAGGTCCAAGAAAAAGAAACTAAAACTAATCGAAGGTCTAGATTGTTCATGAGGCTCTGGTGGCGCAGGGCTGCCCCAGCCCTGCCGGCGCCCACGCAACACGGCTGGCGAAGTCGCCGCCAGCTCTCGGCCCCTCTCATCGCACAGAGAGGACGTCCGACCACGATGGACGCTTATAGTGCTTCCAATACTAAGCCGTTCCCGCGCACCCTCTAAACAGCAAGCACAATCTGTTAACCCTAAGTGTATCTTTACGATGCTGCACTCCTCGTGTATGATCTCTTAGGTTTGTTATCATCAGGGTGGTTCTTCGTATCTTTGTCCTTCTCCTAGCACTGCGCCCACCTCCACAGCCTTGCTGGCGACCCTGGTTGGGTAGGGTTGGTCGCGTGAAAGTCACGGAGCTTGTGCGGGCTGTTTTGAAATTACAAGAGGGGCCCTGAACGGACTGGAAATACGGGCTCGCACGGGCCGTCATGGAAGTGTCTCGAAACTCTTACTAATCTCTATGTATATTACGGCAGGATTATGCTCTAAAATGGCGTATGGCCTCCCTTCGCCTGGATTACTGCCTCACAATGCTGTCGCAGAGTACTTTCGTATATCCTTGGGTTCAATTTTGGCCCACTCCTCCTCAATATACTTTATTAGCTCTGCTTTCGTCTTTGGAAATCGCTTCTGAACGCGGCTCTTTAGCAGTCTCCATACGTTCTCGATTGGGTTAAGATCTAGTGAGTTAGCTGGCCACCGGAGTAGCCGGATAGCTCTCTTATGGAAGAAGATCTTTGTATCGAGAGCTCTAACTTATGTGTGCTGGCGTTGTCCTGCATAAGTACAGCGTTACCAATACCCGCCCGAAAAATCTCATGCTCCATCTTAAACTGTTGGGTTAGGGGGTAGGTCCTCTGCGTATAACTCTCTAAGGTGAAGTTACCTAACTGCGATCGATCCCAGATAAGCAGCGGGCCCTTTTGGCCTCCAGCAATACATGCCCAGACCATTATAACACTGTAATCGCTGAACTTTGGGACGCAGCAATCGGGAAGGTATTTCTCCTCAGCTCGGCGAGTAACGTACACTTTGCCTCTGCCAACGCAAAAAGATGCCTCGTCGCTCCGGATAATGCGATCCCAGATCTCCTGCTCCCAGTTTAGGCAAACTTGAGCCCCGAAGAACCGATTGTCCATGTGCTGAGGTGTAAGAAGCGGTTTCTCAGTGGCGACACGACGATGGTAACCCTCTTTCTCAAAAGCTTTAGTGAGAGCTTTAGAGCTTCTATCCCAAGCTCATGGGCAACCTCAGCAAAAGACTTCTGGCCTTGCTTTGCTGAAGAGGTTGCACAATTGATTATGCGTTTTCGAATTGGGGTGTTAAGCTTTGGGGGACGACCACGAGGCTTCGTAGGGGTAATTCGCTGATGGATGCAAGAACCAACTGTTGAACGAGGTATATTGAGTTCCTGAGCAATCCTTTGTATAGTCCATCCAGCCTTATACCGTAAGGCGTGGATTTGAGCTCGTTCATCGTGGGTAAGTCGATGTTGAGGTGTTTTAGGGACCATCGCGATGGGTTCTGCATACTGAGTCATCTCTGGGCTCTGAAATATATAGCAATTTCTATAGGTGTATAGAATCTTCGATGTGCACTGACAATTCCAGTCCGTTCAGGGCCCCCTCTTGTAGACGCATCGTACCACTCCGGATCGTCCCTGTATCCAACCTATTTCGCCACATTTATAGCCCATATGTTAAAGAATGTTAAGAGCTGTAGGCATAATCTGATAAGGGATCTGAAATCGGCCCCTTCTGAGGGGCCCGAAATGGGACCCTTTTCCCAAAACAACACTTGATCAAAATCTCTAGAAGGTTCACCAGCTAGGCCTGAAATCAGGCTCATTGAGTCAAGCTCCACTGAGAGGGATAAGAACGGGCCCCTTGTAGAGAAGTTGTTCCTTGTTTAAAACTCTTATAGAGGACATCCATTAAATACTATAAACGTTACCGCTTATTGTCACACTATAGTTATTTCAATATAGTGAACCTAGATAAAGGTATAATTTTTGAGACTTTACAATGGCCCTAATACGGTATATGACAAGAATTCTGTATAAAGGATAAATATGGCAGCGCCCGCGTATGAACAAAAGTTGTATAGGCTCACAGCAGATGATCCTCGACCTAGGGGGGTCCAGAACTGGGACACTTCCTGCCGATAACGCCAGGTAAATATCTCAGATGTTCCATTTCTGGACCCCTCTAGGAGAGGCCCAAAAATAGGCACCTAGAAGCTTCTAGCTTATCCCTATGGTGGTCGTTGCCACATTAGCTGGAGACTTGGTGGCTATACCTAGAACAGTCCTACCTACTCAGCCCTGATGAGCCCAATAAGAGCAAACTATAAGTATGCCACCGTGCACCCTCCCCCGTTGCCTATATTGGTGCGTCACTGTCCATATATCGCTCTACAGCATCAATATCAAGAACACTACACCCATTCCGTCCAAGTATTACCGAGACACCATGCTGTGGATGTGCATAGCTTGGGTGTTAAGGCTACCACAGGGGTTCGCACAGACAACGGCCGTCACAATCAAGCGGAGTAAGCAGGAAGAGTTGTCGACTTTGGGCCTTCCAATTATAGGCTTCGCTGGTAGGTCTATTCATCAGAATGTGCGATAACAGGTGGTTAATTTTCGAACAGACAGCATCGATCAAGCCCGCAACCAAGCGATCGGTACCGTAGTCTCGCAATTACACGACCTCCTCGATGAATATCGCAACCCCAATTACTGTTGTCCAAATGGCAATTATTCGTTCGAGTGCGGCTCCACCCTCCACGGTACGCTGACAAAGGAAATGGACTCATTAGGGCTATTGGTACCGTATCCAGTGGCACCGTTCTTCGGAATGAGCTTTTGGGAAATATACTCGAAGGTGCACAACATGAAGTCGCCCATGTGGTACAATCCGGGCTCGAGTCGATATAAAAACCAACACTCATGCAATCTAAATGAGAAGGTTAGGGAGACTGCCAACAGGGTTATGTATGGGGTCAATGGCCTCAAGTTAAAGGACTTCGGACAAACCTGATCTAAGTAAGCATACAAATATGTGCCAAATAGCAAGGAAGATGACCTGGCACTTGATGCCGCCACCGCTAACAAGAGGATGGCCGATCCACTCCGGCCATACCCTTGTAAGGCAGCGATTTTTCGCTAGGTGTTCGTAGAGAGTTGAGTTGAGTCGGATCGCAAGACTGCGGTGGCGCGGAAAGTGTTACACCACCCGAAGGAATGCCTGCCTGGCCATGGATTAGCGCGTAGTATTTATAGTAATATACCCCGCGCCGTACGACTGTTGAGTGATTTGATACCAAACTATTTAGCTAACTAGTTGTAGATGACCTTAGGACCGTTGAGGATGCGGCCGGGAACCTTGATAAGTCCCGGCGTGACTTTGATGTTAAAAGAACGCTGAAAGAATTCAGTACATCTTATCAGGATGTGGGTTCAGGAACGTACCAGAAGGACATTAGAATTTTCATTAAGTCCAACAATATCAATGCCTTCTTTAACGATTGAGTTCGCGTTATCCCATAGCTTTTAGACAGCGTGACGAATCATTTGCTGTGTCTGTGAGCTGTCCAGCTTTGACGTGAAGTGTTGGCCTGGGAGAACAATATAGACTTCGGCGGGCAGATAGACTGGATTTTTGCGGTTGCCGCAGTTCACTACTAGAAGTTCGGAATACTGCAGAGTCTTATTGTGCACTATATTACAATGAGATATATCTCAAAGTAGACAAAGGGGAAGCACGTACTTGTTTTAAAAAAGTCAAACACACTAATGTACTTTCCTAAACTAGAAGCTGCTAAGCTTTTAGGCTTAGATTTGCCTTTTCCCTTTACGCCTGCTTTTACACCTCCTTTGACCGCGCTAGCGGGGCTAGTAGAGGACGTACTACTGCGCTCTAGCTAAAACTCGACGTCTTTGGTACCTGCTCTATGCTGTTTGACGCGAGGCGGGTAAGGCGAATGATAGCTATTATCCTTTCTAGAGAGTCTAAAGATGGTCTTGATGCAGGGAACGACTTAGTTAGCTTTGTTGCGTCTCTTAGGTAGATAGGTAGTCTTAACGCGCACGAGTTTTAAGAACTTCTCTAGTACGACGGTGTTGCAACTATAACTATGCATGAGCACTAGCAAGGGACTAGCGTAACAGAAAGAGCCGTGACTGACGTTGATGTTGACTAGGATACGGCATATTGCTAAGCGCACGCTCGAGAAGAAGCCCCGAATAACCTCTAAGCTAGAGCCAAGCTCTCCTCTAGCAGCGTTCTAGCTTAAAGAGAAGGTCTTTGTCGATCTAATCGTAGCTAGGTTGTTGGTAGACTTGGCATAGTAATTGAGGAAGATGTTGAGAGCTTGCGTTAATTCCTGCTTGTCGTCTAAAGATTGGCTAATGTTGGTAGAGTTTAGGTAGTTAATCAAGTAGGCGATGCTTAAGGGTTTGGTATATAAACCTAGACCGTGTATGTAGTGGCTCTAGCTGCCGGCTCATCTTTACTATTGCTATAGTACTAGATCTCGACGGTGGTTTCATCGAGTGGAAATTTAGTTTTGGAGACGAGTGTTGATCGAAAGTTGGTTGCTATATTGCCTTGGAATGAAGCTAGTTCTGCCGACTGAAGTAGCAGCTGTACAAGACGGAAATGCTTTCTGCCTGTGGCCGTTGGGCTAACAGCAATATCGTAGCGATGCAGAACTAAGTTGTAGCTCTACGTACGGAGGAGCCTTTTAAAAGTCCTTGCCTACCTTGGCATAAGCTACATACGCCACATGCCCAATTTAGTAATCTCTCCGAGCTCTAAATCTACTAACATTTCTGCCCTCTTTGTACTTATTCCTACCTTCCAACTCAATAATCTTCTGAATATGTACAGGAATACGCTCAATCCAAGCTTGTATTTTATCTTGAGGTAGATCCTTCCAGCACTACTCCCATACACGTATTGCCTCCGCTCTACTCTTTGGCATGCCCTTCTTTGTAGTACGCCTCTTTATCTATAGCTAGCAAGGCTCAATAGCATTTAGATTAGGTAAGTTACTACACTAAAGGAGCTTCTAAATCTTATAAAGGTTGTATACGTGTCTTTATACATAGTAGTTATAAGAAGGTACTTTATCTTCCTAAATAGCTATTCCTAGCCGCTCAGCTATATATTCCTTAGCAAATAGGAATAGCTTTAGAAGTAGGATAACTAACTAGTACCTATACTAGTCAATCCCTAAGCCTTTACCTCGCCCAAGCTTTCTATTTAACGCGTTCTACTTCTACTTTAGCTGTAGGCTAGGCTTATTCTATAGACCTAGACGATACATACTATTCTTAAGCTCCTATTACTCTTTTATAATAAGCTTAAGCTCCTTATTTAACTTATTAATTCTAGTAGTAGTAGCTTCTTTCTCTTACTTTGTTTCTAGGACCTAGTAGTAACAAGATGTTAGATTCAAGGGGGTTTGAAAAGTAGTTTGATATTAGCTACTACGAGCACGAGAATAGGAAAAATTAGAGATTGATGAGATTGATTGGATTGAGTCAAAGAATTGATTAATTGCTTGCGCTGTCCTAATTCTATCTGCCATCACGCTCCTCTATATATCCTCTAGTTTCTCAGCTGCTAATACCTCGGCGATAGCGAGGCCTCAGCTAGGGCGAGCCTCTATTAGGGCGAGCCTCAGCTAGCGTTAAGCCTCTGCAAGGGTTGGGCCTTTAAGTCCTTTAAGCCTCTGTAAGGGGTGCGCCGGTTCGTAGGTCGGCGCCCACCTCAGCTAAGTCTAGATATATCAAGATTCTACTGGTTTGCTGGCCTAGCTACTAGCACAGTGCTGGAGTCGATTCTCACAAAGGTTGAGGTTGCTCGCCGAGCTCTTGGCGCGTGCTGGTGCACGCGCGATATCAATCGCTATCGCGATCGTAATCGCCATCTAGATTGCCACTAACGTTACCTCGTCAACGTCAACTCATCAACGCGAGCCTACAAGCCAGCTTATAAGCCGGCTCGTGCATGAGCTTATGCGTGAGATGGATTGTGTGTATTAGTAGCTTATTGCAGTTAGCTTATTGCTAGACTAATAGTCCAATCTAACACACCCCTTTAGCTTGAGACTAATATCAAGCTAGACCAAGATGTATATTGTTGAGCTAGTCTTGGATCTCGTCGAGAGGTAGCTCGTGCTTTACTCGTTACTCTAGTATTTGTACGAGTCCAAGTTAAGTAAGGAAGTGCTCCTACTTATTACCTAGTATAACCTTTGTAAAGCCGTCGGCAATCATCTCATTAGATAGAGTATATTGGACCTAAATTCGTCTAGCTAATACTTCTTGCCTAAGCTAGTAGTTGTAGATATCTACGTGCCGTAGTTTAGTCTAGAGTTTAGCCAGCTCTTTAGTTACAAGCTAGATCGTCCGCGTATTATCGCACTAGATTATAATTTAGCAGCTAGGCAGTTTAACCTATAGCTCGTTAAGTAGTCTTATCGTAAAAAGGGCCTCTTTATGTTACAGGTCAAGACCTTGCATAGATATTTGAGCCAATCTGTAACCGGAGCCGCCTGGGTACCTAAGGCGACTTACCGTGAGGCGCAGGGTTAGTCAAGGGAAGTACAATGGGTAGAGGTCACGGGGGTGGGTTGATCGCCAATAGGGCTAAGGCGCACGATGATTCCAAACAGTAGATGTCAAGTACGTCGCTCTGTGATCAAAAGATTGGGATTAACGATGCTGTCTATCTAAGGAGTGTTCTAGTTCCTATATACTATGCGTGATCTGTTACGTAGGTTTATTGTTACGGGTCAAGACCCTACACAGTTGTTCGAGCCAATCGAACCTAAGAGTAGCTCCGAGGGATACGAGGGCCCTGAGTTACCAGGATAGGATAAGGCAGCCGAACATAATGTCGACACGTGACGAGGTTATGTAATGTGATCTATAGATCTGTTAGACAGATTAATAGATCAAGGTAATCCGCGGATCCGTGTTACAGATCAACAGATTAGGGTAATCTATAGGATCTATTGACGGATTAATACAAGTATATAGAAAATAGGATGCTTAACGTTTAAGGAGCATCGTTAATTCTAGTCACTTAATTACTAAGCGGCACACCTTAACATCTATTGTTTGGAATCAACGTGTGCTTTACAGCCAATTAACGCATTACCTAACTACGTAGCCTCTACCTATTGTACTTCCCTTAACTATCCCTGCGCCTATAGTAAGTTGCCTTACGGTACTAAGGCGGCTCCTTTATACTTTGACGATCTAGTCCTAGGAAGAGCGAAGCGTAAGCAGCGCACGATCTAAGCTACACAATAGCTAAAGCTACAACTAAGGAAGGTAGAGGGAAGGGACCCCTTACTACCTACGCCTTGGACGACATAGATTTCTAAGAACTTAGAGAAGTATTAAAAATACTAACACAGCAGAACGAAGAATTAAAGGCCTATATCTAGTAAAATAAGGCACAAATTAAAGTAGTAATTAACAATTAGAATTACATAGAGTAGATTATAGATTAGCTTAGAATAAGCGTAATAAAGAAACCCCTAAAACTACTAGACTTAGAGAAGTTTAATAGAGACTGCGAGAAACTACAACTATTCTTAGTAGTAGCAAGGTGTCAGATAAAAGGGGTTTAAAAGGTGGCTACTATGAGCATGATAATGGGAGAAAACTGAGATTGAAAAGATGGATCGGTGCAGTCAATATTGAGTAAGTAGAACTGATTGATTGATTGCTCTGTTCTTCTGTTGCTTGTTGATTCTATCTGCCATCGCACTCCTCTATATATCCTCAGCTCTATCAGCTGCTAATACCTCGGCGA
>JALNQA010000081.1:0-108015 GCA_028456235.1 Ophiosphaerella narmari
CTAAAGTAAGCTTATAAAGAGTAGCTACTAAGTTCTTCTACTCTACTACTAAGTTCTTCTATTTAGCTAGGATTAGCCCTAAAAACTAAGGCGTAGTAGTAAGAGTTTAGGTAGCTACTCCTATAGAAGTACTACGAGTAGTAAGGTAATAGTAAGACGACAGCTCTAAATTAAAAGTACGCTAGGTACGAGTAAGCTTAACGCTAGTAGAGTAGACTATACTATCTATCTTAGTATTAGTAGTATTAGTAATAGTAGTATTGTAAATAGTATAGAGCTAGTATATATAGTTTACGTAGCTATTAAACTTAATAGGAACCTATTTATATTAGCTATAGAGTAGCTCCTAGAGTATACTAAAAGAACTTACTAGAGAGTAGCTACTACGATTGTTATTAGTATAATACTTATAACAATAGTTATCTAGCTTGTTATAGATAACCTTCTAGCTAGTAATATCTTAAATATAGCGTATACATGTTGCGTACAACGTAATACTATTAGTATACTTAGCGAGATTACTCTACTTAAAGGGCGTTACGCTACGCATATCGCTCTTTTTAATAAACTTAGGGTAGGAATAGTAGACTATAATAACGTTACTTTACTATTTTAATACAAGCGCTAATTATATATTATATATACAGTTTAACTATATAATAGTGTTAAAGAAATAAAGTAGAATAATTGTAAAATTTTTTATTATTACTATATAGACTGTACTAGTTACTAGGAGATACAGCTCTTGCCTATTATTACGATATAATTGTTGTTGTTAGTAGGGTACAATCTTTTACTTGTTATTAAGTAAATAGAAGAAATATATACAAGCAAAATAATAACAAAACGCGTATAACGCGTACAAATATTACGAGAGAAACGTAAATACTCTTTTCCCTCTTTTCCTATAAAGGTTTTAGGGTTTTTATTAAGGTTGCAATTTAAAGGGCTAGTAAGGACCCTAGCTAGAGGGGGAGGCTCTATAACAAGGGTCTTAGTAGAGATACCTAAAATTATAGGGATCTTAAGGTCTTTAGTACTCTAGGACCTCTAGGACCTCAACTGTACTAATGTCTATACTACTAGCCTAGGGCGGGGCCGATGCGCTATGCTAGCGCATAAAAGGCCTCCTACTTGCAGAAAGAGTCTAGTAAGTATTATTTACTTTTTAATTAAGACCTTTACTTAAATATACGTATTATCCCTTTACTATCTCCTATAGCCTACGGTAAGTACTATTACCTTCTAGCTACCCCTTTACACTACTATATTAGTTTGTCTTAAGCCTAGTTAATAGCTCTCCCTAGAAGTATTTAGTATAGTATAGGTAATACCAAGAACTATATACTTAGCTATAGAGATACTAGGATTATAACAATAGCTATATATGTTAGAACGAATATAGGCCTTATAGGCCTTACTATCCTTAGAAGAGATTATTTTCAATAATCCTAGAGAGGAGTAGTAAGGGTAAGGCATTATTTTTACGCCGTTGCAAAGTATCTAATTAGCTAACGAGTTCTTGTTAATAGTAGAATAATAAGGTATAAAGATAGATATAGAAATAGAGGAACAATCTAGGACCCTACTAATAAGTACCTTAGTATAGAACAACGTACTAACTAAGACAAGGGAAGGAGGAGATAGTATTATAGGTTAGTACCCTATATAGATGTTTAAACTAATTAAACTAGAAAGTAACCCTAAGGGTTATAGTAATACGGTATTACCTAGTTAGAGTAATATAGTTAGATATAACCTAGATACGTAACAACTTTGCAATTAGCAATCTACAAAGTACGAGGCTATAGTAGGCCTAGGGTATATAGTTACTATAGTAGAATATAGGACGATTGATATTGTTAATCTAGTTATTTAATTACTAAGCGACACACCTTGACATCTATTGTTTAGAATCAACGTGTGCTTTACTAGCTTATTGACGCATTACCTAAACCTGTGACTCCTACCTATTGCACTCCCCTTGACGTTACCCTGCGCCCTACGGTAAGTTACTTGTGGTACCTAGGTAGCTCCTATTACAACTAGAGTCTCTAATTACTTTACGCAAGACTTTGTCTATCCTCTTATTAGCCCTTGCGGAGTTGCGTCGTGCTTACGTTTGTTGTTAACGAGCTCTTGTAGAGTCTTATTTAGATTCTACTATTTAGGAGCTTTATCTAGGTTGAGATAGTAGTAGTCCTTGATTGTATAGCGTCTTTTGCATACCAGGCACTAAACTCTATCTAAGTTAGCATCGCCCTTGCATGCATTTTAACCTTAGGTTTTGCCCTAAGTTAAGTTTAACTTAGTTTAAGTCTTAGTACTAGCCTGATAGTCCGGTATACGTTGCTTTTAAGGTCTACCCTGTTGTTTAAGTAGCGCGCCGTCTACGGTAGAGGCGTCCCTTGTACTACCCTAGGTAGTAGCACTACTAGTAGCATAAGATAAGGCGTTGGTAGTAAAGGTAGCCTTTTGCCTCCCTATTTTTAGGGGATAGATTGCTATTATGTGCTTACAGTAGCGTTTCACCACCTCCCTCTAGTCTATGCCAGGTTGAAACCTTCTATTGTCCTAGAAGTTTGTAAACTACGTTAGTGCTGATTTTTAGACAGCTACTAAGAAGTCTTAAGTAATAACGTTGATCTTCGTCAGCTCTACTACGTCATACGTTTTGGCTTCGGTAGTAGCTTGATTATACTCGGCAAGCCACGTGTCCTAGTTTGACGTGGTTCTCACGGGCTTGAGTGCGTTTAGATACCAATTACGAGCTCGCTCCTCTTTGGTACGCTTGTCTACGCCGACAGTTTGCTTCAGGTTTTCCAGCCACTGTCGTAGTGATTGGTCGGGCAAGCAGCACGTGCGCAGTAGATGCGGCGAGACCAAGGATTGGATGAACGTAACGATTTGCTGGAGGCTCGCTTGCTCCTTTTCGTACCGGTGCCGATCGCTGCGGTATTGCTCAGCTAGAAACTTATAGTACTCAAGGTCCTCTTTGAATGCCTTGAGGCTGGTTGTTGAAAGGTTAGATTGTCTCTCGGGAATCTCGACGTTTGCAGCTAGTGCATAGTCAGTCAAAATTGGAACTCTAGTTTCTTCTAGTTCTAGAAGCAATTGAGTAGTAGTTGCCGGGTCTATTTTATCCCAGATTTTGTGTACCACGCATTTGGCTTGCAGTTGTGTCACCCATGTCGTGTAGTCTACGTCGCTTCTTAGCATGACCGTGGGATCGCGTTGTAATAGGTTCGACATAGTTCGTGGGATAGTCGGAGTCGGTAGAGGCAGTAGTAGCTCGTACCGGTTGAGGCAGTGAGACTCTTAATTGTCAGATTTAAGGGGGTTTGAAAGATGGTTTTGAGACTGGCTACTACGAGCACGAGAATGATGGAATAGAGTAATTGATGGAATTGAGTGATTGAGTTAATGTTGCATGAGTGAACTGATTGATTGCGTTGATTCTATCTGCCTTCGAGCTCCTCTTCTTATCCTTGAGATTCCTAGCTGCTGACACCTCGGCGAGCCCCTGTCAGGGTTGCGCCTCTGCAAGGGTTGCGCCTCTGCAAGGGTTGAGTTTTCGCAAGGGATGCGCCAGTATTCGGGTCGGCGCATGCTCAACAGATTCCAGGTTGACCCGGAATCTGCTGATTGGCTCGCGCGTCCAGTCGGCTCAGATGCCGATGGATTTGATGATCCAATCTGACAAGGAGTTCTTGTCCTGCGGCCTGTACTTCTTGTATTTCGCTAATAGCGATATCGTTCGTAGTAATTGTAGGTGCGGAGGATACTATTATAAGGGTCGACCAAGGTAGTTAAAGTGTAAGGGGCGGTTGGCCTCTTTAGGGCTATAGTTAGATAGTTACGTTGGCAGGTGGTATAGGTAGTAGGTTAAGCGTTACTGAGGGACAAAGGCGATCAATCGAATGGTCACGAGTGTGCAAGCGAACAGTAAGTCCGGTGTAGAACTCGTGCTTGACTACGGCCTCCTAATGAGGTCCTTCGGGCTGCCTATATACTATGCTGATTCGTGGTTCGTGCTTGCCAAGCATCGCGAATCAACGAATTAGTCACGTGTTGCCTGTTATGTGTCCAGGTTGTGTTCCACGTCACTGTCCCACCCGAGCTCGTCGGATTCGTAGAGTGACGGGTCGGTGAGCCCTGGCGACTCGGGTTCGATCGGGTCGAGGTCCCGCGTAGGGTCGTAGCCCGTAACAATCGGGGCCGCAACTCAATAAACACGAGCTTCTGCGTAGATAGTACATATCAGTATTCATGATCACAAAAAATATTATCAAAGATCGACTATATTCTTATAATTATCTCTAGATTTCAATCTTTTGATGGAACTCGCAGCAAATTTTGCACTGAAAGTATATGCAGTTGGGCTAATATAATATCTAAGAGTTCCATAGGCATCTTTCAAACGACGGCAGGGTGCCGGGGTAAGATTTGCATTGCGCTAGCCTTTACCGGGACGCTTTTTCCATCTATATTAGTTTTTCTGAGCCTTTCGTTTGGTCCTGGCAGTCTAGAGCAACGGTAACACCTCTACTCTTCACACGCTCTCCGCATTAGCTTACTCCGATGCGGCAACAACCCGAGCTAGTCTGTCGTCGACAATTCTAGCTGCGAGGGTGCTCATGCTCGTACTCTGGTCAAGCAGCTTTAGCATGCTAATGTCCGTCTTCAAAGCGTCAAGAAACCAGTTGCGTAGCTCGGCGGCGATCTTCCAAAGGGGCGAAAGTTAGCAAAGTTTATCGACAACGAATACATAATGAAGTTTATGCAGTCAAAGAATACGTAAACTGCAGTGCGTCCTCAATAGTACCGTTTCCATACCGCAGCAGGGGCTAAATAACATGACAACAAAGAGCAATACGTACCAAGCTGTCAACGCCATAGTCAGCAACAGATCTGCCTGGGTCTACGGCCTCCAAGTCGATAAACAGCATGTCCGCAACCATACCAGTGATGGCGCCCTTGACAAGCGCTATGGTAGCGGAGCGTTCCACAGGACCTGCCCGAATTCCTGCCTCAAGATCTTTCTGTAGGCGGGCCACGCTTGACTTGCCGGCACCCGTCGCGTCTGATGAGCTCTGATCCAGAAGGTGCTGCTGCGCATCGGCGAAGGCACGCATGATGATGGCCACGCGACCATCGCTATACCAGCGAGGTGTTGGTCCATTGTTAGCCCCATCACGCACTCGAGTCATCATACTTGCCGGATCCAGACAAGTGATCAAATTGACAGCTGAGAGTGGATCATTACCTGTAGTCACAATGCGTGATTGCGCCAAGAAAGCTGGCTCTAATAGCGCAAGGAATTGTCTCTCGCTCAACGTCACCGTCTTGTTGCGCTCAAAGGTGTCGACGGTGTTTGAGTCTGATCCCGTAGCTCCAACATCACGGATCAAACTAAATGAGACGGTCGATGCTGGTAAGCCTAGTGCGCGGCGGTGGCGCGCAAATGCATCTTGAAAGTTGTTGGCTGCTGTATATGCACCCTGTGTCGCCAGTGCATATACAGACAGTAGGGACGTGGTCATAACGAAGAATTCAAGTGGCATGGAGAGTGTCGCCTCGTGAAGGTTCTTCGTACCTCGTACTTTGGCTGCGAGACTTTCGCGCCACCGGGTAGCCGAAAGTTTATCGAACGATAGGTCGCGCCAGGACACAGCCGCATGAACGATCCCCTTTACCAAGCGTTCCGAAGAAACTTTGTCCAACACGTGCGTGAGCTGAGCCTTCTCAGTAACATCGCAAACTATAGGCTTTACGTCGACCCCATGTTTGGTTAGGTTTTCGACGAGACGCTGTGCATCAGGAACAGTATCAATCGAACGCCGAGATAAGAGAACCAGGTGCTTCGCACCACGATCAACCATCCACTGCATAATAGACTGTCCCAGGCCACCCAGCGCACCGGTGATAACATAAGCTGCCCCGCTATCAAAGCGGGCGGTTTGGAGTGGTGGCAGCATCTTGACTTGCGACTCCGGATTCGTGAAGGTCAAGACCAACTTACCTGCGTCCCCTCTCAACTTGGCGAAATCCGGTAGCACTTGTGACAATTCAGTAGCATCTTTTGCGGCTCCAGCAAACATTTGGAGAGGCTTGATCAGCCCTCGACGGAGGTATTCATCAACAGTTTGTAACAGCTGGCGGCCAAGAGTTGGGGCTGAATCGATTAGAATCGGGAGATCGACAGGGGAAAAGGTGGCATTCTTTTGGGACAACAAGCCAAAGTCAAGAACACCGACTGCCTGTGAACTCTGGTCTTCAAGACGGCCGATGTGAACCAGGTGGCCCATTGGTTGTAGGAATTGGACTGCTGAGTATAAGAATTCCATGTCAGGTCTGGTGCTGAGGATAACGTCAAATCCACCCTTTTGTGTTGCGTTCGCAGCGTGGCGTATATCAGAATCCAGAATACGCGATGGTGGTAGGCCAGTCTCCCTAGCAAGAAAAGCCGCTTTTTTGGCGTTGTCCACCAAGCCAAATACCTCCGCACCTTTGGCTTTTGCTAGAGTGATGGCCGCAATGCCGATATTGCTTGTCGCCGATTGAACAAGTATGGTTTTGCCAAGCCATTTCTGTGGAGGGAGATGGGAGACCTGTTCTAGAGCATATACAACCGTGGAGTATGAACGAGGTAAAGTCGCCATTTGTACAGGGTCATCATTAGGGTGCAGCTTGAGCGCCAGAGAACCAATGACGCGCGTGGAGTTCCCGACACGGAACTCTCCGTTGCTGAGTCCATACACGCGGTCACCAACTTTTAGGCCAGTAACTCTGGTTCCGATTGCGGTCACAGTTCCGGCGAACTCGGACAAAGCATGGGTGGTATCAACACGGCCAGACCAAACGTCCAAATTATCATAATCCAGACCAATAGCTGTAATTTTAACGTCGATATGATCCTGTGGGAGTGGCTTCCACAGCTCCCTGTAAGGTGCAAAGTAGAGAGAACCAAGCACACCTGGCGTCTCGAAAGCGGCACGCACGGGTCCCTGGCTATCAATTGGCAGCAATTCTGTTTTGTTCTCGGAGCTGAGACTGTCCGCGCTATAATACTCGCTTGGAACCGAGATCTCGGTTTCTGGAATAGACGCAAATCGACTAACCCAAAGAGCACCGTCTTGCCAAACAAATTCACGGTCTGTGGGGTTTTCTTTGTCCGTGCTTAGTTTAGTGTCACGGAGTGCAAGTACTTGGTCGATAATAGAGCGTGTGAGATGCCCTTTCTCGACATCACCGCCTGTGATTTCGAAATTCTCGCCATCGATGTCTATGGACAGAAATTTTACGGTGGGATTTTCGGTCTTGAGGACGCGTAGAAGTCCAGCCATCAACGCACCATCTGGGTTGCGGCCCTTTGCAACACCGGAACTCGTGAGAACGGTCAGGCTTGCTGTGGTACGTGCTAGGTACTGGAAGGCGGTCAGGTCTTGTTCTTCGCTGTCGAGCTGAAGATGCCCATCGTCAAGGAAGACTATCGCATGAGCACCTGGAGGTATCGCCCTTGATGCATCTTGAAATGAGATTGACTTCGTTGCAACGCCACGTCGTGAAAAGTCATGGGCTAACTGGCTCAAGAGAGTTGGAGGAGTTACAGCGCTATAAAGAACGTGAACGTCTCCATTACCTTGTGTTTGTATTTCGGAAGTGAATCCACTCTTGAAAGTAGAAACAATTATAGACGTAGTGTTGTGTGGACGTGGGAAGTCATCAAGAACCAGCTCAGTGCCAGAGAAGCCAGCTGCCTTCAAATTTGAGTCCCATAAATCCTGGCTCATAAATGGTGCGTCAAATCGGCCATCAGGGATACCAGCCCAATATCCTGTGAAAGTGCCGACAACAACACCTGGCACCATGAAGTTCTGTGTAGTTTCCACTAAAATAAGCTTTCCTCCGGGTTTTAAAAGCTTACCAACGTTTGTCAGAGTCTTCTTCATATTAGAAGTGGCATGCAGAACTTGGCAGGCAATGACGACATCGTAAACCGGCTCATAGCCGTTTTCCCGCGGGTCTTGCTCAGCATCCAGTACGTTATAGATCATGTCATCGAAGCCAGAACCTGACAAGCCTTCGCGAGCAGTATTGAGAAAACCTGGAGATATATCAGTAAATGTATAGTCATGGTAGTTCTTGATTCCATTTGGCCCACGCATTGCCTGCATAGCGATGCGGGTAGCGCCACCAGTACCACCCCCAATCTCAATGTAACGCATGTTTGGATTAGCATGCCCTAAGATGTCAAGAACTTCGAAGAGCTGTGGATAAATACCAGTCATCAATAGGCCCTCTTGATACAACGGCGTAAGAAGGTTTTTGGAGATGATGACGTCTATGCCAGTTCGGCGCTCAGCAAGAATATCAGCCATATTGTCGTGCAAGAGCTTTGATGTTTGAACTTCGATGACATGTGGTGCTTGGGAAACCAGCTCATTAATCCTGGCGAGACGCTCTTTTGGAGTCAAACGCTTGAATTCGCGTCGAATTTCATTGTCGTCGAGCGTGCCCCGCCTCTTGATCCATTCAAAGAAGTGACCGACCTCTCCGGAAGGCTGTGGTTCTGGTGCCGTTGCGCTATCTCCAGCGAAAAGCTCATAGATGTTGTACACTATCGCGTATGCAAGCTTGTTCACGATGCCCCAGAGCGGAGCCCGATCCACATTTTCAGGAGGCGGGGGAAATAGCTGCCGTAATTGGGTGTTGTTCAATGCACGAATATCAGGCTTCCAAAGTAGACGCGTGAAGGGACTGCTGTACGCCTTGTCTACGGACTGAGAGGCACGAGAGTAACTCGTGCAACGGAGGCCCTCGACATGTAGTACTTCGCGACCATCAAGCGTCCTCAGGACGAAGTCAAGGTAGGCACCACGCAGACCACGTCGCTCACCGCGTGCTGCAACTGTGCCCTCTTCTAGATCTTCCGGGATTCCTGTACTGAGATATATCTGGCCAAAATGCACCGGCACAAAAGCCGTGCTGGCTTTGTCAGCCTGCCCTTCGTGACAAGCAATAAGCCCCAGCTGGATGGCACCATCAAGGGAAGCTGGATGTAGAGTGTAAGCGGACTCCTCTGTCATGATGCCCGCTGTTGTCTTCAAGGCTACCTTGGCCGACACCTGATTCTTGACCTGCGCATCTGCACGAATATCTGACAGAGGGCGAAAACTCGGACCATAACCTAGTCCAATTGCTGCAAACGTCTTGTACCAGGTATTGGCATCCGTAGCCCGAGTCGATTTATCAACTTTTAGCGTCGAAGCAGAGCTTGATCCAGGCTGGACTACCTCAACCTTGATGCGCCCTGTACAGTGCTCTGTCCACCTATCGGAATCGCGACTCACAGTGCTCACCGAGAATGTCGCCCATGCTGGTGCCTCAGCTGTGGCACCATCAACAAGCTCCATGCTTGTGACCATCTCAACACCGTAGTCATCTTCCGGGATCTGCAAGCTTGACTTAATTGAAACATCGCGCAGCGAGTGGCCCTCAATATGTACTGGTATAGAATACTCATTATGAATACGTGAGGCTGCTTCAACAGCCATTGCAATATATGCGGCAGCAGGTAAAACAGCGTCAGGGAGCAGACGGTGATCACCTAACCAAGGAACGTCTTTCAAGCGCAAGATGTTGCGCCACTGAGGTCGCAACTTGGCATTGCCAACGACCTTCGAACCAAGTAGGTCGTGTCGGGTCATCTCACGGTACCGATACTCCTTACTTTGGCGGCTCTCGTGGTATGCTACTGGGCCATACGCGTATTGATATGGAGGAAGGTCAACGGCAATACTGCCATGTATCAAGGTGTCGACACCATCGAGTGCATTCACTGTAACCAAATCCACACTTGTATTCAAGGAAAACAAGGTGCCGGCAAGCTGCAAAATGCTTTCGCGACAGTCTTGTTGGCGTTTCATACCGGCACAATAGCTCACTGAGGTTTTGCCTGCCTCTTTCAAAATCTGGTCGATTGGTGACTTCAGGGCGGGGTGCGGCCCGATTTCCACCAATACCTGCACATCGCCCGAACTGACAAGATTCGTGACCGCTTCAGAAAAGCGAACGGGAGACTCAAGATTGGCTCTCCAATACTCTGGGCCGGCAAATTCGGCCTCAGAAAGGGTCCCACCCGGCGTGACGGATGACATCCATGGAACCTGCGTATAGCGTTGAGAGGTTTCAGCTAGCCCGAGCTTTTTAACATGTGTAAGGCCCTCTGAAAGCATGGAATCGTATTCAATACCAAGCGGAAGCATATGGTGTGAGTGATACGCATTTCCGCCCGTCTTAAGTACTCGGTTGAAGACACCATTCTTGTCAAAAGCCTTTGCTAGGCCATCGACTACATCGGGATCACCTGATAATGTGACGCTTCCGGGAGAATTATACGCTGCTATCCTCACCCTCTCCTCTTGTCCAGTAAGGTATGGGAGTGTCTGTTCGGGGCCAAGACCAACAGCTAACATCAGTCCCTTCCGCTTGTTCTTCGAAACGGCTTGACCTCGGAAATAGGCTGCGACGATGGCTTCGGCGGCCGTGATGCGCCCCGAAGCATAGGCTGCAGCAATCTCCCCTGATGAATGGCCGGCGACAGCAACTGGTCGTACAGACCACGATGCGAGAAGGTCCACAAGGCCAACCTGAAGAGCCGTACACACAGTCTGCGATATTTCGGCTCCTTGTATAAAGTCTGGGTCGCTCTTTCCAGACAGTATATCACGTAGGGTCCATCTAGGGGGTAGAGTGAGGGTGCTGAGGACATAATCGAGATGCGAAATTGCTGTGCGGAATATGCGATACTCAAACAGCTCAGCACCCATGGCAGCCCACTGCGCACCCTGGCCTGTAAAGATAAAGGCAACATTACCAGGCTGGAGAGGACTCCGTAGCACGTTTCCGACAACCTCAAGTCCATCGGCAGGTTTTGTCTTATCTACCACACGGAATGTGCGTTGAGGAAGCCTAGAACGTTTGGTCGCCAAAGTGTAGGCAACTTCGGCGAGTGGAAAACGATGGATGGCGTCACGTAAGGAATCTATATTTAATTTGAGTGATTCTTTGTTATGTGCTGCGAAAGGCAGTAGCACTAGTTGACGAGTCTCCGCATCTGCTGACCTTGTCGTCTTTGGGGTGTTGGTGACAGGGTGGTGGAGGTTTGACAGCTGATCTGTAAGCTTATCGTTGGACGCATCGTTGGAGGCAGTTGTGGACACAGATGTGGAACTATGTTTGGACTGTTCTGCGGAATCATCTGTGGAGTCTTCGGCAGAGTCATCCGGAGACGTATCCTCGCCTTGAGGGGTTACTTGAATGACTTCTTGGGGGCGTGCAGTGCCCTTGGTAGTCTGTTTCTTGAACACGCCGGGCTTGACATAGTCTGGGAATAGCGTATGCACATGATCGATGATACAGTGGGCATTTGCGCCTCCATAGCCAAAGCTGTGGTTTTCATCTATCAGATTATAGTAGTATCAACGAAGGCCATTTTACATACCTATTTATACTAGCGCGACGGACCTTGTTGGTAGGCCAGCGGGTCAGCTCTTCTACAACTTTGACTGCGGCACCCTCAAAGTCAATGTTGGGGTTGAGTGTTTCAAGGTTGTAAATGGGCGGGATGGCATCATGCTCGAGGGACAGCACGACCTTCATGATGGACGCAAGCGCACTGGCACCCTCTCCATGTCCTACATTTGTTTTGGTAGACCCTACTAGAAGCGGGTCGCCAGCAGGCCGCTCCTTTGCAAAGACATTGCCTACCGCGGCCACCTCGAGTGGGTCGCCTACATAGGTGCCTGTTCCGTGACACTCAAAGTAACTGCGGCCGTGCGTCAGCAGGACGGACTTGAGTTATGAGTGGTGATGCCGATGATAGGTGTTGTAGATGATGGGATGGCTGGGGATGAAAGGATGAAGTCGGCGCGGGTAGGTCGGATAAACCTATCTCCGGGTTTGGTGATGGGTAGAGCAAGGGAAGGGCACAAACCTCGTATCAGCGAAAGACAACCCAGCATTACGGTACGCCTCCCGGATCACAGCCTCCTGGCCCGCAGGACTGGGCCGGGTGATGCCGCCCGTCCGCCCGTTAGCGTTCATGGAAGAGCCTCGGATGAGCGCACGAATCGGGGACGCATCGAAAATGGCCAGCGACGTACGTTTGAGGTAAATGGCCCCATAACCTTCCCCACGCGCGTATCCCTCGGCCCTTGCATCGAAAGTGTGGGAGCGCCCCGAGGCAGACAGGGCTCCAAGCTTATCAAGCGCGATCTGCACTCCTGGATCAGCGATCCAATTTGCCGAGGCCACTACCGCAGCATCGCAATCCCCTTGCCGGATGGCGTTCATAGCTAAATGCAAGGCATACATAGATGACGAACAGGCCGTATCGACCGTGAGACTATATCAACATCAGTTGAACATGCTGCCTGCTCTGAGAGACTATATCTACCTCGGCCCGTTGAGATTGAATACATAGCTAATACGGTTGGCAAGAATACTGGTACCAGCACCTGTGAACGCATATGGCCTGGGATTGTCCCAGTCACGAGACTGAATCATCCAATGGTCGAGGCAGAAATTACCCACAAACACGCCGGTACGCGAGCCTGAAACGCTCTCCCATGTCTCGCCGGCGTTCTCAATGGCTTCGTATGTAACTTCGAGTAATTTGCGCTGTGATGGATCCATAGTCTCTACCTCGAGTGCTGTTATGTTGAAAAAGGTGTGATCAAACAGCCGTGCATCCTCCTGGAGCAGATATGCGCCTTTCATAGCCACAGTCCCTGGGCGATCCGTATTAGGATGGTGAAAGCCACGGGTTGAGAAGCGTGGCTCATCGAACTCCTGCCAGCCATCCACCCGATCTTTGAGAAATTCCCAAAAATCTGGTGGGTTGCGAACACCGCCTGGCCATCGGCATCCTAAATGAGGTCTGTCTCAGCACTTCGGTCTCTCTGACTTGAGCAAATAGGGCATTTAACTATCTTACCCATGCCAACTATAGCGACAGCCTCGTGCTGGTTCTGAGATTCCATGGTAAATTTTGTGTCTCCTGTGTTAAAAACGAGAAGCTAGAGATAGATTTGTGCAATGAAGGTTTGTAGATGTCTTCGTGTTGAAGATATACAGCACGTTTAAGTACCAAAAACCAGACTTCAACCCTAAACTAACAAGATACCACTATAAACACCATCATGCGTCATCATATCATTACGTATGCTTACCCCGATAGGGGAAACACCAAATTCGGCACGTATCTGCACCATACCCAGCCTACTCCGTAAATATCACACCATCTCAATAGTCTTACATGCCCATTGAAGTTCTTCTCACCACAACTTCTTTCGGGGTCCGACAGTGGGTCCTAGTCTTTCACTTCCTAGTCTTTCACTTCCGAGGATTTGGCCCACTGGAGAACATGGGTATGAGGTCGGGGAGTGTGGAATGCAAGTGCAAATATCAACCCACTCCAACTCTGCAGATACTTCATTCAGCCTGAACAGGAAGGAGCGGAGTTCAATAAACTATGTTGTTTATCTTTTTACCATGTATAGACTGCATATCAAACTGGAATCGGTCCGGTTGGATATGTCGCGAGGGTATCATCCAGGCCTGTGATAATTCGGACAAACGATAGCGTAATGTACTTGTTCTGATAAGAAGCTACAAGGGTAAGCTTATGATAAGAGATGTACATAGGTTCTGTAGGAAACCGATTATCTCATGCTCTGTTGCCAAGTGGCCTTGCGTAAGAAGCCAATAGGGAGGCCAAGGGCGAGCAGGCCCTATTGGCTGAGAGGCCAACGAACAAACCCCTTCTTGTGGCAGAGTAACTAAGCCAATAGGGCCCAACCTGCCAGGACGAGAATCCACTCCGCTACACTCCCCTATTGGCTTCTTACGCGAGACCACTTGGCAACAGTGCATAGGATATTATTTGCGGCTTCACCCGATACTGAAGGGTAGGCTCTCTAATACTATTGAAATTGACCTTTAATATCTATATAAGGAAATACCTGTGTAGACTTGGCATTTCTTCTATCAACTTGATTTTGGGGCAGAACGCCGGGCATCTATTGACAGGGGGTGGCCCGAGGTGACAGGGTCCACGCGTACGACGCTAGTATGATATTGCATTGTCTTACGATACTACCAAGAAACCAACAAAATGGTATGATCTTAGGTTCAATCGATAGCATTCCTGCTTTGAATAGCGTATTTTTGTGCTTGTTCAGCGGTGCATTTTATCGTCAACACTTTCTGCTGCGTTTCCGGGCGATGATATCACTCCACTGACTCCAGGCACTTTCCCCGTGATATCGAGCGTGTGAAATCACGTGCAGAAAGCGGTAAATTGTCTTCGAGTAACTATATATACTACGCATCATTCAGTAAGACAGTCAAATTCTCATTGTTATTGCATTTATCCAAACTCTTGACATACAAACCACGAATAGACCTGTTACTCTCTAAACTTGGCAAAAATGTCCTTCAACACCAGCCCTAAATCAAAACTTCGTGTTGCCATCATCGGTGGTGGGATTGCTGGCCTTTCTATGGCTGCATTCTTGCGAAAGCATTCCCAGTATAGTGTGACGGTGTATGAGCGCCGAGAAGCAGACTTCAAGGAGTCCTCGGCGGCAATCGGCATGCGGACCAACGGCATCTCTATCGCGAAGCAGATAGGCATTAGCAGGGAAGAAATCCGGGCCGTTATTGGGGCCGGATATCGGACGTATAACCTCCAAGAGGAAGAGATGAGTAAATCCCTGGTTGGTGATGGGCCCGATGGTGATGGTGCTTTGTGGTTTGTATTCAGGCAGGATCTCAAGGATGCGTTATTGCAAAAGGTGACGACTGAGCATGGGGAAGGGGTACCGATTAAGGTGTTATATGGTACTCATGTTACTCGCGTTGAGCCAGAAACTGGGGTGGTTCAGCTTGCGGATGGAACATGTGTCGAGGTGGACTTGATCGTTGGTGAGTAGACAAATGTTACGCCAGATAAGAGATTAGAACTGACCAATACTTCACGTTAGGTGCGGATGGAATCCACTCCAAAGTACGCAGACACGTCATACCACGGTCGCATCCAGAGCCTACCCCCTGTGGCCTGTCCGTGTATCGGTTTATTCTCCCTATGTCCGCGGTCAAGGAGGCAATCGGGTCCGGTGAGCAAATGCCAGCCATGTACAATTACGACTATGGAACATTTGTCGCCATCATTGCAGCGGGTGACGAAGACAATCGACATGTAGTCATGTACCCCTGCCGCGCACATGAACAGATGAACATTGCATGCGCGGTATCCGACTCGAGCCTCAGGAACCCTGCCGAGCTTGAGTACTCTTGGAATGCCAGGGGTAGTGTTGATGAAATGGTGAAAGGGATCGGAGGATTCCCCGAATGGCTTAGACGGGTGTTTCGGTATGTGATAGGCATTCTTTTATTCGCAGTCCAGTTCGGTTAATGTAGTATGTGGCTAGACGTACCCCCCAGGTCGAACTCTTTCAAGTGCGGGACCAAGAACCGTTACCGACATATGTCAACGGTCGGACCGTACTGATTGGGGATGCCGCCCACGCAATGGTGCCATACCAGGGTCAAGGTGCGAATCAAGCACTAGAAGACGTAGAGGGGCTCAACGTGCTCTTAGCGGATACCGTGGAGCGCGATGACATTCCCAGTCTCTTGCGGGTCTGGGATAGCATCCGCCGGCCGCGAGCGTCAGAAATTCAACGAGGGTCGCGCCGTTCACAGGACAAGATTGCATCCAAGGAAGCGACTGAGGCCATCTTGTCAGTAAAGCCACATGTGGGTATGAAAGATGCGCTTGCGCAGTTGAGAGAGCAGTCAGAGCCTGGCATGGAGACGGGAAGCATTGGTAGGAGCTAGAGAGAAGACAATCAGCAAGCTGAGGATTAGGAACTTAATTTCGAATCGGACCGTATGTTGCTTTATATCTGCCTTCTCAAACAGGCTGCGGAAATCCCTTGCATGTTTTGTGCATGTTGAATAATGAATAGTGATGAGAGAGCTGCTAAAAGCACGCCGCATGCCACTTGCAGCAGCAACCCTAACCTACGTGGCGGAGTGTGTACCTAGAGCGTGGGGAGGCGGAAACAACGAGGAGATGCTGACCGACACACTCTGCCATCATGCGATGATGCCAGAGCGGCAAGGTTACCAGCGTTGCCCCACAATCATACATGAGCAATACATACCGGTACCGGTATACAGCGCTGCATACTGAAGCATGCAGGTGGCGTTCGTTATTCCCGTTTGAAACCACATCGGAGTCGGCACTTTATACACTCCGCTTCCGCCAGACGTGACAAACCTTAGACCCCCGAAAGCACTTCTTGACCAACAGCAGGGAACATGGCCAAAGCCCCAGATTATTATTGGGCCTTTGGCAGTACCCCCCTGCCAGGAGTATCCCATGGCTTAGAAATCTCTTGGAATTTTCCTCCATCTTCACTGCGCCGTGACCGTTTGGGATTTTCCACTCCGCCGCTTAGCCCTCCACTCCGTTTCTTACTCATTAGTTTCCTCTCGTAACCATTGGGCTCTTTGCGTGCCCTCTCCGGTTCATCACCCTGGCTAGTTATAACTATACCTACCTTCATGGTCCAACTCAGCGTCGAGATATATCGCTTCCCTCACTTCAGTACACAACCTTGACCAATCCCAGTCCCTACCGTTCCAATGTCCTCTCCAGCCGAAAATCTGCCAACCGGCCAGCCAGATGCCCACCCTAGTCAAGCAAGCACGCTCAATAGCCTTGGGAACCTCAGCCAAGATCTTGAGAAGGGACAGCTTCCTGCACAAGAACAAAGTCAGAGTGGCCCTGTAGCTGACTTGAAAAATAAAACTCGAACAATCGTTGGAGTTAGGTGGTTCATCGTCTGCATCTCACTCTACATCACCTGCTTCCTCTATGGCCTTGATACGACCATCGCAGCCGATATACAAGGTCCCGTCATTGCTGCCTTTGGAAAAGTCGAGCAACTAGCCTGGATTGGTGCAGGTTTCCCTTTGGGTTCTGTTTGCGTCATCCTCCTGCTTGGGTCATGTTTCAACACCTTCAACATGAAGTGGGTCTACATCGTCACCGTCGTGCTATTCGAGGTCGGTTCTGCTCTCTGCGGTGGCGCCCCCAATATGACAGCCTTGATCGTCGGTCGTGTCCTCGCCGGTGCTGGAGGAAGCGGTATTTACCTTGGCTCACTGCAATACTTCACTGTCATGACCGTCGAGAAAGAGCGCGGATTTTACATGTCCTTGATCGGCGTCTTCTGGGGCCTTGGAGCCATTCTAGGACCTGTCATTGGTGGAGCTTTTGCTGTCTCGTCAGCAACCTGGCGCTGGGCATTTTACATCAACCTAGTCATTGGAGCTATATCAGCTCCAGCCTTCCTTCTATACCTTCCAGCCGTCCGCCCCATGCAGGGCATAAGCTTCCGCACTCGCCTAGCAACTATTGATTTCCTCGGTTTCATCCTCGGTGCCGGAATGTGGGTTGCCTTCCTCTTGGCCTTCACTATGGCCGGCAGCCAATGGCCATGGAAAGATGGACGTACCATTGCAACCTTTGTTACATTTGGCATCGTTCTTATACTATATGTACTCCAGCAGTATTTTGCCGTCTTGACCACAATCGACCGACGCGCTTTTCCCGCCCATCTGCTGCGCGATCGTACTCATGTGCTACTGTACGTTGTCACTGCCGCTGGTACTACTACGCTTTTTGTCGTTGTCTACTACATCCCTATCTACTTCCAGTTTGTCAACAACGACGAAGCACTTATGGCCGCAGTTCGCTTGCTTCCGTTCGTTGTCATCGGTGTCACAGTAAATCTCGTATCAGGAACCCTGCTCCACTACATCAAGGTCTACATGATCCTCTACATCATTGCTGGTATGTTTCTAGTAGCTGGTGGAGGACCTCTAATGGCGTTCCTCGATCCCAAATCCAGCACAGGCCTTATCTATGGCCTGACGATTATCGTTGCTGTTGGGACTGGCTTGTCCATGGTTACCGGCTATACAGTCGCGACGCTGGTCTCGAAGCCGGAGGATATTGGTCGTGCACTTAGCTTGCAGAATGTTGCACAAATCGGTGGCCAAGTTATTGCGCTGGCACTTGCAGGCCAAATTTACCAATCGGTGGCCGTTAAAAACCTGAAGGTGGCCCTTGCTGGCAATAACTTTGCGGATAAAGATATTCGAGGCGCAGTGGCGGGCGCACAGAGTGCCTTGCTGAAAGAACTTCGTCCAGAGTTGAAAGCTAAGGCTATCGAGGCTATTACCCACGCTATGCAGATGACGTTTGTACTTGTTCCGGTTGCAGGAGGCATCATGTTAATTGCTGCGCTGTGCATGAAGCGAGAAAAGCTTTTCGGAAAGGCTGTCGCTGCAGCCATGTAGTTATTGCGTTTGAAGCACTTCCACTTTAAGTCTCAATAAGCCTTCGCTACATGTGTCACGTGTAGCTGCACGAGTATTGGTGTGGTAGGTATGGTGTGTATGATATTTGGTTGGTGGTTTTTTTGGGATGAGTGTTTTAATATCTAGGCAACGGACAAAGTTTTATCAAGCGTGCTGTACGCCTACAATAGATGATCATTTTATATTTCTCTACACCGGGATTCCAGACAAACCCGGATGCTTCTGCGGAGTGTATATCAGGTGATGAATAAGAATTCACCACGAAGTATTGTTTCTCGACGAACGGGCAAACCCCTAGATATTATACCGACAGATTGTATTGCATTCAGCGTCTTAGCCTCTCTCCAGTCGCCGAGCCAATCATTTGCAAGGTTGGCATGCCAGCATCGATGTCGTGAATGACAGTCGCAGATCCAAGACTGAGGAAGCTGCAGGTCATATAGACTCTGAGCCAAACCTATAGCCAGACAGGGATGCGAAGCGATTGCACCCAAACTAACATTACCAGCGAGATTTCGAGCGTCGTCAACACCCGCATGATTACACTCAGTTTCCCAAAGAACCTAACCTCCCACATGCCACAAAACCATCATCGTCGCTGTTTCAGAAGAGCGTGGAGATACCAATTACTCTGTTCGCGAGCAGGCCGCATGCCATATAACCATGGGTTTGCCAAGGATGCTATGGCCCTATGCCAGATTGGACCATCAGTCTAGCGGCACCTGAGCTGACCTGACGATGAGCTCGCTCGCTCGCTCGAGTCGACGCTAGCTCCACGCGCCAACACGGAGGCTGGCGCATCCCTTGCAATGGCTTAACCCTAACAAAGGCTCGCCCTGGCAAAGGGTTTTCAGCTGAGAATCTCGAGGATATCTAGAGGAGCACCCAGATAGAGTTGCAGACAGAATTAATTCACAATCAATTCAGTACATCAATTAATTAACGTTTGACGCCTAATCTTTTATCACGTGCATTTATCACGTTCTTGTGCTACCCACAGCAAACCGTGCACAACCTCCAAAACCCTCTCAAATCTAACAATTAAGGCCCTGTTCGGTGCGCAGCTGTTTCTCATTCTGTTTTTGCTGTAGGTAGCGCCGAGTAGCGTGGCCGAGGGCACCTTGGTCTACGCCGCCGGCCTTACCGAATCGAGCCAGACACAACTCTGGTGCGTTCGGTGCGCCAGTTTGTCTGATTGTATTCCATCTTACCCGTTTTCGTGACCGTCTCAACCTCATGGAGCCTCCAAGTACGCCCTACGACGCCAATCTCGCGCGAGTCGCTCGCGCCATGAGGCCCCTCCATCTCCATCTCAACGATCCTCGAGTGTAGTTACTACTACTCTCACATGGGCACCCACACCGTCGCCGGCACCAGCGCGATCGCAGTCATCTCAACCGAACGGCATCTTCAATTGGAGCGATGAGACTGAGTTGGCTCTTATTGAATCTCTCACAAGCGCTCTCGACCGCGGCCTCCGCTCAGACTCGGGGTACAGGCCAGAAGCGTGGGGTTTGGTGATGCGCGAGGTATCTCGAGTCTCTGGCCAGGCCGTGACTCGAGGCCAGTGCAAGAACAAATACAACTCTCTTAAGAAGGATTATAGAGTTTATACTGAGCTGATGAACCAGTCTGGGTTTGAGATGGCTGACGACGGGCTGGTTAGCGCCTCTGAGGGCGCGCTCAGAGCCTATTTTGAAGCCCACAAAGATGCTAGAAGGTTTAGAAATAAACGACTTAAGTATGAAGAGCAGCTACGAGTACTCTTTGAAGGAGTCTTAGCTACTGGCGAGTTAGCTATAAGAGTTGAGGATCTCTTGAGTAGCACATACTCGAACCACGTCAGTGATTCAGTAGAGGCAGAAGACGACCCAGATGAGCTCCTAGATGAGACAGTTATGCGACGTAAAAGGGCTGGCACAGAGTCTATAGGGCGAGTCTGGCGGACTAAAAAATCAACCTCTACTAATCGTCTCGGCTCATATTTGGGTGATATAAGCTATGGGCTCGGGTCGCTCGCAGTTGCAGTCCAGAGTAATAAAACTGATGGGGCTTTAGCTATACTTTGAGCTGACTTTAAAGTACTCCCATACAGGCTTTTGTTGACTATCGTAGACCTCTTTGCTGATGAGTTTACGTCCTGGAAGTTTATGTTTTTGCCGCCGGAATATCGTAGAAACTGGGTTCGAGACGAGCTCTTTCGGCGGCGTGATGTACTTAAAGATGACGAGTATAATGGGGAGTCGTTCGATAATATAATGGCGAGATTTGTGTGGGAGGGAGATGGTGTTTTGGAGTTGAAGAGTTGAGATGGAGAGACTGAGCTGAGTTCGTAGAAATCGCTAAGTCTAGCGAGTAACTAAGGTAAAATGACTCTAGTGGATATAGAGATAGCTGAAACGTCTGTATATAATGATAGTTACTGCAAAATTATATAGATAGTAACACTTACTTACGACAACGCTTGTCTCTGTATAGCATTTGAGTCGGATTATTATATGCAATCACGTGTAGGGACGGCTGCCTAGAGGCCTTACTCTTACTTTACTACCTAGCGAACCTTAGTAGTAGTGTCTGCCTACGGTGTAAACTAGTTAGAGTTTACTAGAGGTCCTCTAGTAAACTCTGACTAGTTTACGTTGTACATAGACGCTGCTGCTAAGGCTCGCAGAGGCTCTCTAGCGCTAAGGATCACAACTTTTTTAGCGTGGTGTTGAGTCTCTAAGTTTGACGATAGTTTATATCTGATATTATATATCTTAAAACTACACCTCTACGCTCCTCAACGCTATATAGTACGAATCCTACATATCGCTCGTAATACGCTCTCGCTGCTTATCTATACTACGCCCAATTTGAGCTAAATTCTAGTTATTTTCCGCGTCTCTTTGCGACATCTCAAGCTCCTCGCCCTCGTACGACTCTAGATTGTCGAAATCGTCGTCAGCAGCGCTAGCGGTAGTAAGGTTGATGAAGTTATGGACGACAGCTATCGCATACACTAACTTGACCCGAGTTACTACGCTAAACTTATGCAGTCGGTTAAATATCCTCCAACGACGTTTGAAAACACCAAAGGTACGCTCTACAACGTTGCGGAGGCTTGAGTGGCGATAGTTGAAGAGCTTATATTTGTCTGTAGGTACTGCGCTGGCTTGTCTAATCTCTTGCAAATGATACCTTACTCGACGGTACGGAGTTAGCAGTCCCTTACTGTTTGTATAGCCAGCGTCGGCTAGAAAATACTAGCCTTCTGGTACCTTAAAGCCTTGCTCGAAAGCGTTAGCTAGCACTCTCCTATTGTGGGCAGAGCCCTCCTAGCCTGCTAGGACGTATACGAAGTTCCTATTAAAGTCGACCGCGGCTAGTACGTTTTGACTTAACTTCCTATGGCGACTGCGGAATTGCTTTTAATCTTTGGCGGGCACGTGCATATAAATATAAGTCCTATCTAGCGCGCCAATACAATTTTGAAAAAATGGAAACTGTCGTGGGTCGTTACCTATATGCGCTGGCATAGTAGGTTTAGCAGGTTTTACTACCTCTTTATGGAGCTTGATAAGGGCGTCGAGAACTTTATGGAAGTAACTTTAGTTTGTAAGTAAGCTACTTATATTCTAAAGTACTGATTGTGACTAACTGTGATATAGTATCTAACGAGTGCCTACATTGGTAGTGTACGTTTTGAAAACTAGCTCCTTGAGCGCAAATATACAAGTATATGAGCGTTTTTTCGGCTACTATAAGCTCCTCGCCGCCTACTAGCTCGCGAACCATAAAGTGGTTGACCAAGGCGTTAAATACAGGCTCGCGGAGGCGAGTTTTGCTGTATAACTGCTGTGGATTATTCTTGCAATCCTGGAGCCAGCGCTGCCTAAGACCATCGTACGGTTTATACGCTCGTACACCTGTAGGCTCCTCTCTGAGTCGGACGATTGTAGCTGCAACTGACGCTAAGGCTGCCCTAACGCTGACGATAACTAACTTACGATGGGCTGGGGGCATTACGTGCGTACGAGCAATCGTTTCTCGAAATCGAAACAGCTCTGGAGGTGAGTTGCCAAGAGTAAACTGTTGCGAGGCCTTAAGAGGTAACTTGTAGGTTATCTAAGCACAATACGGGGTATAGAAATTGGTAGCGTTGCTAGCGTTTTATTACCGGCGCAACTGCTCTAGAAACTACTTGGCGACCCGAACGCGACTGTAATCTTATTACGATTTCTATTTATTTTTGAAAAAACAGGCTAATTTCTAGCGCACCGAATAGGGCCTAAATTACCGCGATAAACACGGCGAGTCGGTGCGCGTAGAGGAACTGCTGCTAGCGTCGCGCTAGCGGATAAGCTAGCTAATTAGTAGATTCTAGGTCAACCTAGAATCTGTTGAGTATGCGCCGACCCGAATACTAGCGCATCCCTTGCAAAGTCTTATCCCTTGCGAAGGCTTAACCCTTGCGAAGACTTAACCCTTGCGGAGGCTCGCCCTAATAGAGGCTCGCCCTATCTACAATAGGCGAGCCGATTAATGTATTTAGTAGTTTAATCGGCTAAGAAACCCTAAATATGTGACGTTTAATTAGATATAACGTACTCTACGGCTTCGCGAGCTACACGGCTTCGCGAGCTACTTTTGACAAGCCCCCACTAAAGCAACTACTACCCCATAATACTGCAACAACAATAACACATACAGCCTTCTAATAAACGTTAGATATAGCTTGCTCTTTAAGCTCTTAAACAAGATACGGAACTCTCCTTACGACACGCCGCAGCTATCTATAACGTTAATCGAACAACACTAAGCTAACAACGCAATAGACGACCTTTATAGACAGATCGCTAGCCTAAATTAATAAATCTTACCTAGCTCGAGGAGGACGTAGTTACTAAGTATATACTTAAGCTTATATCGCGCAGATTTGCTCCTAGGCTTAGAGACGTAGCTAATATAGCTAATTCCTTGCGCGTAGAGCGTAGTTTAGGCTAAGTTAGCATAAACTAGCCTAGTATGTTTGTTAAGCGCTGCCCTAAGCTTAAAATAAGGTTTAATCGCAAGTACGACTATAAGAGAGCCCTCTATAAGGATCCTAACATTATACGAGAGTAGTTTAAGCTAGTAGCTAATACTAAAGCTAAGCATAGTATCCTAGACGATAACTTGTATAACTTTAACGAGATAGGCTTTATAATAGGCTAGATTACAGCAAATATAGTTGTTATAGCCTTAGAGAGACGTTTACAGCTAAAAGCAATCTAGCTAGGTAATAGAGAGTAGGTAATAGAGAGTAGGTAATAGCTATTGCAGGTATTAATACGACTAGGTAGGCTATTCTACCCCTTATTATCCTTAAGGCGCGCTACTACCTATTAAACTAGTACAAGGATAGCAAAATACCCTAAGACTAGGTTATTAGGGTTTCTAATAATAGCTAGACAACTAATATACTTAGTCTTGCGTAGTTAAAGCACTTTAATGCGTATACAAAGACGCGTACTATTAGGATAGTACGTTTACTTATTATTAATAGCTATAAGAGCTACAACTTATTTAAATTTAAGAAATACTATAAGGATAACAAAATTGTTACCCTTTATATACCTTTATACGTATTATACCTCTTATAGCTACTTAATATAGGCTGTTTTGCCCCTTTAAAGAAGGTGTATAGGCGCTAAGTTAAAGCGCTTATATACTACTAGATTAGCTACGTTATAAAATAAGAGTTCTTACTATACTTTAAGCGCGCCTATATTATAGTAATTACTCGTAAGAACGTCTAAGGAGGGTTTTAAGGCGCTAGATTAGCCCTATTTAACCTAGAATAGGTTATATTAACTCTTAATATTAAGCTATATACTCCTTTACTACTCTTACCTAACAACAAGCCCTAGTAGTTACAAATACTAAGTAACACCCTACAATTAGGGTTGTAATTAACGCTTATAAAGGTAAGGATTTAGAGGTATATAGATAGCTTACTAACAAGTCTAGCTAAGTACTTTAAATACCTTACTAAAGGCGTAGTAGTAATAGCATATAAGCTAGTATATTAGGAGGTAGCTAGAAGGCAATAGTACTTGCTGTAGGCTATAGGAGATAGTAAAGGGACGACACGTATATTTAAGTAAAGGTCTTGATTAAAAAGTAAATAATACTTACTAGACTCTCTCTACAAGTAAGAGGCCTTTTATGCGCTAGCATAGCGCATCAGCCCCGCCCTAGACTAGTACTATGGACATTGGTACAGTTGAGGACCTAGAGGTCCTGGAGTACTAAAGATCTTGAGATCCCTATGATTTCGGGTATCTCTACCAAGACCCTTGTTACAGAACTAGATAACTTTTAAGGTTATTCTGCTAACGTGTCTCTCCCTAGTCACCTTCGTTACTACGGACCGCGCTCACGGTGAAAATAGCACCTGAGTTATTTGAGGAATACAACAGTATACTGAACCTATCTTTGGTGACTCCTAAGCCTTCTTCCCCTCAGCCTGATCACGTGAGCAACAATGAGGATACATTAGCCAAGCGACGTGATCCTAAGATGAAGGCTGCGGTTGCCGAATGGATACCAGAGCTAGAGCGAGTCATTCAATTCAAGGACTTCGACGGAAATGACCAAGTGGTGGCAATGGAAGGTTACAATCGCAACACGATCCTGGCGAGACAAGCGCAGGCCAAACGCAGGTTCCAAAACTACGCCATCATCCTACGTACAGTTCTGGACCGTGAAGGCTCGCTCACGACGCTCAAGATAGAGATTCAGTCAGATAGACTGCAAAAGGCATTCATTGAAATCGCCCACCCTTTTCATCGGGAACTCAATCTAGACGCAGACCCGATAGTCATTGCCTATCCTTTCCGCAGCCTTTTCTTTCTCAGAAACAGGATTCAGGAGTTGTCAGAGTCGTCAACACTACCGAGCTCGACTAAGCAAGAGGCTAGAGAACTCTTGGACTTCATATATTCCCCCGCTGGTCTCAAAGAGGTCATTTCTACCTACGACAATCTCATTCCAAAAAGGAAGATATCTTTCGGCCTTGTGTGGACACTTTTCCCACCCAACGAATTGGTCTATAGCTCCTGGTCGAGCAGTGGCCCAATCACGCGGGGTTTCTGTTACTTAGTCCGCTCAGTAGAAAGTATCCGGGAGAAGGCTGTAGCGAAAGTGCCCAAGATTGAAGTTCTCGGTGGCTACCATTCAGGAGAGAAATTCAGCATCTAGAAATTGTATTCGTTTTCTATACATAGGTTCACTGGAATCTGCGACATAACACACACCGAGCTTACAATAGTTCCATTTTCGTTCTTACCTCACGACGATCAAACACTTCTCCGACAGAGGTTCATCGACCGAGGGAAGCGGTACTTTGAGCTTTGTAGGAAGCGTTTCACTTTTCTCCATCACAAAGGACCAACAATGATACCCGCGAGTGCCAATGCAGGGAAGCTTGGAGATCTGCAGGATGACGAAGATGGAGGCTTTAATCTTAATTGGGAGGTAAAAGAAATCCTGAAAAAAACCACTACTTTATGCTAGCTGACATTGGATATGTGTAGGCGGACGAACGGGTTGTCGTGGATCAAACCGCGAGAAGAAGTCTTTGCCCTTTTGGGGACATTGACGAGTCTGAGCTTTCATGTTGCCTCTCTCACTACCATCTGAAAAGTACAGCACCCGCTACTCAGGGTAAATCTTTCAACATAACCAGATTCCTAGCAAAGGGAATGCGACACGACAAGTACCTTGACTTAGACGGGTCAGATCGTGAACCCGACCACAAATATACAGACGAAGACTACCTTATATGCATCAGTAGACTAACCTGCTTTTCTCTTATACAAAAAAGTTGGCACATAGCTGTTGATATTGCCGATCTCAAAGAGATCGAGTGGACATCAGACCCCTATCAGTCGCTGCATCTTGCAGATGATAGGAAGGACTTCATTAGAACTCTCGTCGACAATTTCGACCAAGAGAAGGAAGAAACTCTACAAACGGACATTATCCAAGGAAAAGGGAAAGGACTCATATTCTTTATGGGGCAGCAGGGCTCGGAAAGACACTGACAGCGGGTATTTGAAACTAAGGCCCACAGAGGTACTTCACTAACTTAGAGACAGAGAGTGTAGCGGAGAGCACGCGCAGGCCATTCTACCATATGACCACTGGAGAGCTGAGCACCGAAGTGAGCAAACTAGAGCAGCAGCTCACAAAGATATTTCGGTTGGGAGCTAGATGGGGAGCGGTCGTACTGTTGGACGAAGCAGACGTCTTGATGACGGAACGATCGACGCAAGATCTATCAAGAAATGCTATTGTAGCAGGTGAGAACAAATGCTATCCCATTTTTACGTTCCAAACTCAATTCTACTGCGCAGTATTCCTTCGACTCCTTGATTATTACCATGGTATGCTCTTCCTCACTACAAATAGAGCGATTGACGTGGATGCGGCCTTTCACAGTCGGATCCATGTCACAGTGCATTACGAAGATATAAGCCGATCAGATCGTTGTAAAATATGGCGCCAACATCTGCTCTTCTCTATGGGAGATGATGCACCCACCCCTCTGTTTTCGCCCGAGGCTTACGAGACCCTGGCCGAGCTGGAAACAAATGGTCGGGATATCAGGAACTATGCCCGTACCGCACGAAGCTTTGCGAGGGCAAAGAAAGAGGCATTATCCGTCCAGCATGTTCTCAATGTGCTTCGTATAACAATGTCCGCAAAAATGCTGGAAGATTTCTACGACGTATTGTCGCGATTAGAGGCACTAGGAAAACGACGGGTAGGGCAAGATGGCGGGGTACGCAGAACCGAGACGACTACTGAGGTGGATAGTCAAGCTAATAACTCTGAGTGAAGACATGAGATAGATTAAGGTTCTAATGAAGAAATCTGGAGCAACGGTCTGATAGCAAGAATGAAGACGAATTGAACAATTTCCAGTGTATGCAACAATAGATATAGAGTAGTATCGCTTTTTCTACCAACTCCCATCACCCCGTACCTTCTATACCCCTTTTCAACTTTCCTGAACTGCCCCTTTCCCGCTCTTAACGGTCTTTATACTCTCAAGAGCCGCCTTAACAATTCTCTATCTCCGCCTCTTTACAGCCGCGTCAACAACCTCATCCCGCGTGGTGTAATGGACCCATTGCTTGATCGTAGCCCTCATCTTCTCCTCTAACTCCTTGAGCTCCGCCTCACGCTCTTGAGTCCTCTCGGGCCTACGAACCTATTAATATAGACACTAAAAGGGGTGAGGTTGATGAGCTTACTTGCGTTAGATCTTGTAGGCTTTCTGCTCGGTACGAATGCGCTTTCGAATAAGGGCTGCATTAGTGGTGGGAACCCTAGATAGTAAACAGAACGATGTGGAAGGGTATAGCGAGGATAAGGGAAGTAAGAGTAAGAACTAAAGGCAACGAAAACTAGAACGGAAACAACCCGCAGTCTGTAAACTCCGGCAAAGAGGCTAAACACTCGAGGTCCTACTAAATACCGTCGTCCTTTGACTTCCTGGCAAAATAATAGCGTATATTGTGCAATACTACGCTGCAATTCCAAAACTAGCATCAGATTTCTCATATCTCTTCTTGTTGTTGAGATACAGCGTTGTTGTTACGGGTCAAGACCCCGCACAGTTATTAGAACCAATCGAACCAGGAAGCGACCCCGGGGAGTATAGCGACCCCGCACCACCCGGTTGGAGCGATGTGGTTGGACACAACTTGGACACGTGACGACTTAGCGATTAGCGATCCACGAAGCAACGAAGCCAGGAAGGGGCTCGAAGTATATAGTAACCATAGACATACATTAGATAGACGACATCGTCAATCCCAATCTTTTGATCACGGAGCGACACACTTGACATCTATCGTTTGGAATCAACGTGTGCCTTAGCCCTATTGGCGATCAACCACCACCCGTGACTTCTACCCATTGTACTTCCACCAACTAACCCGCGCCCCACGGTAAGTGGCCTTACGGTACCAAGGCTGATCCATTACAGTTGTGAAGATAGATAGAAATATGTCTATGCGCAGCCTGTTAGGAGGTAGCTGGAAGGCAATAGTACTTGCCGTAGGCCACAGGGGATAGTGAAGGGATGACACGTAATATTCAAGTAAAGCTCTTGATTGAAAAGTGAATAATACTTGCCGGACTCTTCCCGCAAGTAGGAGGCCTTTTATGCGCTGGCATAGCGCATCGGCCCCGCTCTAGACTAGTACTATGGACTTTGTTGCGCCTGAGGCCCCGGAGGTCTTGGAGTACCAAAGATCTCGAGATCCCAGAGATCCCAGAGATCCCAGAGATCTCCATCATTCCAGGACCCTTGTTACAGGCAACCTCACAAGTCGTACATAATCGATCAGGTGTAATTTACGTATGTCATCCAGTAAGCCAAGCCTATGACTAGTGCGTCTGCCCGTCGTATAGCTGTGTAGACGCCGAACTCCGAAGCAGTCAGCAAATGACACTAATGACCGCTAGACACATGTCGGAGTGGCATCTACTTATTATAACTCTATCCGTTCTTTGTATATGACCTGCACAATCGTTCTGTTCGGTGGTGGAGCCGGCATTTTCCGAGATCGCCTTTGGGGTGGAATACCCGGTGAGTAGTGAGAAACACGTTGCTAGCAGCGATTGGTCCATCCATCCTACAGAGGACGAAATGAAGTCGCTGTTCGACCATTCCTACGCTTTGCCATCAGGCAGTATCCGCGCGGCCCCCTCGAAATTGACGTCCGATTCAAATGTACGGTGCTCTTTGACCGCTGATATATTGTCCGAACTTGTCATAGGCAAAACTTAATTCGAACGACTCCTTGGCGCACAGCGACCGGCATCAAGATGTGTGACTACTACGAGTACACCGTCGTCTATAAAGAGTGCAAGAATACCACTGGGAAGCACACATCCAAGAAAGAAAAGGATATTCCATGTAAAAAGGTCACGGAAGAAAACAAGCCTATGTTTTCCCCAGTCAACAGGATCCCTTGGGAGTTCGGATCCACGTCTATCCCAGGTACTTGTTGGGAATGCGGTGAGATGATATTCCGTCTGGAATCGGTCGAGAATAACATTGACGGCGAAAAACAATTGAACCTCGCAGCCGGCTAGACGCAACCCCATGGGTTTTGGAGGAAAGATTGCTACGGTTAAGGATCAGCTACAGCGATGGAAGTGTATAGATTGGAATCGTAATCGTATAAGAAACAGCTTACCCCTATTTACAGGTTGACAAATCAAGTACCAATTCTTCCGTGTCTTTATATTGTGCATTAAGGCATTTGAAATAGGACTTTGAATTTTCCAAGTACCACATGAGACAGATCAGGCGAGATGCCCTTAAGAAATTCTGTGCGCTTGTCATCCACAGAGTAAAACATGCCTTTAAAAGGCTGAACACCTGTACACATCTCATAGAACGCAAGGCCAAGTTCGAACAGATCATCCTCTCTCTGAGCTGAGTTCAAATGCAAAGATGAACTTGTGAAATCACCTAGCTGGACGTTAAGATCTTTGTCGAGGAACAAATTGTCGCAATTGACATCTCCGTGCCCGATACCATTCATATGAAGGAAACGAAGCCCAATGGCAGCCTGGTTAGCCCAACGACAAATAAGTGTTGTATCCGGAAGTCGAGTACCATGTTGAAGGTATCGTCGCACTGTGTGATTTTCTGCATAGCCGAGGAGTATCCCACGGCCATACGAACTTCTGCCCTTGTACTCTAGCAATGACTTTGGCCGTGAAAATTGGGATTTGCTGAGGAGATCGTATATTTGAGCCTCGAGTTCACACCGTGCATCCTCATCAGGATCACCATGGGAGATCTTCAACACTGTCTGAGTGCCTGGATACAGAATAGCCAGTGCAGAGGTCCCTCCACCGATGATATCAGAGGAAGATGTGTCTGGAGGAAGATAGAATGTCCCGCGCGTCATGTCGATGTTCGAGGCAGAAATAGGCTTGGGGGTGGTAGTTGACGTCTTAATGGGGAAGGAGTTCTCGGTAGTTTCAAGAGATTAACAGCGATCGTGACGGAGGGACTCAGCAAGCCTGTTCTTTAACAAGTCGTTAGCAATCGACAAAGCCGCAGAGGATTGGGAAGTGGTGTAACCCTGGCTGGTCTGTAATTTCTCTTGGTACTAGTGCTTGGGCCAGTCTCGGTGGTGAGCTACGAGCGAGGGGTGACTTAGTGGGTGTGTCTTTCCGCACGCAGAATATACTAACAGGCGCAGCATTACAAAGATATTAGTGTATGCGTAGACGTGGAAGCGCGTTCGCCACGGTTTCAAACGTAAAGGTAAAGACAGTTGCGCTGTTGATTTGTTTGATGTCGCGTTCCGTTACTAGAGGAGTCTGCGTCGGTTCTCGTCACGATCGGTCTACCGAGACTGCCAAGTCAAGAAGCAGCTTGCATCATCTTATCTTATCTATCCGTACTAACCGGATGTGGATATAATGTATCAAAAGCGTAACAACGCGAGATCCAGGCAAGGGGGGCATGCCTTTTTTTACAGCCCACAAACATCATTGATAGTAATTTCTAAGTATTAGACGGAAGGCATTACGCTAGCACCCGGATAGCTCGGTCTATGTCTACGGTATGATTGTAGCAATAGAAGAGACAGCCAGTACGGCTCAAGACACCCCGGCTTTATAGTATTCTGCTTACAAATTCTAGTATCGTATCCCGAACCTTCCGTGCACGGTTAGAGGAACGAACCGCTAATAAGTGGGGCGTGTGCGTTACTTCAGTACGTCACTTGGTCCATCACCAGTTCTTGACTAAACCACAGCATCTAACCAGAGGATTTCCGCCGTCCACCGTCGCCCGAGGCATCTCGCCATGGTAAGAATCGGCAGCTGTTGGAAATGCCGTCTCTGGCACAAGAAGTGCGACCAGGAGCAGCCAGCGTGCCGAACATGCTCGGAGCTAAACATCCGGTGTTACTATAGCGCAGACCGGCCGGACTTGGATGGACGGCGGCAAGAAACAAGACGGAATGACACGGCACTTCAAGGCACGGGTGAAGCAAGGCAAAGAGCGGCGGCGAGAGCGGGACTACGTCCGGGTCCTCAACATCGGAGATGGCGCCAAGCTACTGATACCTCCCCTGCCCGATGCAGCCACGGCTGACCCTGCGCCGGACGCCAAAAAAGAGAGTACACCGCGATGCATGGGTGCGCATGATGGCCATCTCGGAAGCAACGGATCACCAAAGCCTGGGTACCGTGAAAACCTCGTACTGCAGTGGACGTTCGATGAGATACCTGCTGCCAACGCCTTCAGGGAACTAGACGTGGACTCCACCATGCTCTATGTGGATCACGTGTTCCCATTTCTATTTCCGTTCTACGCTTCTCCGATGATACAAGGCGGACGGGCCTGGGTGTTGGATATCCTGCGCAACAACAAGACGCAGTTCCACGCGGTCATGAGCCTTAGCACCTTCTTCTTCACCCTCGTCTTGTCAAGCGAGGACGTCTCCGGTCACGAAGAATGCAGGCGGATCACCCGGAATCGGCTTGAGGTGTACGCAAATGCTGCCATCAAGAGCTTGCAAAAGGAGGTGCTAGCCATAAACCAGCAGAGACCCAAAGCGACACTGCTGCGGCGAGCCCGCGCCGTGGAGGGCGCTACGCGGCTGATGGTTTTCGAAACGGCCATGGCAAAAAAATCCAAGTAGGGTCTGCACCTGGCCGCTGCCATCTCTCTGTTCGGAGAAATCCTCGAACCCGGCAAGCTGGACGGCAGTACCGACATAATTCTTGAAAGCCGAAGATTGCTGCTGGATCCAAGGGTCGGGTGTAACCCTATGTCGGATCATCGAGCTCAAGACGCGTCCGAAGGCACGGTATTCCCCGAGTTACGACTGCGGAGCTTCCTTCCTTTCTTTCTTTTATTCCTACACCCCCCCAGGCCGCGCTGGCCTATGTGGGGCTGTGGAGCTTCCACCGAGTATCCTGTCGCAAAGTAATGCTGAAAAGGCTGATGACCAAGCAAGTCACCTATATATAACCCTGAAGGTAGAATGGATGGTCAATTAATATCTTTTCCATCAATCAACAAATCCAGGCCTCGAACCATCCCTTGCTCAGAATGTTTGCCCAGCTCGACACCTTTGACCCCCTCGACGCCTACGCTCGCCATGGCCTAATGGGAGCAGTCTTACGTGTCCTTGTAGGAACCATCAGTTTGGTATGTTTTTTTCAGCGTTCTATCCTCGAACTATCCCTAACACCTCGTAGAGCTTTCTATATTTTTTCCTTTTGCTCCCGCTCTACAATGTCTTCCTGCACCCCCTACGACACATACCCGGACCAAAGCTATGGGCGGCGACACAATTTTTTTACTCTAGGAGCGTCATTAAAGGCCTGGTCCACAAAGACCTACTTGAGCTCCATCGCGTTTATGGCCCGGTGGTCCGCGTAGCACCCGAAACTGTCAATATCTCACATCCAGAAGGCCAAAGGGATCTAAAAGGCCATCGAAAAGGTGGCGTGGGCGAGAACGGAAAGGATCCCGTCCACTATGCACCAAACGTCAAAAGCCTCCTTGGCGCCCCCCGTGAGGAACACTCAATACAACGTCGAATACTGTCCCATGGTTTCTCTGCCCAATCAATGGTGGAGCAGCAGCCCATCATCCGTGGGTATATTGATAAGTTCTTCGCAGGTATCCGGAGGACCTCCCAGAATGGAACACAACTAGTCGAGGTGACGTCGTGGTTCAATTGGCTTACCTTCGACGTCATCGGTGACTTGGCCTTCGGCGAACCCTTCGGGTGTCTGGAAAACTCCCACTACCACTCTTGGGTGTCTCTCACTTTTGACGTGCTTAAGTTCATCCGCTTTCGAACCGAGATACGAAGATTCGGACTTTTGGCCTCCTTAATGCAAGGCTTCCTGATTGGAAACTTGACAAAAAATTACAAAGAGAACCTCAAGCTAACGACAGCACGAGTCCGCAAAAGTGTCGACACGGTCACGAATCGACCAGACTTCATTAACACAATGATTAAGGGTGGGAAGAACAAAGAACATGTAAGCTCCCGGACGACTTTCTGCCCAGTACCCTCACACTAATCTCTATGTCTCAGCCTCTATCTTTCGAGACGCTGGTAGGGAACTCAGAGCTCCTCGTTGTAGGCGGCTCGGAAACCACTGCGACGCTTATGTCTGGCGCCGTTTACTACCTGACCATGAACCCCGAATCCCTCACCAAGTTGACTAGCGAAGTTCGCTCCGCATACAAAAATGAGGCCGATATTGATCTACTGAACACACAATATCTTAAATACCTTAAGGCAGTCGTCAGCGAATCTCTCCGAATCTACACACCAGTGCCAGGTAGCGGTCCCCGAATCACAGCACCTGGTGGCAGTGTGATTGCCGGCCACTTTATTCCCCAGAACGTACGTATGGACACGCACCGGCTGTGAATAAATGGTAATAATCTTAAACAGACTATTGTTGATGTTAATATGTGGACCGTCCACCACGATCCGAACTCGTTTACTTTGCCGGATTCTTTCATTCCTGAGCGCTGGCTAGGAGATGAGCGTTTTAAAAATGATAGGCTGGACGCTGTCGAGCCCTTCTCCGCCGGGCCCCGTAATTGTATTGGTAAGAAGTAGGTCTATATAGTACGCCCCTATTCCGAAGTGGAGAGCTAATAAAATCCATAGTCTTGCCTATGCCGAAATCAGGATGGTCTTGGCTCGGCTTGTCTGGAATTTCGACATTGAAATCAGCCAGGAGGACAAAGATTGGGTTGTGGACCAGAAAGCTTTCACCATCTGGGAGAAGCCTGAGTTGCGTGTATGGTTGAAGCCTAGAAAGGGAAGTTAGGTCATTCATTGTATTGTAAGGAGGGTGTACACCTAGACAACGGCCGACGAAGTACGGAATGACCAATCGTAGCAGGAATGCTTAGTGTTCGATGGTGAAGTCTCTGACAGGTCTCTGCGCCAGCCCCTCTATGTGCTAGTGTCAGATTGGACCATCAGTCCAGCGACGACCCGGCTGCAATAAGCTGCTGATAGAATTACGCTATACACTCTGGCCTATACGCACACGCATACGATCCATCTCACACACGAGCTCAAGCACGAGCTGGCTCATGGGCCGGCTCGTGGGCTCGCATGACGTTGGTGGGGTGACGTTGATGGCGATCCAGATGGCAATCCCGATGGCGATAGCGGTCGATACCGCGCCAAGAGCTCGGCGAGCAACCTCAACCTTCGTGAGAATCGGCGCCAGCATCGTGCCAGCAGCTGAGCTAGCAAACCAGCGGAGTCTCGATGCATCCGGACTCAGCCGAGTGTGCGCTGACTCAAGAACCGGCGCATCTCTTGCAAAGGCTCAACAGAGGCTCGCCCTCGCAGAGGCTTCAGAGTTGAGAATCTCGAGGATATCTAGAGGAGCGAAAGCAGATGGAATCAGAGCAATCAATCAATCAGTTTTTTGACTCAATCAATCAATCCAATCCACTCAATCCATCAATCCGTGGACCAACCCATCCAGATTACGGTCACCCAAAGTACCGCACACCCCTGCTGCGACGTCGCTTTAACAGGAGCTCTACTCCCCTATCCTATGAGAGTCTCAATTTCTACACCCATCCGTCCCCACTTTCCTTCGTGAGCGCGTACCCCCAGCGATTCGTCTGACTACGTATGGCGCAGCTATTTAAAGGGCTGCTGTGCCTGTGCTGCTTCGATCTCAGACCATTCGAGCAACTCCGACATCCTCTTACCACCGCCTTCCTCATCTTTTAACCTTCCTCATACCCCCGCTTCGAAGCAAAATCCACAGAACCGGAGAGCGAACGTGAGAACGTCTACGGTACAAGCACCTCCAAGCTAGCCTCCACCGCCAGGATGGTGAAGGGGAGATCTTCTACTGTGTCTACCGACCCCGTCCCCGCTCGCGAGTTCCGCCTACAACCCCCGATGTCCTCCACACACCTCAGTTCGGGCTTTGAAGTGGATTCGGGTACGGGATCATGTTCTGATTCCGATTCCTACTCGGACCCGGGCACTAACCTCAACGTGCCACCGGACACGGACGCTGAAAGAGATGCCGGCGACGGCTCGGACGACGAGTAGCCAGACAGCGAAGCGGAGGAGATTCTAGAGGCCATTACCCACTACAGAAACGAGGGCCCAGCGAAGCCAAAACACACGCTTCAAACTCAAAAGCTGTGGCGAAGGGAAAGTGAATTTTGGCAGGAGTATTGCCGCAAGATTCAAAACGGACAGGAATGTCTCCCGAAGATCAGCTTCGTGCGTGTGACCCGGCTGCCTTCAAGTCGTACCTCTTCTAGAGGAAGCAACAGTCTCGGATTAAGAAGGGAAGCGCTATAGATGCGTACTAGAAACGGACTAGTATACACTACCAGGATGTTGTGGGTCACACGATAGGTAATGGGGTTCTATAAGACATTCGCAACGTACGTTGTGCTTCGGCGACGGCATATTGTTATACTAGCAGCTAGAAGTAGATCCCGAGCCTAGGACTTGACAAGTCAAAGAAAGATAAGCTTGCCATGTATGTCTAGGACCTCTGCACTATTCTCCATGCCCTATGGATCGACGACACCAAGCCTCTCCATGGCTTTATTAGAGCTCAGATTTCGCTCCTCCTCCTTCTCAGTGCCGCCACTGCTACATATCCTGGCGCGCTTCTGGAGAGTGCAAGCAACAAAGGCAGCAACGAAGCGCTTTGGTTCAAAGATCGTACTCGGAGCACCCTCGTGGCAAATATGAATCTAGAGAATGTGAAGAACAAAGAGCGGGACGGCACACCGTAGGTTATGCTCTACGAGCGGCTCTTCTGTCGCTGACGCGTCCTTAGAAAGGAGTTCGCGTTTCGACTAGAAGGACTTCCCGCATTCTGTGTCGTATCGCATATACTAAGCATTAGTGCTGGCCAAGATGCATTCTGCGACAACTTCACACACATTCAATAGATTTACGACCTTGTGATTCCGGTAGAGCGCAACGTTGCATCAAATGGAAAGAGGAAGTTCTAAACAAGTCCTCCTCCTGCAACGTAACAAACGCAATCGGAGGCGGCCGCATCTAGAGAGACAAGGCCTTCCCATACACGAAATATCGTGACATATTCGTACGCTTGGGCCGAGTTGCGGGGTTTGAAGGTTTGAAGCTCCTCTAGAGCTGTACGGTCTTCGACGGGCTTCTGGAAACAACATTGACAGTAGGTGGCCCTTGACGGGACTTTCAAAACCATTTTGAACACTAATAGCTTTCTAGGCGCTCTTGATGTGGTAGATCATAACTAAACTATGGGCCATCTTGGAAGCACGTACGGGAAGTATTACATGCCGACGCATATTGCACATGACTTCCAGGCAATTTATTTTGGAACGCCTTCTGAAGAAAAACTGATCCGGTCTGTTGCAAGCATGGGCTTGTCACGAGATCGCCGCGCACCGACTGAACTTAACGACGACCGGCAAAAGCAGGTACGCAACGATCCCATTCTCTTTGCGCTTCGCGAAAAGCGGGGAAGGTACAAAAAGACGCTCAAGGCCGAAGGCTTCTATCTACTCGCTACTGGCAAAGGGACCCGCCTATATGACAAGTATGAGAAGACGAAACGAGAGCTCTCTAGTACCTATCAGCAACTTCACCGAATTCGATTAAACGAAATGATCCGCGAATTCCACGGTTCGGTTGATACAATCGAGATCACGCGACAGCTCAGTGGAAAGCCTGCAACCGAGGTGCTAACGCCGCCAATGGTGGAGTTTGAACTACGGAGCCGGGCTACCATCGCCAACACGCTTTCCAAGCCATTCAAAGACGACATAGGGCGCTTGAAATTCACTTGTACATTGGCGCGATTGTGTCAGCGGCAAGAGACGCGTCAGCCTAAGGCCTTACGGCAAAGGAATTTAGAGTTTGTAGTACATGGAAGCTATGCGCCTCTTGTCAAAAGGCCCAAGGCAATCACGGACGGCGTTGAGAAACGTCCTCATTACCACAGGGGCGATATCGTCAGACAAGAGCCCGATTCCGATGACGGCGATATTGGAGAAATTGAGCCCCAGGACCTGTACCCGACAGTGCTGCCCCATCCAGTATGCCTGATATGTATTGGCGGCCGGTTCTTATATGAGAGGCGTATATAACACGTCCCGCGAAAAGACGTCTTAAAAAAGCACGCAGAGAGGCACTTTCGGCGACCGGAGTATCGGAACAGATTTCAATGTCGTCATTCCCAATGTACTGTTATGCCGGATGATATTGTGCATTTTAAAGGCATGCGTTGGATGTGCATGGCGTGGTTCATTGACGTAGGCAGGATATTAACTACATCATTATGGAGCCGGTAGTAGGCAAGAAAATAAAGCCGCGTCAGTTTAAGAAGAGACGAAGTCCACTACGGGATAGTAAGATATCAATGCAAAGGCCCCTTAGTTGATAGGCAGGATTCTATCAATCATATGTAAATGCTACGTCCTATCGGAGCGATTTACACTATAATAGGACAGGCTGGACGGAACAGCCTCGATCGTAATGGTCCAATAACAGCAGATAGAAAAATAACGCAGTAATCTAACCCCATCACCCATTGTCAACAAAAATTGAGTGCCAATTAGAGAAAAGCTAATTCGCAAGCTAGTAAGAAGATTCACAATACAGAGGTGGATTTAGAATAACTCGCAGAGGTCTAACCTCCTTGATTCGCTACTAGCGAATTTTATGTACTGTATATCGGCTGATCATACTTTGCTCAAGCATCAACACACCCCTAACCCCCACCTTTTTTTTAAGGTTCATGGTGCCGCCGCGGACCATACTTCAAAAGCAATTTCCCACGTCCGTTGAGACTACAAGTTTCCCCAACTCGCCCAGTATTTAGTGCCCAAGCCATACATAATAAGTTGCCCCCAAACTCAAGCGCAAACACGATCATCAGCTTACAATCAATCTATTACGATGGAATCTCCTCAGGAAACCTTACAGCCTATCAAATATCGCCCACTCGATATCTCACAAAGCGAAATTCGTCTACTCTCTTTCGAGAACACCCCACGTACCCCGATCTACCTTAGTTTTTCCTACGTATCTCTAACTAACTGAAAGCCCGAATACCTTTAGAGACCAGGACAGGTCAATCTCAAGCAACTCCCAACTCTGTGAAGCCTAGCAAGAGCGACACGAATTCACGCTTGCTACCCCTAAGCACGACATACGCGGTACCATAACAAGGTTCAACCGGGGTAATTATATCTGCCTAAGCTATGCATAGGGAGACTGTGCAAAGGGGGAAGCCATAATCTTCTTAGATGGGATTTCCACACGCGTAAGCAAGCGTCTTGAGGCGGCTCTGCAAGACCTACGATCGATCTTCGAGTGTCGCCTTGGCGTAAAAGTTTGGATAGACGCACTATGTATCAACCGGGCCGGTGTAGTTGACCGTAGTGCCCACGTCTTGCGCGTGAAAGATGTATTCGACGGGGCGTTTGCCGTAACGGTCTGGACGAAGGAGGTCGATGACTGGGATGATGTGGGGTTTAGCCTACCAGGCGAACGAAATCTTCTCTTCTAGGCAGTTCTGAAGCAATATGGGAGAGGGGCTCTAGAGGAGCACTGGCGTTAGCAGTAACAAGACTTCTACCAGCAGCAAGGAGAGTGGCGATAGGAGGAAGAGATCCCCGGCAGACCCAGTGAAGGACGCACGGGAACTGTTTTGCGGGCCGTAACCCGCCTCCTAGAGAAGAAGCTAGCTGCCTAAAACATGTTTAGTGGGCAGCCGGCCCGGGGCAGCGAGATTACGACGATGCGGTTCCGGAACGGGGTGCCGCAGGACCGGAACCAGGTCATCCTAGATGGGGTGGTGATGACCGTTATTTGCTACTACGAATTGGTGTCGCAGTGGGACAGCCTCAAGGTCATTCCCCGCTTCCTGCCTGCACGGCTGGGCCGGATTGCTGCCATCTACCTGGCGTACGTGCAGCCATTCGCAGAGTACCTGCAGGTTAAGGTGCTGGGCGGCTCATTCAGCAACTACATCTGGGCAGATACGCATGGCCCGTGGGGAACGGACTGCTTAACCCGAGCTTTGAAGCAGGAGACGGGGAAGCATTTAGGGGTGGCGCCCAACACGCGTGAGTATCGAGATGTTCCGGCCGCTCGGCGAAGTATGGTACGACTTTCTCGGGCTCGGGAGGCTACTAAACCACCGACGGAGCGGTGTCCTCACGGCGTCGAGGATCGTACCGCTGAAGCGACACCACGAACTAGAACCTGTGAGAGGCTGGAGACAGGAGAGACTCGCTCTCGCTCCACCACCGCCAAAGCGGCAGCTTGTCGAGCTCAGCAGCCGCGGAACGGAGAACAGCACCGAGAGGGTTGGAAAGGCGTCATCTATTGTCGAAGCAAGGCCCACTGTGACGAGTTGGCCACGGATCTCGACTGTGGCTACTACTACGCTGGAGATATCAGTCGACCAGAGAAGCTAGAGGCATGGTTGGAGGATGGAGGCTTTATTGTAGTAACGTCGGCGGGGCTTCATGAGTTGGTATTTGGACGGGAGGAGGGTCAATTGCGGCGGCATTGAGTCGGCCGGGTATGGCCGGTGTGGGGAGGGTCCAGCCGAGTGCTAAGTAGCAGGCATCGCAAGAGGCGGCTGCAAACGTGGTAACCCCGATTGCGAGGGCAGTAGTAGGATTATCTAGTATTTACTAAGTATTATACTAAGGTAGGTATTACTATATATCAGTATAATATACTACTAATACTAAAGTAAGCTCTACGAAGATAAAGTTATTAAACTAACGTATTTTACTACCGAGCCCCGCACCCTACTAAGCGCTGTACTCTCCCTACTAAAACGCCTACGTAGCGACGTAGTATAATACTACAACTAAAAATCATAGTATATAGTATAGTATAATATTATTTAGACTTATTACTATCTTCTATATCCTTAATTTCTACCTTATAGGTATAGGCGTTATACCTAGTCTCTCTACAAGTACTATAGTACCTACCTATACGTACTGTGTTGCTGTGTAGAGAATAGTATCCCAACTCATTAACTTTCGCAATCGAAAGTAACGTACAAAGAAGTAGGAGTGCAATAGAACGTAAATAGGTTTAAGTCTAAATTGTTTAAGGTTAGCGTTAGAAACGAGTACGTAGTGCTGGGCAAGTTCAAGATGCTGCACTGCCAAAGGTTACATCACGTGGCCGCAACATCAACGTTCTAAAGAAATATAGATAGTACAAATTGATCGCAAGCCTCCGTTTACTACTCTACTGGAAGATCTCATGATAATAGCTATTGTTGGTGGCTCAATAACCTCATGTTGTGCAACTTACCGAGGCGTGCATCTCACCGACGGGCACGGTACGCCGACGTACACGGTAAGCGAGAACGAGAGCAGATCAAAGAATATCACGAAAGATATCAAGAGGAGCCGCAAGGCAGATAGAATCAATGGAATCAACCCACTTCTTATTATCACATACTTGCACAAATCTGAGTGACTATCAAATCGCACCTCAAACCTGACACTAGTACAGTTCTGGAGATAGTCAGGGGTAGTAAGAATAAAGGGGTTCATCCTCTAGGGGGAACTGACGCAGGAGCTACAGGAAGGAATTAAGATTAATTCCACGTGGCATACGCCTGCAAAGGGTATATATTGTGTCGTGCATATTATGTCGTGTGTCCAAGTGATCTGAGATCTAGAGACCAATGCTAATCCGAAAGGAGCATTCCAGAGAGTGGCACCAAGCTTACTAGAAAGCGATGGGGTGTCTGCCTCACTGCGTAGCATAATATAGGTCAACGAGGTCTTGCTTCAGGGCCCATTATAGTTAAGGCTTCTCAGGGTATCGATGGCCATGCCTAACGACCCTATTGCCCATTGATATTACGGTTCTTTTAAGCTAGTCGAAACATGTCTGCGTCCCATCCATATGCTCTTCCCAGCCGTCTTCCGTACCTCCTAGCCCACAAGAAAGGGATCTTGTTACTGGGATGCGGCTCGTGGAATTGTATGCTTCTTTGGAGATTAATATCCAGCCTCTGCGGAATGAAATTCCATGCTGAGCCGTATAATTTCTCGGCCGAGAAGCCCACAGACACCAACGAGTGGAGGAAGTCAACCCAAGGGATTTCTCCAGGCGTGTCTGAGTTATTGGGTGAATGAAACAAGGTCTGAAAAACCCTATGAGCACGCTTATCGACGCTGAAGAACGTTGGCTTTTCGTCGACTTCATGGAGGACCCCAGTTTGCATTCCATTGTCCCGAGCTGCACTACCACGGGTCTTTACCTTAGGCGCTTTGTCGAAGAGGGATGCGCGGTCAAATGTCCCAGTGACTTGTTTTGTGGCGTCGTGAAACACTGTCGAGAAGGCCTGATACACATACTGATCCTTTTCAAGAGGCGCCTTGCTCTTCTCGGGCTTAACCCATTCGGGAGTTCTCTGAATAGCTCGATCACTACGAAGTAAGTGAGCTACCAGATCATGCTGTGACTTTGCGATATCCTTGGACTTGTAGTATTGATCGACTGCTTTCCAGAATTCATCAAGATTTGCTTCTGCCTTACGCAAAATTCCGATGTTCTGCTCGTTGCGTCGCCGTTGGACTGGGTAGTCAAACTTTCCATCAGTTGGGTCAGCATAGCGGAAGACCTCGGATCCTTCGAATTTGATGTTCAAGACCGGATTCCAGTCTTTGAAAGCCTCTTTGTAGTTCCTTTGCATTGCGCTGTCATCGGTCTCCATGTCATCCTCAATTTTTCGTGACCAGGGCTTGAAAAGATGCAACTGATGCAAGCACTCAGAGACTACAGTCAGGGAGGAAAGCCGGTTAGCGATCCAAGGCGAGATGAGAGCATTGACACCGCTATCGCTTTGCATCAGACGCCCTATCTCATCTGTCACTGTGTGCAAGCCAAAAAGACGGAGCTGTTCAGCTTGGAAAAGAATTTCGAAGAGAGGCATGATGCGCTTGATAGCATGGGTTTGGTGCGGCGGGTGGTACATTGCTCGAATTATGGATGTTCGCGGGTCCTGAGGTTCACGAGAACAGAACTGTCGGAATGGCGGTGATGAAAACAGGCCAGTCCGCAAAGTCTGAATGAGTTCGACTTTCGTAGCGTCTAGAAGGAAACGGAGGTTCTGGAAGGCCAGGAACAAATCCGAGGGTAGAGTGTCTCCGGGCTTGATCCGTTCATGGTATCTTGTATACAGGAGTGCCAAGTTATTGATTTGTCGAACAACCTCATCAAATGTAGCGAGCCCGAAGTGCGATTCAACAAGGACATTGCCGAGGACACGATTCCAGAACAAGGGGCGTCTGGGCTCTTTCAGAGTTGGATGCTCATGACCTCTAGTATCGAGGAGCATTTCCTGGCGATGGTTTGACGCCTCTTCCATAACATCAGCAAAGTAGCCGGGATCCTCGCGAAGAGCCCACAGATGATCTTCTCTTGCGTTACGCTCAGCAGATGCTATAGCTTCCAAGCGGGCTAAATCGAGATGAGTAGGTATACGGTACGGAGCTTCGAGGGCGGTGATCTGTAGCGATGTGATATCTGATAGGGCTGGCGGTGGTCCAGGATTGGACACAACATCACATTCCATTACAAAAGGTACGTCCTGCAGTAGGCTTTTGGACCATATGACGAGGAATGCGCAGATGCGTTGCTGAATTTCCAAAGCCTGCAGGCCATGCCCAGGATGCATGCCGACCCCGTTGATCATATGTTCGAAGGCATCTTCGTCATCGTCCCAGGAGACCAATTCGCCATAATCATTGGCGAGACCGCCCCTGTGAAAGTATATAGTATATCCGTTTAAAAAAGCCGGCCTAGTTGTGCCGCTAGCCTCGCCAAGTGCTGCCTGTTCGAGATCCGAGTGGACAAACTCTCTAGGATGGTACCTACCACGGAAATGGAGCAGAAGCAGCATGGTCTTAGGTTTTACAAGGTCTTCGAGATTAATGTACGGCCACAGATAAGCTTCCTTCGTTTTTGTTCGTTGACGCCATGCCTCGACATCTGGTCGGTGGTGGGTTGACATGTTCGGCCACGCCTCTAATAGCAGCTTCTTTTTCTGCGGGTTGGACTTTTTGCTCCATCTCGTGCGTATGGTTTCTTCGTGGCGCTCAACAATCTTCTGCAAGGTGGCATGGTCTTCAAGAAGCTTGGTCGCGAATCGACGCGCGTCTCGGCGTACTTCCTGAGGGGATGGGAATGAGCCTGGCAGCATACCCGGAGGCAGACTTTGGAAGAGCGTGGACATGTCCATGGTTCGAATCTTCTACGCCCATGCACGATCAAGTTGTACTATGGAGACCTCAGTCTAGCAGGAACAAAGCAGGTAAGTTTGCGTTGATCGGACGTTGGTATCTGAGCAAATGCTTGGTGGTGGAGTGGAGTGTGTGTTCTAGAGAGGTGCCGTCGGCGAAAAGTTTGTTCCGAACCAGACCACTCAACAAAGTACACGTATTGTGCAACACCGACTGCATGGTGCACAAGGCACAGAGGTTGCTCACGAGTCTTCCATGGGTGCAGGCTACGGGTGCTACAGCCGCTTATATCTGTCAATAGCAGCTAATATCTCCGTTGCTGGCCAAGTGGGTAAGAAGGAGTCTATCTGCATCACGCCGCCTTCACCCAGTCCTTGACCATTGCGACCGCCTACGACACCCTCGGCCTCGATGGCTTGCGCTCCTCCCTTGGCCAGACGGCGTCACGTGCCATCTTCCTTGATGCCGCTCTCCCGCCCAGTCTCACCAAAGTGCTGCCTGATGTACCCAGTCTCGAGTTCGTAGTACTCAGCGGTGTTTCCGCTGCCCTTGATACTGCTGCTGATGCTGCTGCCGGCACGCTTCGTGACCACTTTCCGCATGTCCGGTCGAGCGGCATGGTTCGAAGAAACCCGTTCTGGGCTGCTCTGTCGGCGAAGCAAGCGATGCTAGCAATGGGCCTCCCCGGCAGTGCACTCATCGATGCCCCCGTCTTTGGCCCCATCCGTACTGCAACCGGTGGCAAGCTCCGCGCCGGCATGAACGGTGGTGGTCCTCTTGCTAGAGGCACGCAGGCTTTCGTGTCCGTGACATTGGCCCCAATCATCACCGGCTACGGCCTCACCAAGACGTCGGGAATGGGCGCTCTCAACGATCCACTCGCCTGGACAGTCGACGCCCATGGCGACATTCCCGCATGTGTCAAAAAGAAACCCGTCGATTTTGCAGAAGCCGGCTATCTCACTAGCAACGATCCTTCGCAGGGCGAACTCTGGATTCGTGGACCTTCCGTCACCCAAGGTTATTACGGCAACGACGAAGAAACCAAAGCCGCCTGCCGAGAGGACGGCTGGTTTATGACAGGTGACATTGCCCGGTTCAACGCCAACGGCCACGTCAAGATCATCGACCGGAAGAAGAATCTCGTCAAGACCCTGAAAGGCGAATTTATAGCGCTGGAAAAGCTAGAATCGGTTTACCGCGCTTCATCACTCGTCGCCAACATTTGCGTCTACGCTGCACCAGACAAAGACAAGTCCATCGCCATCATTGTTCCCGCTGAACCAGCATTGAAGAAGCTTGCCTCCGAGCATGGGGTTCAAGGAAGCGCCGATCTTGACGAGCTTTGTGAGAATAAAAAGTTGAAAGGACTAGTTCTTGAACATCTTCAAAAGGTTGGTCGACAAGCTCAACTTTCTGCCGTTGAGCTCCTCGGTGGACTCACCATGGACAAAGAAGAATGGACCCCTCAGAATGTAAGTCAGCTAAGCTCCCTGCTGTTAATTACTCTCTTATTGACGTTCGATGCTGATGAATGTCTCGCAGGGCTATCTCACGGCTGCGCAAAAGATCCAACGACGGAATATTGTCGAGAAATACCAGCTAGCGATTGAAGGTGCGTATGGGAAGAGCCGAAGCTACCATAAGCCTATGATGCCTAGCATGTCACCGGCCTGAACAATGTATCATTTTGGGCGTAGAAACTGTAACGACAAAGATGGCAATTCAGTTTCCCGATTTTCAGAGACTTCTTCATCTTGGGAGGCTATTCGGACTGCCAGGCGCTCACAAGCTTCAGATTCACCTTGAGTCCACCATATATCTGAGCGATAATTCCCCATTCTACTTCGACCTCTTTCTCGTCCGCTACTTTAGTTATATCGAACGCACCCACAAGAGCGGCCAACATAATCTTGGATTCTACCAACGCGAAGCCTGTACGTGTTTTTTCGTCGTTAGTGACTAGTTCATCCTTCTTTGCGACGAACGCGGCAATCTTACCCTTTCCGATACAGCCCCTGGTGCAAGACAAAAACGTCTGGAAAGCCAGAGCATCAGCACCTCCGTTAGGAGCGTTATTGCCGTCCGGCCATCCTTCCAGGTCGAACTCTCTTGCACCCTCTCCTCGAAGCCTCTTCGGCTTGTTGATTGCCCAGTTGGGGATGACCAAACCCGTGCCTTTCCGGATGACGATGCCGTGGAGCACCGTGGCTAAGGCGGGGTTTGCCTCGTTTTGGAGGCCGAGGGTGATCCGACACGTGCATGTTGTATACACGTCACCGATATTAGATAGTTAAGTCAGGGTACGCTATATTCTAGATTCGATATGATTAGCACGTGTAGCGTCGGGAAATGTAGGTCTAAGCCCTCGCAGAGTTCCGCTCATTCCCATCTATCTTCGCGACGATCACGAGTCGAGTCAAGAATATTGCACGGGCTAGGATATTTGCCTCGCCCCAGGTAGAGTTCTGCTATTACCGCTTATAACAGGGCTGTTTTATAAGATCAATTGCAAGGCACTATGCGGTCGAATGCACATCAGGCCCAGGGCCTAATCTTGACGAAGACTTTTGGAAAGTCGCTTCAGGTGAGATTTCCGGTCGAGGAAAGGGCTTGGACGGACTAAAATGTTCAAGCACCATGACACCCATGCATTTTTGTGCATGAAAGATAGAAAATCAAAGGCTACTTGTTGGATAAGAGCTCCTCCGTCTCAGAGACTCGCCTTTCCAGAAGAAAGCCCAAGGCACAGGCAACAATGCAACGCTGATGAACGCAAACACACTTCCCGTCCAGTGAATGCCAAGTCCTTCATACATCTGAATAGTGAACAACGGGAAGATGGCACCGAGCAAGAAGCGCAGGAATCCGTTGGTAGCTATGGCCGGTGCGCCATTCCCCACCCCATAGGTATCGACCAGATAAGTGATGGATGCAAGGAACACGGAGAGTGCTCCCCAACCGAAAGGCCACCCTGCTAAGACAGGCACGATCCAGTGGATGGATGGTTGAGGCGCCCAGGCAAACCACTTTTCGACATAGTATTAGCATTACTCGCACCTGCAGGCTCTCATAAGGTGTATGCTTCACTTACAAAGAGGCCAATAGGTAATAAGAACTCCTGAACATGGCAGCGTAGAGCCCGTATTCGGGAGCAACTTTCCCATTGGTTCTGTTAGCTTCTTTTTGGTACTTGGTCGCATCGAAATAGCCGAAAGTTGCGAGTGCGAAGATGAATCCTGGTTGAAATGTTCAGCGACACTTGAGGTGTGGAAATCAAGGTGACATACCCACGACAATGCTTATATAGCAGAGCCCAATCTCTTTCGGGCTGAAGCCGTATACTCGGGCATAGACATAGCCGTACGAGCCGAAGAAGGAGAAGATCACGGCGGAGTTGAATGCCGTGTAGATGTTTAGGAAAAGTGCCAAAGGCTGTGGGTGAACAGATGTCGGTCCGCCTGTAGTTTCACACGTATAATGTCCGGTCACGGCAGACATACTTCGAATACGATCATGTGTAAGGGGCGGAGCATCGCTGTCGCCACCGTACTCAGCATCCGTCTTCCACTTTTCTTACCGGCACGCCCGTCCCCTCGTCGTCGTGCGCGAAGCAGCAGGATCCGGCTTTTAGAAGTCTCCTGCATGAATAACATAGCCACGGCAACCGGAGCACAGAGGATGAGCACAATCCATATGGCGAACTTCCAGTTGTCATCATACTCAGTCACGATGTATGCGCCGACGAGCAGGCCAAGCGAAGGGCCCAGAAATGGTGCGAGGATGTACGAAAATCCGACCAGGCCGGCCCGTCGCAGCTCCCACAAGTCTGCGACTGTGCCTGTGCGACGGATGAGCTTAGAGCACTAGTATTGAAGTGAACGAGGTAAAGCAAGAGAAATCCCATGTGCCCGCACCTACGGCCAACACGCCTGACCCCCCAACGCCTGCTAAGAACCGCAGCACAACCATGGCAGCCAGGCTGTTTGCCTCAGCCGCCGCCGCATTAAAGACGACCAGCAGCGGCAAGTTGGACCAGTAAACACTCCGACGGCCATAGAGCTCAGAAAGTGGGGCAGCGATGAGCGGCCCCAGCGTAAAGCCCACCGTATAAAACGATATCGGCGGTAACGCCGCCGTCCTGCCCACCTTGAACTTCTCTTGGATGGCGGGCACCGCAGCCACGAACGTGGACATCCCAACTGTTCTAGACTTGACTATCAGCTTTTTATCTGCACAGCGTGGCACTGTAGGATACAGGAAAACTCACAATGCGAAGCTGTAGATTGCCGGAATCGTGCTGTGCAGTACGTTCTTGGCTGGGTGCCAGTTGCGCGGGTTGTCTGTATCGGACGGCCCGTCCCAGTCCCACGCTAACTCAATCGTAATACTCCCACTGCCTTGTGCCTCCCGCCGGGCTTCGGACCTGCCGTTGACCTTAGCCGCAGCTTGGTCGTGGGCTCCGTCGCCCTTGGATTCGATTCTGCCAATCGATACGTCGTCGCTCTCCGCCATATCAATGGAGTTGTCAGATGAGCTAACAAGACAGAAACACTTCGCAGACAAAAAAAACCAAATACATTTTATGCTAAAGCATGCTTGGGAATGTTACGGCCGTTTGGTCTCCATGTTACGGCCGCCAGGCCCTAGCTAACATGCAGGGATAGACCCGATTCAGGGACCCGATTCAACTCTGATTAGGGGCCATTTCGAGCCGCATGCAGAAACTGGAGGAAGTTTGATCAAGTGTTTATGTTATAGCCCCTCTCCCTGTGCGGGTTGTTAGCGTGTGTTGGATATAATGACATATAGCTTGAGTAACTGTATACAATTCTAGAGAGCGAGTACGAAACACATAGATAAATTCATTCGAACCTGGCGTAGCTCTCTTACGTGTCTATTCAGGTGTGTATCTACGGGGTGTCGATATCGCAGGGTAGGTATGTAGGGGCATCGGTTATTGTAGTTTCTGTCGTGGTTGTTGTTCTCGTTGTCTAGGTGTCCAATATTGTCGGGCAGAATCTACAACCTCTAGGGTATTTTTAGTGCTCTAGCATGGAGATGCGCGTAAGTAAGTTTACAAGCGAATATCGAGCAGCCCATCGAGATGTGTCTGTGTTGATCTCGCATGCCGTGCATGTAAGTCTATACCAGTGCTACTTTAAGTACTAACTTCGCAGGGGTTGGTGCTGCCTAGCTCAAGGCTTGATAATCCACTCAGTCTGGCTCCAGAATCTGTGGAACCACGATCAATAGTTGCCTGCGAAGGTTGTTAGCTTGTTGTCTATCGCAGGCTGGTTGCGCTTACTCCAAGGATATATTGCATGATTCCAACTACTACTGTTGACGTAGTATGTACTACAGCCCCTCCCCTATAGTCCCTTCTTGTAAGCTGCTTGCACTGCATGGGGCCAATGTCGGCATATACGCACCCGGAAGCTATGTTGGGACCACGCAGCATAAAGAAATTCGGGAATCCGTTCATCGCACAACCTTTGTAGCAACTGGGTCCCTCCCATCGCCTGCCAGTGGGCTTCAGGCGTAATGCCATGCCTCCCTTTCAATGGTAGCGTGAAGTTCTCAGACTCAAACCCGTGGGCGAGAATCAAGACATCGCATGGATAGTTACGTCCTGATGCGGTGTGCACAACATTATTGCCCATGCCGGTAATGCTGTCTTGTACAAGATCTAGCTTCGGGTTTTTGAGGCATTGAAGATAGTGCGAAGCAAATACTAGCCTTTTACAGCCAGCCTCGTACTTGGTGTTGCCAGCTCGAGAATGATAACCGCGTTGGAAGACAAGCGCAAACCGAAGGCGTGAGGAGCTTGTGGTACTTTTCGGGCACCGCACATCGCTCGAGCTGCCGTTCGCTCATTTTTGGGATATGGCGGTCCAGCAGTAGAGAAATATCTCAGCAGCCACAAAGCCAAGGTGTTGAACCACCAGAAACAGGAGGGGGAGCCACGCGAAGGCTTTTTTGAGACTCGCTAGGACTTGAGGATTTGCTCAGTTCAAGATCCACTAGGGCGCCTGGATCCGTTAGTGAACGTCTTTTCTCGGCACTCAGGAGACTAAAATTCCGGATTTGAGTGCACGTCCGGACATTATCCAGAATAGCTGGCACAAGCTGAACAGCGGTACCTATTGAGCATTAGTGCTATGCAGAGCCTTTGGCTTGATCGTACTGACTTCCATTTCCTAGCACTACAACATTCTTCCCCTGGAGACTGACATGTTCTGGTCAACGGGCTGAATGTATGACCGGGCCTTTGAAGCCCGCTCTACTAGGGACACCGAATGTTTGGGGTTTACTAGATGCACAGTGGCACTTTTTAGTATTCTACTCCGTGGACTCTAAACTTGCCGCTTTTCGTGTGGCGGAACTCGCTTCTCCAGCAATTGCGTTTCTCGATCTATACGCTTTCGATCCAAGCGAAACTGCACTGAAGGTGTGGAAGGATGTCGAACTTGCTCGCTACGCGCGAAATGTAGGCTTGTATCTCGTTCTACGTTGGAAAAACGTAATTGAAATTGTACTCCGGAGCAAATGAAAGTTGGTACACGGCGCTAGAAATATCAGCAGCCTGACGATTTGTCAATCCCGCCTATCGAGCAACAAGCGATGAAACATACTGCTCCCGGATCTAAGCATTTGATTAATTTGCGTCTTCCAAACATGACTGCTCTTACGTACAGTCATTATAGTACCATGTGCTACCGAGACCGGCATCCTGCTCGTAGATCACGAAGTCGTGAAAGTTCAACTTTCTCTTTAGCTCGCAGCCCATCGCGAGCCCTATAAATCCAGCACCAATGATGGCCACCTGTTCCGAGGCCATACCGCCTGCTTCTTTCTCGTGCATTATGTGAACCTCAAGGATATTTCCGCCAAGCTGCGGCAGCGCAGAGGAAGTGAAAGTATCCTCAATTGGTGCACTAGGGGAATCATCTCATTAATGCCAACTCACTCAATCCGGAGATTTTCGTGTTCTAGACGGGCACCACATGCCGATTGACTGGAAAAAACTTGCTACCCCGGTTTGTGCAGACCAGGCCACCCGTATAAATCGGGATAGGTAACACGCTCTAGAACGAACACCGTCAGCAACGGGGAGGAAGACGAAGTACCACCTTGATCTTGGCAAATATCATTAGAACCTTCAAGTATGGTGTCAGCGCTCTCAAGATCATTGACACCTTTTGCAGCGCAAGATGGGAGTCCTCACTTCTTAGCAAACACTTGCTTCCCTTGCCATTCTAACTATTCTTGGTCGATGGTTCTATTCATTGAAAGGAAAGTGGGAACGATACGCTAAGCTTCAAGCCGAACCACCTACAGTACTATCATCATGGAGCTTCGGTCAGTAATGTCTGCACTAGCCGATTCGTATACCACTAACAACGCAGGTCTGAACTTTGTCGTTTCCATGTTTCGAGCGATCTCGACACATAAGTTTGTGGACTGGACCCGGGGTATACTCAACAACGATAGCCATACTGTGGAGCTCCACATGCTGGGCGCGAGTCTGCTCTTGACCGACGATCCTGAAAATATCAAAGCGGCCCAGGACACCCAGGTGATTTGGTTCCCTGTTTCTCGAACAACGAACTACAGCTAAGCTTGGAAGTTCACTGAAGTCGCAAAATCGGAAGAGCAGCACGAAATCTTTAAGCATATTCTCGGTGACGCCATCTTCGCCCATTAGTGTTCTCCTATGTCTATGAACGTGGGTGCCTGGTACTGACCTTTGACCTAGTCAATGGAGAGGAGTGGAAGAAGGAGACTGCAGTGCTTAAGCCACACGTAAGGCACCCGCATCCCCCTAACCATAGCATCACGTTAGCACAATTAGATGAGCCGTGTTCGAGAATCGGATTTCGAGGTCACTGAACGACACCTGAAATCTGCATTTAACATCTTGGCTATACCGGGTCGCGACGCCTTTGACACCATCGATCGATTTGTGCTAGACGTCGTGACAGAAGTCTTCTGCGGAGAGTCCACCAACTCGCTCACTTCGAATCAACAGCCTTTTCGTGATGCCATGGAAAAGTTGCTGAAGATTGCAAGTTTTAGACAATTACTTGGGTGTGTATGGTATGCGCATCACGCTTCGGGAAATGCTAACGTTTGAACATGTAGTAAAGCAGGACTCTATCTCGGAGATTATTGGATTGCCCCCAGTGCAACGAAATTCACCGATCATTATCTGGATGCATTCGCAGACCATGCATACGCAAGAGAGGCCGATCTAGGTCATACCAAAGACTTGGCACTCATCGGCGATATGATACAAAGGGGAAAGAGCAGAGCAGATGTCGGGAATGCGGTCTGCGCTATACTGCTCGTCGGAAAGGACCCAACGACTACAACGTTAGCGTGGGCCTACTACGAGCTCGCTAAGCATCCAGAAGTATTTGTAAAGATGAAGGCGGAGGTCAAGGAGCAGTAAGTTGCTACATAAAGATACGGAACTATAGTTCTAGGTTCCAACATGTAGTAGTCTTGGCGCGGACCAAATCTCTACTCTCCTGGACTTCCACAAGATGAAGTACATTGAAATGGTTATTAAAGAGATATTGAGAGTCCACCATCCTTGTAGGGATCCAGCCTCCATCCTTTGCGTAGCCAGATGCTAAAGTTCATTCTCTAGTGGGATACAATGCTCAGGTGCCGGTAAATGACATGACCTTACCTCGAGGAGGCGGTCCGGAGGGCAGGTCGCCTGTGGCCGTTCTCAAAGAGACTCAGATACGTTAGCCGCCCCCTCCTTTTTATTAAGCAATGACTACACTAACACCGCATAGCCTACAGTCTGCTGTCGCTCCAACTCCGAGACGACATGGGGTGGAAGATGTGAATGCCCGGAACCCAGATCGGTGGAGTGCGTGTGCCTCCTATCGCGGTATCTTTGCACTCAGCTGACACGTGTTCTAGAAACTTGGCGGCCTAGAAATAAGTGGGAGTATATCCCTTTCAACTACGGTCCTCGAATCTATATCGGTCAAGTCTTCGGCAACTTTCAGATGGAATACTCTTTTGTTCGGCTTTGTCAGGAATTTGAGAGTATCACGCTGTTGTCAGATTTGAAGCCGCAGGAGGGCTTGGTCAGATTAGAGCTGAGCACCAAGACGGCCCATCCCATTCTCGCGAGGTCGGTGAGAGTTGCGCGAAGGTGATGGATGAGACTGTTACGCCTCGTCTTGGTGGCAAAGCGGGCACTGTTCAACAATGGAAAGCAAATTGAAGTTGCTTCAACTGTTTGTGTACGATGGACTAAGTGGGTTTTCTTGGCTACGCCTTTTCTATTTCTATCTTTCGAGGTTTTCTCCGGGCCGTTTCCGTAAATGCGAATCTTTCAGCCCGACTCATGGTTGAAATTAAGCTATAGAGCCTCTTAGAGTCGTCAACAACCAAGCGATAGGCAGGTTGATTACCGGGTTGGGTCTGTCACACCTAGATTCTATTGAGCGTGCGCTGACCCAAAAACTAGCTAACCCTAGCAAAGGCTTTGAAGCTGAGAGTCTCAAGGATAGAAGAGCGTGCAGATAGACGAAACGGGGATAGAAAAAAATCAATTAATCAACTTTTGACATTCTAACTTTTATTACGTACATTTATCACGTTCTTGTGTAATTGAGAGTAAACTGTGCACAACTACTAGAAACCCTTCAAATCTAACACTTATACTATACCCGAGCGCGTTAATCGCGATGTTAGTAGACTAGAGGCGCTTGTTAAGGCGGCGACTACTATTAGTAATTTATAGTCGGCGATACCCGGCTCGATAGGAGTGTTCGGCTTTAGGGTTGGTCTAGTGACGTTGTCTAGATTAACGATAGGCTAGATGCCTAGGGGATCGCAGATTATCTTGAGCTGACAATACCATGCTAGCTAGCTATTGTAATCTATAGGTATTGCCGTAGCGCTGCGATTGTATAATTAGCTTACTTCGTTTGATTGCTTTAGCTCGAAAAAGTTAAGTTCGGGATTTTGTTATTAAGGCAGTGAGACTCTTAATTGTTAGATTAAAGGGTTACTCAAAATATGATTAACAGGATTGATTAAATTGATTGTTTTTCTTTATGTCTCGGGCCTCTAAGATATACCTATCTGATGCCCTTCTATGATCCCTTTGTTCTTGTAGCTAAGTGCTGCGCTCTAACCGATCCAGAGACTACAGCCTACCTCTACTAAATCCTAAGGCACCCAAAGGACTTTAAGACGCTTCTAGACGTTGCTAGGTTCTACTTATTAGTCCGCCCACGATAAGACCATCATCTCTCCTGTCAGATAAAAGGGGTTTGAAAGGTGGCTACTATGAGCACGATAATGGGAGAAATAAGAGATTGATGAGATTGATCGATGTAGTCAATATTGAGTGAGTAGAACTAATTGATTGATTGCTCTGTTCTTCTGTTTCTTGTTCCTTCTATCTGCCATCGCACTCCTCTATATATCCTCAGCTCTATCAGCTGCTAATACCTCGGCGATGGCGAGGCCTCGGTCAGGGCGAGCCTCAGTCAGGGCGATGCCTCAGCTGGCGTTGAGCTCATGCAAGGGTTGGGCCTTTGAGTCCTTTGTGCCTCTGCAAGGGATGAGCCGGTGCGTGGGTCGGCACCCACCTCAGCTGAGTCTGGATGCATCGAGATTCCACTGGTTTGCTGGCCCAGCTGCCGGCGCGATGCTGGCGTTGATTCTCACAAAGGTTGAGGTTGCTCGCCGAGCTCTTGGCGCGCGCTGGTGCACGCGCGATATCGATCGCCACCAACGTCACTTCATCAACGTCAACTCATCAACGCGAGCCTACGAGTCAGCTCATGGGTCAGCTCGTAATTGAGCTCGTGCGTGAGCTCGTACGTGGGATGATTGCAGTCAGTTGGTTGAGCTGCTGGCTAATGCCGTGAGTTTGGCCATACAATCTGACATCTCCTCTCTCTTTCCTTTGTTCACCCCCCTTTTTTTTTACTACGTTATGCGCGCACAACATACACAGCGACTACACTATTAGACATACTCTAAGAGGATCTTCAATTTGTAGAAGTACACTAGAAGACAGGCTACACAGCTAGAGTTATTATGAAATGCTTTCTATAGTAGCGCACCAGCGCCATAAACCTATAACTTAGCATGCCCGCTTATACCCTACAGGAGGTTTCTTAAGAAGGCAGTAGATAATACTGTCCTTCTGACGTAGATACACATACACAGCACAACAGGATCCAAAAGGCATAGAACGTACGTATATCCTTTCTATAAATACTAGCTAAGTCTTTTATACTCCGCCACGGGTAGAGAGTACTTAGAATTAGTCCACACAGCCAAACGATTCGGGGTAATATTGCACCGCAGGGAAGAAAGTTGAGCCGACGGAGTGAGTCAGGCCGACCGATTCACTAGTTAAGGATGACTACTATGGTGTCTAGCAAAAGTAGAGCGGCGTGGGTCTAGGAATAAAGCATGCCAAGGCTATCTTCAAACTCCCCCCAAAATCTACCAACGCAAGGTAAAAGTTCGATTTTTTCGCTATATATTAACTAGTCAGTATATATTCAAACTTAAATTTCCGCTATTTCCAAGCTGTGGTAGTCTAGTTATTGTGCGGTGGCAGGCACTAACAATCCCCTCATAGGGGGGACTTGTACCATAATAGAAATCATCACCCTTGGCACCGGCACGGGCGTTCGGCCTCTAGCCGAACTTACGTAGGGTAAGTACAGGGCCTCCAAATGTAGATCTACGCATTTGGCGTTTGCTTGGGTGGCACGATTCGGTTTGGTGGCATTGTATGTGCTCTTTCCCTTAAATGGATGGAATGCGGCACAGCCGGGAGCTGATCCGCAAGCCTAGCCGCATTTGGCTTGCCTGCAGTGTATGCAGCCTGTTTTTATTTTTATTAATACCTGCCTCGTACCCTCCTGTACGGGTACGCAAGTTTGCTCACCACGTTCGTCGCTTCCTCGCATTTGACTACGAGTGCCACCAGAGCATCGCTCATCCTATACGTTTAATACGTCGTATTTTGTTTCAACTTTGCACTATTATCAGTGTTGCTGTGCGCGCCATCATGAGCTCAGAGACTAAGTTCACTAGCGACGTCTATTCGCGAGATGTTGCTGAAACGCAACTATCTACCGGTTACTCGCCCACCGGGTCCATTGCTGTCGACACGGATGGCTCGGCTACGCCTGAGCAAGGGGTGGGAGATGCTGCGGTCGTAAAAATGAGCAATCTTTAGTGGTTCGGTGTATGCATTGGGCTGTACCTAACCGCATTCCTGTATGGACTGGACTCCACGATTGCTGCCGACGTGCAAGGACCCATTCTGGCTTCTCTCGGTGAACTGAACATGCTACCATGGGTTGGTACTGGATTTCTACTCGGTTCGGTCACCACCATCTCGCTGTTCGGCTCTCTGTACAACAAGATGGAGGTCAAATGGTTGTACCTAGGCAGTATCATCGCCTTCGAGGTCGGCAGTGCAATTTGTGGTGCAGCTCCTAATATAAAGGCCATGACTATCAGTCGAGTCGTGGCAGGAATAGGTGGAGCTGGCATGTATCTTGGGTGAGTGCAACCATGATACTGCTGTAATGAGCCGATATTGACCATCGAGGAAGATGCATGACTTACATCTCTATCTTTCCGACCCCAGGCCAACGGCCACTCTACACCGCCTTGATCAGCGCGTACGTCTCCCATCGACTAGCCTTGATGGTGGAACTCCGAAATTGACACCCGTGATAGATTCTGGGGTCTAGGCGCCGTCCTTGGACCTGTCATCGGTGGCGGATTTGCTCAGTAAAGCAACTTGGCGTTGGTGAGTGCGCAACAAAGGTGCTTCAACCTTTATCAATTGACCTTGCAAAGGGCCTTCTATATCAACCTCGTTCTCGCAGCAGTCACCGCCCCAACCTACATCTATTGGTTCCCACGCCACGGCGCACATCGCCACGAAAAGATCCTACCACGGATCAAGAACCTGGACTGGCTTGGCGCATTACTCAATGCCGCAACGTACGCCCTCTTCGTTACCGCATGCACGTACAGTGGCTCTCAGTGGCCGTGGAGCTCGGGCTCGGTTATTACCCTCTGGGTCATGACTGTGGTCACCACCATTCTTTTTGTGCTTCAACAGTGGACTACATTCTTGGCGACCAGAGGAGATCGAATCTTTCCAGTTTGGTGCCTTGAAAGTCGGACGTTGCTTCTGTTGTACATTGGAACTGCCGCCACCACTGCTGTCAACTTCTTCAACATCTACTACATTCCTCTCTTTTTCGAATTCACAAAGGGAGATGGCGCTATCGCGGTCGGAGGTCGGCTTCTGCCCTTCATATTCCTGATGATATTTACTGCCCTTCTATCTGGGATTCTCTTACCGAAACTAAGCCTTTACGCTGCTTGGTACGTGATTTCCGGCATACTGGCCTTGGTCGGGAGTGTGCTCATGTTCCATGTCTCCGCTACAACACCTACGGGAAACATCTACGGATTTCGGGTCTTGATCGGGGCTGGGTGTGGTCTGACACTACAAGCTGCCTACTCGATCGCTCTTATCAAATCCCCGACTGAGAAGGCAACATCGGCCATCAGCTTCATCAACGTGGCGCAACTAGGTGGTGGAGCCTTGGCATTGGCTATAGCAGGGGCACTCTTTCAGAACCTTGGTTTTAATACCTTGCAAAGCGCCCTCAACAGGAGGGGATATTCCTCCAGTGAGATTCATGCAGCACTCGCCGGTAGATACTCCGCTATCATCAGCGACAGCACTCCCGAGGTACGTAAAATCGCGTCGGATGCCATCGCAAGCACTATCGCCAATGTCTATGGCATATCGGTTTCAGGAGCTACGACGTTACTAGCAGTAGGGCTTTTGATGCGATGGGAGAAGGTGAAAATGACCTGAAGCACACCCGGGGACAACCAAATCAGAATGGCCTGCGGCAAAAAAGATATCGCGAGTGAAACGGCAGCTTTCGCGGATGTTATGGTAAGCTTTTAAACGGCTTCGACTACACTATCATGCCGTCGTGCCGCTCGCCAACTTGAACTACTTAGGTTCGGCGATTGTATCGATTATTAGAGATAGAAAAGGTAATACCAAGTTGACGGTCTTAATGGAATGCTATCTGCGCTTGTGACTACGTTTCTTGCCTCTTCCCCTTCATCCTTAGTGTCTAACTATCTCAAGTAGATCCTAAGACTTGCGATGGGGCGTAGGCACGTCTAAAATCGTCTGTTTGGGTCAAGCAGTCGTGCTAGACGGAACTCGAATATAACAAAGAGAATAATACGGTCTCCACCATTCCCTTTCTCCAATCGGCAGGACAAGAAGAGTTTAACAAGGTCTATGTAACTTATCTCTATCAAAAATACATGGTAGGTGACCGTCTAATTAAGCTTTGCAAACGACAAACTCTCAATCTTCACCCGTACGGCCTTTATATCCTCCAATGGCTCACGAACGGTCGGAGCCGAATCGCTGAAGAGGACAGTACCATGGAACCGCATCTGAATCACCAGAACTAACCTAGCGAAGCAACAACACAATCACAAAAAAGATATCCCTCGCTCAACTTATATCCAAAGTCTGACGATAACCTGGCAGGTAGACCTGGGCTTAGGCACTTCCAAACTCTTCAACTTTCATCCGCAGTGATATTGACCAATTGACTCTTGGCCGCAATCTTGGCCGCTACATCGGCCAGCGGCATAACACTCGGAATATCAAAGACCGAAATATCACTTCGCATGTCCTTCAGGGCGCGATTCCGAATCTCAACGGCCTGTAGTGAATCAACTGCAGCGAAAAACTTGTTAGCCACGTGACGGTCTTGTGGGGAATGGGAAATATATGACTTACCACCGTAGTCATAGAGAGATTTCTAAGCATCGACCTCTTCTAAAGGGACACCCATGGGTGCAGCGACCAGGTCCTTGATACCCCCTCCCACGGCTGCCGCCGCCTCTGTCATACTCTTTGCATTGGACAAGAGGATGCCCATGTCCTGCTTCGCCTTGCTGTCCCCGGCTTGGTTTCTGACTTCGACGACGCGGAGCTCGAATTTCTTGTCCCTCGAGAAGCTTCCTGTGCTCTCGTTGTGCTCGATGCGGTCACCCGGACTCAGCGCTACCTGGGCGGGCGCACTCTGTCCATTTGGGATGGCGCCTCGCATGATAGCCCGCATCACGACGCCGAGCTCTTCGAGGTTCGTCTGCAGGCCGCGCCAACCGTGCTGGTGCCTACCCAGATAGCTGGCGAGGTCACCAAACTCGCCAGCTGTCGTAAAGTGAGAAGGAATCGGAAACCAGGCCGACGTCAATGCTGGTAGCGTTGCTGCCGAGATGGGCCGAGCATGATGTGCCAACGCGTCCTCAAAAGCGTTTCCAGAGGCGTAGCCCGCTTGCGCCGTGTTGCCATAACACCGGTGGTGGATGACAGCAGAATGAAGAAGGGCTTGTCACCAGGCCAGATGTTGGCTAGGAGGTTCCATGAGCTTTTGGTCTTCGGTTCAATCACATGACGCCACTGAGCGAAAGACATATTGTCGAAAATGCCGTCTTCGAGAACCATGGTAATGAGTTAATAGGCTGGGTGATCGATTACTGCCTCAACCAATGCCCGATACAGTATTGACCACATCCAACCAATTACCGACTATGTTGAGAGAAAGTAAGGTTTTTCAAACCTTCGTATTGGAACACGTTGTTGATGGAGAAATCTGCAAGCGGACCGATGAGACGAGGATTGTGTAGTCGGTAAGGATCGTCCGTAACCTACGGATCGCTCTTCCGTTGCTCAGAGAGTCTACTAGCGTAATATTAGATGTGCATTATGCTGCGGTTGACGCACCCGGCCTTGAGTATTGCCCCATCTGCTAGATATTAAGTTTACAAGAGATCATTTGATCCGCCATCGGCATTTTCCGCTATTCCCATGTTGCACAAAAGAAAGCGGTGAACATAAACGTGGAAAAAAAGTGACCGATATCTTGAAACCTATATCTCATCCTTATCATGCGTTTACAATCATCGGAAGCCAAGGAGTATTCGCAGGATTCTACTTCCAGCCATGTGCGACCTTCTCCTTTAGCAAACCATAAGCAAGCCCGTTAAACTCTGTCAGGAGAGCGGCGACCTCCTCTTTATTGATAAGTTCCATATGGTTTGCGAGAATCTGGCAGACTATAGTGCGAAGGCCTGTGTCATCGGCGAGAGTTGAACTGAAAGCATGATAGGCGGCCTGAGGGAAATCCGAAGTGCCCCAGAACTCATCACAAGCGATCCTAAACTTCTCCTTGGCGAGCTCTTTCAGTCCTTGCACGTCGTAACGCTCTCCAATCTCGTACATTTTGGAGTGGACGAGAAGTTGGCTTGCCGTGCCGTCAAGCTTGGGATGATCCGGCATGCAGACATTGCACTTGAAATCCACACAGTTGTAGGAACACTGACTACCGCAAAGGTGATGGTCGCACACACGGACGTTGCCATAATTTCCGCAATAATAGCCTCGATCGCGGCATGAATGAGCCGTATTCTGTTGGTGCGAGCCTGTCTTGATGGGTGGTGGTTCCATTAAAAAAGGTTGATATTCACCTTCGTATAGGTACTGCATAAGTAACTTGATAACTTCTGGCTCATCCTCAGGGAGATCGACGGTGGCCTCTTCTGATTCCTAAAATACACATGTTATCGCTTGAGGATGATGTGAAAAACGATACTAAATACCTTGCCAGGAAACTTTATTGCATTCGCAAAGAACGTTGTGCGAGAGCAGACGATCACCTTGTGAACTTTGTATATGTCCTGACCGCAAGTGACTGTGAGATCAGAGTAGTTCCCGCTTTGGAGGGACCTGCACGTGTTCAATGTGGCGACTAGCTAATATCGCGGAATCACCTACCCTTGGAGCGAAATAAGTAGTTTGTTTCGCGAAGCTTCTGCCATATTGTTCTTTCCGTTATTTTTTGTGTCGGAGTTAGTGAGGTAACTATAGCGAACGGATGTCCATACTCAAACGTGCGCAGAGGGTAATGTGGTTTAGTGTTGCTCACTACCAGATGCCAAGCCCTGACTAACGCACTTTCTTCCCTTTAGCCCCCCTCTATCTCAACAACTACTTCCTCTATTAACTCTAAATTTTAGTATATCTTATAAATAGCTATTAGAGATTGCTCTTTAAAATAATTTTTTTTTTAAAAAAGTTAAATATTAGTAGGAATACTAAACTTTAAAATAATTAGTACTTTTTACTTATTTATAAATAACAACATTAAATAGCTTAGCTAGAAGCTCTAAATCTTGATATAGGTTATTAATACATATGCCTAAAAGTTAGAAAATATTATTTATAATTGTAAGGAGCATAGCTCTTATATAACTACTAAAATTTATATACTTACTATTAGTATAAAATATACTACCTCTACTTACTAGCCTATATTATATATATATTGCTACTCTTAGACCTTATCCTATTTAGTATTGCTGGGTTAAAATATCGCGACTAAATACCTACTCTATTAGCTCTTGTTAAGAAGGTAGCTAGATATAATAGGGATCTTCGGGATCGTCGAGATCTCTAAGATCTTTAGTACTCCGAGATCTCCAGTACTCCTAACATAGTTATAGTACTAGTCTAGAGCGGGGCTGGTGCACTACACTAGTGTATAAAAGGCTCTATACTTGCTAATAGAGTTTAGCAAGTATTATTTTCACTCAACTCTATCAATACTATTGTTGTCCCTTTACTATCTTCCGTGGCCTACGGCAAGTACTATTGTCTTCCAGCTACCCTCTTAACAACTTGCCGTAGGCTACAGGAGATAGTGAAGGGATAGCAAGTAGTATTGATAAGTAAGAATAATACTTGCTAAACTCTGTCCGCAAGTATAGAGCCTTTTATGCACTAGTGTAGCGCACCGGCCCCGCTATAGACTAGTAATATGGATATAGGAGAGTCCGGGACACCCGACCCTGGAGTATCAGAGATCTAAGATCTCGGAGATCTACGTTACAGCTCTCGACGACGCTGCACTAGTTAAAAAAGAGCGCTTTATACAAGCTTATTATAGAGCTTGCCTCTCTGCATTAAGTGCGCTGCTAGTCTTGTTCTATACAATCTAGAGCGTGTACTCTTACTATTACAAGCTTAAGGCCGGCTAGTAACACTACTACTACTGCCGCAGCTAGTATATATAGATGGAGCAGTCTTTGTAACACCTTAAAAGCCTCACGACGTATATAAAGCTCAAAAACTACTTAACTGCTCCGAAAAGCTGTCGCGTAGTACTCGCCTTGTGCTTAGCAAAGTAAGCAAGTCAACTGCGACGGCTAATACACGAGCAGCCGAGCTACTAGCTAGTAACAAACAACTGCAGCAGCAGCTCGATGAGCCTGCAAAGCCATCTAAGAGGAAGTTTATTAAGCCTCATCTAAATGAGCGATTTGTAGATGTTGAAGCAATCACCGCTGCAGTAGAAGCTGCTGCTACTCAAGCTGCAAAACCAGCACGTAAAACTTGTACAAAGGCTTCTAAGAGAAAGGCAGCTACTTTAGCTACTCTAGCATTTGATTCTATGTGTAGCTAGTGGCAAATATAGTCGTTGTTGTTGAGTTACATTACTCCAAAGTTGAGAGCTCGTTTTTTGGTGGGTGGCCGAACGGCATGGGGGCCCAACGTTAGGTGTTCCAGCTTAGAGCAAGCCAACCGTGCGTTTTTCTGGCCGTCGCTATATCTTCATAGGTACTAATATTTGTTCTTTCTCCCACCCTATATTGCCATGCTACATGCCGCACCTGTTTCTAAGAATGATTATAGCGACTCAACTACTGACCAACAAAAATTCCCACTCTTTACTCCTGGGTTGCTCAAATGCGCCTTATGATGTCTTTCGTATTGCATATGGCTGGGTGCATGCGCACTCGGATAATACCCATTCAGCATTCGACAAACAGCTCGACTCACTGGAGAAAAATTTTGGGGGCCGAGAACATCCCACTCAGCCCCCGCTTAGCCATCCACGCTAGCAGCAGGCGTCCTGCGAGGCGTCACTGTCTTCCATCATAAGCTTCAGGCTTCTGACAGCAAAGGGCAGGAGACGGATCATCTTCCAGAACTCGACAAGCTGCAACAGCGGGGCTTGCGTACCGAAGGACTTGCTCAAGGGGAAAACGACATCATGCTAACGAGCCCTGATTCGATTCGATCTCAATGGCTGAAAGTATAGCGATTTTTGGGGTGGCCGCGAACATCGTCCAGTTCGTGGACTTCGGCGTTCGACTCCTCGCGAAGACGCAAGAGATATATCGGTCCGCTGACGGCTCGCTGAAAGAGCACGTTGAAATTTTTGAAATCACCAACGATGTCAAAAAACTTACCAGCCAAATCTTGACCAGCTCGACAGACTACGGTCAGATTGATACTGAGGCCTTCTAAAGCCTCTTAGAGACTTGCGAGAATCTCTCTAACGAGCTGCTGCACTTGTTGGACAAGCTGCAGCGTGGCAACGGGAGGGTCAAGACCTGGCAGAGCGTTAAGGCGTCTATTCATAGCATCAGAAGAGCCCGAGAAGTCCAAGACACCGATAAGAGGCTCTGGAGAGTGAGGGAACAAATCTGCTTTCACCTTGCAGCTATGTTGAGGTATCGAATCATCTATCCCGGGTAAGGATTATGCTGACAAACGTGTAGTCAGAAGCAAACCAAGCTAGAAATGTCAGTGGATAAAATGCTAGAGCTCTCAAAGAACGGCACCCAGGCAATGGAACTAAGACTCGAGATTCTCAGGGACGAAGTTCGCCGATACGTTGGATCTACACAATGGAGCCTGGCCAATAACGATGCTTTTAGTAAACTTCACCGGGAGTTATCGAAGCTGTTCCTCCAAGAGAGGCTGGTGGGCAAATTATACACAGCATTGAGGAGTCTACACTTCGATCAGATCAACGAGCGCCACTCCGATGTTTCAAAGTCGCATGGGAAATCCTTTGAATGGATTTTTGCAAGACATGGTCAAGAAAAGGGTCCCGACTTTATGGACTGGCTTCAGTATGGCCGAGATTTCTTTTGGACCTCTGGCAAGGCAGGTTCCGGAAAATCCACGCTTATGAAGTTTCTCCGCAGCCACAAGAAAACGAGGAGTTTGCTGGCGAAGTGGGCCGATCGAAAGAATGCGTCGTCGGTAGTCACTTCTTCTGGAACGTGGGAACTTGTTTACAGAAGTCGCTTGAGGGTCTGTTCCGCACGTTACTTTTCCGGGTTTGGAGTCAGTGCCCAGAGTTGATACCTGACTCGATATTGTACTGCTCTAATTCGCCATATCCCTACCGGGGAAGCTGGACGGTTCGAGGCCTTCTGGCGCAGCTAAAGATTGCCGGTAATGCCCAAGGCGTCTCCCGAAAATTTTGCTTCTTTATTGACGGTCTTGACGAATACGATGGAGAGCACGAGGATATCGCCGAGGATATTCGCGAGCTGAGTCGCTGTCCAAATCTCAAGATCTGTGCATCTAGTCGGCCATGGACCGTGTTCCGAGATGCGTTCGAGAGCTCGCCCAACAAGCTGCTTCTCCACGAGCTCACCCACCACGGTATTGAGCAATACATCGAAGCCAATCTTCAAGCGCACGCGGACTTCAAGACACTACACCTCAACGACCCAGTAGAATCGGCCTCCTTAGTTAACGCCCCGCGAGACAAAGCGCAAGGCGTATTCTTATGGGTCTTTCTAGTGGTGCGGTCCCTACTTCGCGGGTTGCGGTTCGGGGACAGGATCTCAGATCTCAAACGTCGTCTGGACCAGCTACCTCCGGATCTGGAAACCTACTTCCAACACATATTCGATGGTATTGAAGCAGTGTATCGACAGAAGGCAGCGCAGGTCTTCCTGACGTTGTTGTCCGCAGAATCTTCGCTTCCGCTATTAACTCTTCATTTCTTAGAGTCCATACAGAAAGATGCGAACTACCCGCTTCGCTACGCTGGAGAGGAGACCACGAGTACAGAAGCTTTCAGTGTCTACGAGCAGCAGCGAAAGCACCTCGATGCTAGGTGCGGAGATCTTGCAGAGATTGGTGAAGTCAAAAGGGGGTCGTTGTTCTACCGATTCCAAGTGCGTTTTCTCCACCGGACCGTTCCGGATTTTCTGCGAACTAGCGAAGTACACGAAAACCTTCAGAAATGGGCTGGACAATGCTTCGATCCCTTAGAGGCATTGTGCGGTGCACTATTATGCCGGATCAAATGCAACCCTCCCGACTGGACTGAGCTCATCCGTCTCATGCTTGACAATGCGAAGAAGATGGAGATTCAATGCAAAAGAACTCCTCTTGCATTGCTCAAGAACTTAGACCCGCTAGTCATTGCAAATATATGCGCAGAGAATTCCATCCCACCCTTACTCCCTGCGGAGTTCACAGCAGGGCAACCAGCCTCCCAACACCAGAATCCACTGTTCAAAAGATGCGGCATTGATTTTGTCAGGTTCGCGGCAGCATATCGACTACATCTCTACGTCGTCAGTAAAGCCAAAGCACCTCCCGAAGAGGACGCTCACGACTTGCACGACCTCCTTCTTTTCACCTTAACCACTCCTAACATCACCTTGGGGGGTAAACCTTTGGAGCGTTGTGTCGACCGAAAAATTGATGTATATCCGGTTAATGATCTATTGGATCTCGGCGCGGACCCGAACCATATCGTCGATCAGACCAGACAATCAGTCTGGCAGGAATTTATCCCCTATCTAAACCGCATGTTCAAGCACGAGCTCAAATTTCGGAACTTCGCCAATGCGGACAGTGTCGAGGAAGCCATATCGGATAATGGTAGCGTAGTCAGATCAAATTGCAACCGCTCGGACCTGGACGAGCAATCTGATTTTACGGTTGCGTTGCATTATGATTCGGAGCCTATTTTACCCCCTACCAATAAGATGTTCGCAAGCTGGTATACGGCGTGCGAACTTCTACTTCAGAGGGGTGTGCGAGCGTCTGTGAAAGACCTTTTCTTGCTTCGCAAAGGCTTTTCCAGCGAGCAATGCACCAAACTAAAATCGCTCTTGGTTAATAAAGACATCGTAGAAGCCTCTCTTCAGGCTAATGGTACAAAGTGTGAATCGCGGCCCCAGGACAGGTCCCAGAGCGGAGGATTATCGGATTTCTGACCTCCAGCCCGGCCAGCCCTGCCGAAAGGACGCATCCGAAAACGGAGTGAGAGAGCGCTCGAGGCCCGGCAATCGCCAGGGACACGGACAACAGCACTGCGGACGACGCGGAGCATAGCCGGAACAGCCACACCGCAGCCAACGCAGAACGAACCACCATCGACGGCACCGCAAGCGCAACAGGAATCCCCCCACCCAAACAGGTCGGCAGGAGAACCGGGCTGGGAGAAGTGGCTGAACTTATCGCAAGCCTGAAAGAAACAATGGTGCAGCAGAGCATCGTTATCGCAGAGCAGAACGACATCATAGAAAGCATGAAAACCGGTATTACAGCAATCAAAGAGGAACAGCAATACTCCAAGAGCCAGAATGCCGAACTCCAAGAGATGATCAGCTCCGTCCGAGCGCAGCTTGGCATCATTTCAATATCGCCTCCATCAACGCAGACATGGGCTTCAATTGCAGCCAGTGGAGGTGTGGCCAGCAGAGTCACAGGCGGCTCTGGGACGATGCCCCCGCAAACAACGAGCGCTGGGAAGATGGACAAGGAGCACGGTCGGCAACTCATGATCGGTGTTAGCCGTGTGGGAGAAGCAGCAGTAGAGACGGTAGCCAACACGGAAGCTGCCAAACAAGCCATCCAGCAGAGCATGAATAGCGTCGAGAGGCTTGCTAGGGCCGCGATCAAGGACTTCCGCATGTAGCGAGCGAACGACAGCGCGAACGTGATCAACATCTCAGTAGAGAATACCAAAGAAGCGGTGTTTAGGCAGACAGCTACGCAGTGGCTGGAATCATGCATGCCCGCTATGTGAGACCCACCCACTCTGTCCTATCTTAGACGCCTCCTAACTCATTGTATCCTCCTTCAACGAGCTGAAGCAATATTCAGCTACTATTTAGTATATGTATCGGTTACGATGTGCTCGAGAAGCACGAGGACGTGATATGACTTAAGCAAATCTTTTATTCGGTCAACGGCGGGTTTGCGGAGATGGAAGGTGACGCAATGGTTTATCTCTATCCTAGGGCGGTGTATGGAGTCAGCCCTCACTCAATTTATTAGTGAAGGACGATATATTTAGGGTACTACGTAGTACACAGTACGTAGGCTAACCCCATTTAACTTTTAAGAAGTTGGTCTATTTAGTTTCCCTTTTACTAAAATTTTAAAATATTGCTATTTCTTAGTACAGCCAAGCCAGCACATAGATTTTGACTCCGATGTAAGCAATTAAGAGCAGTATAACCTCTAAATGGGGTAACCGAGAAGGTGTATGTAGGTACTAGCAGGCTCGGCTGACATATTGTAGATGCAGGCTTTAGGGCTTATGGTATTTATGCACAGACAGTTATAGAGGGACTACCTATACCCCCTCTCTTTCCTAGTTATTAGAGATTCATTAGTAATCCCTATAAGAACTTTATCAAGTAAGTAGGTAACTTATAGTAAACCCTTCTTACTTAAGATATAAGTATTATAAGTGTTTAGTATAATATAGGCAATACAAAAATATACTGTGCCGGTACACGAGGTACCACCGGGTGCTTGGTTTGAACCTTACATCTTATGGTATAGCGAAGGTGGTAATAGCAATAGATATAGCATGCAGGAACTCGACGAGTAGTGATCAGGACGGTTTTTGATAGGCTTTCTTAGCCACAGAATAGAGAATAAAAGCACAAAATTACCGTTTATTACTAGTTCATTATAAGTTACCACGCAATAATGCAGCTACGCTACACCGGTTTCTACGTACTCCTTCATCTCGACCTACTCGTATACGTCCCGGCCGGGTTAAGCCAACCATCCTTCACACAACTACACAACATCTAGTATAATGTAAAGGATATAAAAGTATATCCTCTATAGAATAATACCTGGGGTTAAGGTTTAGTAATACCTCCCGACAAGAGGTATAATAGAAAGTAACCCATAGAGCTAGTAACGAATATTACTCTAGACAAATCCTTCTCTCGCAGCAGGGTAGATTTTGATTTAGCGGTAACTAGTAGATATTTGTAAGGAAATTACTATAACGATAAGCAAAAATCCTCCGACAGGCTAAGGGGTTATTACTCGCCGTGGAATAACTTATCGAAATTTGTCTTGTCCATTTTGAGAAAGCTAGAACTCCTACTTGCAAAGATAACAGTAAAAAGACCCAACGTACAGCTAATTACCGATATAGTATAGCGTATGGTACAGCCTAACTCTTCCTCAGAACCACAGCAACGGGCGCATCGATGGCTACGACTTATAGCTCAAGCGTCTGCTTCGTAATCCGAGGTTCGCTTTCCAACATGTATCCTGCATGGTACTCGCCCTGCCAAACATGCAATTCCCAGCCCCCACTATCCTTCAAGGCACGACTCGCAAACGCAACTGCACTATCCCGAAAGACTTCACATTCACCAACATCAATATAAGTTATAGGGATATTTGGCAAGTCTGTGGCACGCCACGGGACCTGTATCCCCGTAACATGCGAGCTGATCTACTTGCGAGAATCGGTTGCCAGTGATTTGTCCACCGCCATGTACGTGGAGTATTACAGCGCGGTTTGTGGTAGCGGAAGTTTTTCATCCGGGAAATTGATACTAGAACGGGAGAATCGCAGAATTCTTTGATACCAGGGGTGATGTGTCCATTGTGCGTAAGAATCGGGATCATGGCTAAGATGTCATTCACGGATGTAGTGCATATTAAATTTCGCAAGCCTTCGATGTCTAGATCCGGTGTAGATCTAGACATGCCAGTACCGAATCTATACGCGGGATCAAATGGAGGACGAGGAATAGACATGGTGATTAGTACTTGTTGATCATTAACTTTCGAGGTAAGTTCCATTATACGAGAAAGCTGAGAGGTAAATTGCGGTGGGTGGGAAAACACGAGTAGAGGGATAACTGACAGGGGTAGGTTCCTAACTCTCTTATATAGGAGGAAAGAAGCTCTATATATATTAAAGGAGCATCACGGTACTACTTACCCTGCTCCATTGACAGCTCTGATCATCTAACCTAAATAGACTTGTGAGTTCTCGCAACATAGATTAAGGCGCGTACTATCCTACTAAGGTTTCGCCGACCGGCCCGGCGCTGACCAGTCTCTTGGCCGGATGCAGCAGAAAACGGGATTCAAGCCAAGTTTTTCTAAGTTCACTATTTACACCAGCGAAATACAACGGGGTTACTTTTCATAGAAGCAAATATCCAATGATATTTTAGATGGTAATAATGAGTACTTTAATCTTCATTGAAGTGCTTTTGGCTACATCGAAACATCTTAGTGCCCTAGTAGCTGTTGAGTATGTCTAGCTTAAATCTAGGCATTACATCCTATTTTAAATATAGCTAGCCCAGGCCGCTAGGAGTTCGACATGAAGAGAATTTGCACTCAACTACTACAATCTACTATGGTAGCCTATTGCGGCTGAGCATAGTCGCGCAGGCTAGGAATGACCACTAAAGCCGTGCCTACGACCGCGATAGCGGCTAGGTTGGTTTCGCCGTTCCTCCGCGTACGGCCGATGGTTGATTTGGCACCCAGTAGGTGACGACAGCGATGGTTCAGACACCACCTAAATATCACTTATTTAGTCAACGGCTCACCCATCAAACCCCAAAACAACCGAGTACTTACACATCCTTAGTTTCCATAATCAAAGACAGGAAGAATGCCCAGGCGAAGAAATAACTCGGCGCCACAAAGGCTATAACATTTGGTCCATGGCACTCAAGTTTCGGCCTCCAAAGACGTCCTGGGCGCCTGTGGCTACGACCCGGATGTCTGCGATGACTTGGAGGATGACCCCAGCAATCGCAGCCCCAATGATAGAGCTAAGCCAAGCGTACTCCTCGAAAAGCACGCCATTTTCCACAAGAAAATTGGCGAGATCCAAGGCCGGACTAGGTAAATCATTATTACGTCGATAATGCCGATATTCTCGTAGCCGGGCGTGTTGTGAATGATTGCCCCGTCAACTGTGTTGGCAATGAAATGCGGACAGAGAGGGATGATCCAGCTGTCCTTGTGGACACCAAGGTGATTACTCTGAGCGTTGTCACAGACTCCAAACCAACATAGTATAATACATTAACAGGTCTCCTGAGCTAACATATTAGCAGGAGACAATTCTACCATCATCTCAGCTTTCAATAGAACTAGAGAAACCATGGCGTTAGAAATGACTGCCAAGCATCCGGGTTTGGTCGAATAGGCGAGTGCCCTCGAACAGAGAGGCGGAGAGGGCAGTGCGATCTGTAAGCCTAGGACTACATCACACGACTTGTCTCCAGCCATAACTAAACGGTCTGACTACTTTCGAGCTCAGATCACACACTTGTATCTACAACAGAACAATACACTGATACATAAGACCCATTCCTAGTGCCATATTTACTTACACGATCTCACCACTAAGATAAGTTAATGACAGCAAGTACTATTGCTGTCCATCAAGTGCTCCGTTACACCCCGCCAGAAATATCCAAGCGCATCGATGCAGGCCAATTCACCGTCTCGATCATGGGGCCATCCCGCGTGTTGATGAACGGCTGGCTAGACGGACGATCCAGACCTCATGCGCCTCCCATACAGCAGCAAGCCCAACAAGTTTTACCAAAGCAACGTACCTTGGGCCTGGAAAAGGTTTGCAAGCCCTGATTCTGATAAGATCCTCACATCTTGCCCCCTGAGAATAGAATTTCCTATTCTACTTTGTCTGAAGCTCTGGCTGGCGGCTGATAAAGCGCGTTACCCAACACTTATCCACCGGCAGTAGAGGAGGGTTTTGGCCACGGTTGGCGAGCAGAGCGTCTGCCATCTGTCGAACGTCAATAATATAGGGAGGGAAACCTCGTAGATCAAGGTCAAGGGTCTGCTCAGTAAGAGACTACTCTTCGACAGGGCTCATCTTTAGGTTGACTGACGTTGTCTCGAGTGTTGACTAAGTGCCTTAAAGGTGTTTCCGTAACGTTAATTCTAGCATACCACAAGTTGCTGGTCTAAATGATAAGGATTTGACTTGAGCGTTGCAATAGCAAGGCTCAACCTCCCTCCTTTTGAGAGCAGATAAGAGCGTTGGGATAGCATAATAGTTGATTAGATATGACGCGCCATGTGCGTTTTAGTGGGGTGTGCAGCTTAGTTACTGATAAAGCACGTTATACCGAATCGTCGAAGTTCGGTATATTGCCAACGCACCGCTACAGGGATCTTGAGGGATAGTACATCTTATAGGGATCTTCCGCTATCGGGTTAAGTGACAGCAGCCTTTCTGTCGTTAAATTCGCAATATCCGAGTCGGTACCATATATTCCTGATAGAAACTTTAGGGTTTTGTTTGTCCTCTGCTGCTCGACGACGATTCATGTTCTCTGCAGCGCATGTCGTCTGCCACCAGAGAATGGTGTTTCCAACTGGGTTCTGCCCTGGTACGCGGGGGACCTTTCGGTGCTCGACAAGGCAATCGTTAAGTGCTTTCTCATAGTCCTTTGGCTGATAGGCTACATTGTCCATGAGTTTTGCAGCCGCGTCAATGTTGAGTCGCATGTTCTGGTCATTGGTATCATGCCCGCAACCGTCTCCAACATCGTCACCATCCACATCATTCAACCACTCAGCATTGCCTGATGTTTCACCTGTTAACTCAATGCCCTCATACGCCTTTTCGCGCATGCTGTCCTGCATTAGTCTCGTTGTAAATATCCCATCTTCTTCGATTGTTGTAGTTTTGCCTAGCTTTCTATTGTCGATATACGTAATTGTTTGCATATTACCTAGGCGACTCATGCGTTGTTGGAATGTCTTTTCCATTTGTTCTTGCACCAACCATGTTACTTCGTCTACTTGCTTAGTCCGCAGATCCTCTTCATCTTGGTTGGTCTCTCGGTCCCTCCTTGTAGTAGCCAAGCTACGCGTGTTTTTGTCAAGGCTCCCCGCACTAGCATTAGCTAAAGTAATTGGGTTACTGGCACCTACGGACTACAAAGGATTAGAGTGTTTAGCGTATTCGCATATATCTCACGAGTCCAACAGGTTTTCTTAAACGCTAGTAACTACTCCATGTATTCCTTAGTAATGCCATGCGGGACACTATTAGGGAACTAGGTCTGCCTTGGGTTGTAGGGATCAATCGTATATTAGCTGCTTGGGATAGTAATGGTTTAGGGAGTCTTAGAGCTAGGATCAGTTACCTTTAAACCCCTCTGCTAGTCGCTGTCCTACATAACAATCTTAGACTTATTAGGACTAAATAGGCTATTAGCCTCAAGATATTCTAAGACCCTCCTAGCTACCCTAGCCCTAGTGCTAACTTCTTTTAACGCAGCGGATCTCTCTTCGGCTAACACCTAAGGATCTTATCTTATATTATTAGCTATAACCTATGCCTCCTCAATATTGCTATTCTAGATAGCTACCACCTCGAGCCTCTCTTCTTCTAGTCTCTCTTGCTCTACCCTTTTCCGCTCTCAACTAAAACGGGCTATAGCTCTCAATCGCTCTCGCTCTGCTTCCTTATGCTTACATACTAGTAGCGGGGGACGATGCGTAGAACTACCAGACCCCTACTAGGTAGCTTCTATTGTCCGTGCCCTTGACTTTATGTGCCTAAGCTAGGTACGCTTCTTGTTGTTTGTATATACGCTACTGCTACTACGGTCAAACACCTTAATCAAGCAATTGACTCGGTCGAGAAAGAGATCCTGTTTGATTCCAAACTGACTGGAGGGAGCCGCACCCACACGAAACCATGAATTCATGTACGTATTGAATGCAATCGCCCGGTTCTCTACTGCGGAGTCCCCGAGGCTGCCCTTTAGAACGTGGACCGGAATATCAAGTTCTCCAGCAGATATCATCCGAAACTTTGCAATAGATGCCACGATAGTACTCAATGGAGGCCTAGGGATAGTTTAGATGTTGTTTTGCTCTGCATGTTTCTTACGAAGCTCAGTGAACTCCTCAATGTCTCCCGGAATGCGTGTAGAACCCAAATACCGTTCAAAATTCTCGACTAGTTGTGAACCTAAAGTAGCGACACACACCACCCATATTCTTGGCCTTGAGCGGGGTGGATAACTGCAGCTCCTCCAACGTAGAGACGCCCAACCCGATTGCTCCATACCGCTTTTCCTGGGCTACATTCTCTTGCGCAATTACCGCGGCTCTCAACCGCTCACTCATAATAGTGCCATCGTTCTGCTGCCATTTTCAACTCTGGGTCACCCAAGTCGCCCATGAGGCGCTTAAGTTTGCCGTGCTGCATGTATGAATTAGCCAGCTCGTCGACTGCTCGCATTGTCTCTGAATGACTTCTTCCCCACCATTCAGTGTACATTGCAACGATGTATTCAAACATTTTACGGGCGGATGCGAATCGACATCGCTCAACACACACCCTTCCAATGTTTAGTCTAACGGCGAAGGTAGCTGGGTGTAACCCGCGCAGATATTGCTTCTGCTCCTCAAAGGACTGCCTGAATATTTGCTCTGCCTGGTCCAAGTTATTGTTCCTGAGGTATATCTCGCCAAGATCGTTCAGGGCTTGGAAATAGAATCGCATTTTCCGTCTCTTTCTAGGCTGTTGTTATCTGCGACAGCCCTAGCGAAGTAATGGGCTGCTGCAAGTAGGCACCGCTGCGCTTCGTCCAGTTCGGAGACCATCATGAGGGCTCTCCCTCTATTGTATAAAGTGCTCATTAAAGCATCTTCGTCTTGTGCCGGAAGTTGGGCCCTTTTCTGATATGACTGGTCGAAAGCCTTTAGAGCGAGGTTATATTCTCGCCGAGCATGATAGATAAGGCCAAGATTGTTTTCGGGATTAGCCATTAGCTCGAGAGTCGACAGAGAAAGCCCGTTCCTTCCGAGAACACTCAAAATCCCGTCGTATAACTAGGACGCCTCCTCATAGCTCCCGACTAGACGAAACAGGTTGCCGACCTTTTCGAGCTCCGGTAAGTCCAAGCCGCATCCGCCCCGGCCCCGCTCCATATATATTTTGCATTGGTCCGCATGCGGCCCCAGTCGCCGTGCTATCTTTAGGAAATCCTTATCGGTAGATTGCGGAACCTTGGTAGCGACCAAAGACACTGCGCATTTTACATACTCTTCCTCGTTTGAATTTGGGAGCCGCAAGTCTTAGCGAAAGAGGGAGGCCCTTGCGCGATTGACGCCGTGTCCAGATTTGCTTGAACTTGCCACGATGCTCAAGTTCCGTCAGGTCTTTCATGATACATGTTACAGATAAACTGCAGCGGGGAATTGGTATTATAGATTTTGGGGCTTTTACATACTGAATCCGGATCCTTTCCGTGGGCCTGGGCTGATCAGCATCTCCTTTGCATATGCTGCAGCAGCGATAGTAGCGTATGGCTGCCCATTCATCGTTTTTCTTTGAGTCAGCAAAGTCACTGATTCCTCAAACGACAGCAACCGGCAGCCTTGTCATCATGCCAACTGCTTCCATCTCAATAGCTATTCCGTATTCCGTCGTACTTATCCCTCAACTCGTCTCTTCTTTTTTTCTTGGACTTGATCACCTCGTTTTCCAGAGAGTATGGTGCCGTAATAGACTTGAAGGCCCATTGCCAGTATTTCAACTACTAGTGTTTGAGCAAAGAGCACAGTGTAATCTTCGAGCTTAGGTGTCTGACATTGAGTCCTGGCAATTATCGGTAAGGCATTCATCACGGTCCAAGATGAATGGTGCAAACAATAATGCCTTGTTAATTTGTGTTTTTTATAATGCTGACATGGGAGTTCCCTCGAGCGAGAAATCGCTGTCCGAAGGCTGTGTGCTGGGCCGCGGCGCGACAACAACGGGGTAGCTCGGCTGGTTCTGGGCGAAGCGCGGGATGGCTTCCTTGATGGCCTGGAGGCGATCCTGCACAGCGTGCTTGAGTATGCCCTTGAGTATTCCACGTGCTTGGAGCAATTGTGACTGGTCGCGGAGGAAGAAGCTGTAGACGTTCTCCATGTAGTGGTCGATGCCTTCCTGCCAGTGCACCCATATTTCGGCGGCGTTGAGGTCGCACACTAGAGAGAAATGGCAGGCTAGGGCGGGCGATGGGGCGCTACCGTTTGCAAGCGTGTAGAAGACGTGGAGGTGATTGACGACCGAGGCGCCGTCGCGGGCAGCTTGGATCTGGGCGGCAGCCATGTTCCCCCCCGAGTTGGCGGCCCCCCACTGAGAGGTGAGGAAGGGGAAGTACATGTGTTGGGTAAGGCAGAGGCCGCGAGAGTGTTAGCGACTGTTCCAGGGTACTACTGGTCTTGGGCGACTTCTCACCTATCCAAAGTGCCCTCCTCGTCTGCTGTAAAGGGCGCGGTGCATTGGGTGCTCCTGGCGTCCCGGCGCGACACGTAGCCGATACACCTGTCGACCCTAGCCTCCTCCAGCGCACCCCATGCCCGCTGGAGCTGGGCGTCTGGTGCATCGGGCAGGAAGTGTTTGTGGAGCGTGACGTCGTCCTTGGCGACAATCAAGGGCTCGGCAGCAGTGCCTGTTGGCATCTCGGCCTCGCCGGCGAAGAGCAGGAAGGGCGCTATGTGCCTGATGGCGTCGCGCTCGGTCTGGTCGGCAGCGAACCGGCGGCGAGCAGCGATGTTCTTTGCATTGGGCGATGCAGCCTCCGTGGGGCTGCGCGGCTGGCGGATTGCGTGGAGAAGCGTCGCGAGGTCGGCGGGGAAGGGCTGCGCTTGGTCCATGTGCACGCGGTAGGCTTGGAGCTTCTGGCGGTCGTGCAGCGCGTTGCTTGGGCGCGTTGGCGACGAGGCCCGCGCATCTGACATACCGCCGGCCGAAGGAGGAGGCATCGCGGCGGGGGCCTGTGATAATAGTGCGCGTTGTAGGCGATCGAGGTTGGTGCTCGTCAGTGAGCGGCCGGAGACGGCGCGTCGCTTTGGGCGAGGTAAAGGCGAACAAGGCCCTTCAGAGCCTTCAGAGCGGGCGCGCTTGCCTGGGGGCATGGCAGAGGTAAGAAGGTTCTCTATCCTTGAGACTCTTAGCTCCAGGGCGAGCGCCTTTGTCAGGAGCGAGCCTTGAATCCAGGTGTACCCCGCTTAGCCATTAACAACTAATAACTAGCACGACGGCGCCAGCGTCGATTCCTCCGCGCACTCCGATTCGCCGTGTTTATCAAGTTACTATCTACGAGCGCGCCTTGCCTACATGTGTCAACAGAGAGGTTATGGAGGACTTGGATATGCACAACAAGGATCCGGAGACTGGAGAGACAGCCAAGGTGATTTTTGATAAACAGGTCACGGGACTCGACTGCGACAAGGGAAATGTTGAGTTAGCTGACGGAACGACGGATTCGGCAGATGTCGTCATTGGTCGGTTTTTCCTTTAGATTTCTCTCTTAGTCTAGAATTCTAACATAATCAGTCGAGGATGGGGTTCATTCTCGACTTCGAAACGCTGCCCCCCAATCTGAAGCGTGGGCACCAAAAAGAGGGGGTTTGGCCTGCTACCGGGTTGCTATACCCACGACAAACTGCAAATTCTTATCTAATGACTCATCCTATCTAACCTACTTCATATAGCCTCAAACTATCGTATAGTAATGCATTTCTGGCCCTACATATCCGCAAATCCATTACCTGAATCGGCACCGCAATATAAACCGACATCCTCTAGTAAACCATCTCTCTCTTTGTCCACTTCGACATTGGGGCAGATATTATGTTACTATACCCACTTTTCACCGCCATGCCTGCTACGAGCTCGAAGCCCGCGGGTTTAGCGCCGCCCTTTTCGAAAGCCCAAATGCCAACAGCGAGCGTATTACCTCCATGGTAGTTCAGGATACCTTCGGGAACCGGGAAGCTTTTCTGAGGCCCAATGCCGTTTATAAATTTACCAAACTGGTACCCGTTTACCCAGAGCTGCGCGCGCCATCCTTTACCTTTGCCGTTGAAAGCGTCGCCGTGGAATACAAATGACAAAGGTATATCCCATCCTAAAGGCATATCAAGATCAAACGTCGCAGTGTAGAATCCCACACCTGGCTGTAAAAGGCCCGTCGTTGGCCCGAGGCTGGCCTCGAAATTCTCTGTTGGCGCTGAAGGAAGATGGAAGCCGTTTCGTTCTACCCAAAGCGCGCCCTCATTGAGTGGCCCACGCACCCGATCGTGATAGTCCTCCCCACCAAGATTACCCGTAATCTTCCAACTAAGGCCATCATTCATGCGCGAACCGTTCAGGGAACTTGACGAATGACCGGGAAATTCATACCCAATGATACCACGAGGCGTCTTCATTTCGTTGTACCCAATCCACCAGTTTCCATTATGGCCCATGTGATCGCTCAAAACTGTCAGCACATAGGGTTCTCCGCCGACAAGTTCAGGCATTGCGAAGGTCATGTTGGCAATAGCAGCTTCACTAGTTCCCGGCCATGAGCCGATCCAAGTCCCATTTATCCACGCAGAGAAGGCAAACGCAGAACCACCAGAAACCTGGAGATACACAGTGCTCTCATTCCCCGTGGCCTTGAAATGGCCGCGTATCAGCAGTGACCCACCATGGTAACCGTACTCGGCGCCCCAAAGCACTGTTGGTGTGGTAAGTGGCCAGTATGTATTGTTGGTCTCTTTGTGCACTGCATTGGTCCAAGCAGTATCATCGTACGTGTGCTGCAGCTCAGGTAGTGCATCGACATACCTCCATGACCATGTCTTCATATCCGGAAGGTTAAACGTTGGTTGCTTGAATTCGACGATGCCACGAAGAAATCCATTGTGGTCGAGGTTGGCGGACAAGTCTTTACCATTGAAGGTTAGACGTGTTATACCGTTATGCGCGCCTCCAACAATCTCAACCGAGGTTGTAGCATTAATGTCACCAATAAGGCTAATTGTTTTACCATCAATCGTGGCATTGCGAATGAGGTATCCAGCGTTAATAATGAGGTCCGACGAAGAATTTCCGTTGTGAGTGTAGCTTCCTTCTGGTAATGTGCTGACCGTCCAATAGTTATGCGCAGATCTTCTGTCAAGTATGACAATATACAAATCGCGCCCGATTCGAATAACTCGACGTTGAGTTAATGTCTCCCAGTTGATTACTGTGTTTCCAGCACGATTAGAAGTTTTCACTCCAGATCCTTCAACTACCGTTGCGCCATTACTCTGCGAAACAGCAAGCTCATGCGTTTCGTTAGGGCCCCCATAGACAACTAACACGGATCGAGTTTTGTAGTTTTTCCATGTCAAAACTTCAGCTGTAGAATAAAGTATATTGTGAACCCCGACGGGATAATCTACAACATGGATTTTCGAATCACGACCATGTAGGGAGAGCTGGCCACCTAATTGCGGCAGCGTGAGAGTTCCAGCACTGGTCTTAACTCGAAGCTTATAACTTACCATGTCAAACGAGTTATATTTGGCCTGTCGTGCCACATAAAAGCTGGTCTGGTTACCAAATAATGGTGTCACCGCGATGGCTTTACTGTCCGTGTAGACTCCAGATGTAATATTCCCAGGAACAGCTGTAGCAAGGGCGGGTGAGGCCTGCACAAAGTGTGCAATCAGTTTGGCTTCACTATACTTCTCACGATGTACCTGACGTTCTTCGGTAATCGCTGCACCATAGTCGTAAGATGTATAGCCACCGGCGTGCCCAAGATTACCCCAATTTGTACCTCCAAAAGTCTGCATATCTTAGTATGGAGGAATTGAAGATGTGAAATAGCAATTGCATACCATGTAAATGTTTGAGATGGTTGTTCCGGCTGCGATGTTGTTCTTGTAAAAAACCCGCTCGAATTCGTGGTTAGTAAACTCTGCGCACTTTTCGAAGCCGTCACCTCCCCACGGTTGATACGCACCGCCCTGATACTCGGCTTGCATGTAAGGCGTAGTTGGGCTCTGCTCAAGGTGAGTCTTCCGCAAATTCTTCGGTAGTGCATCGTCTATCCAGTATGTAGGATCTGTACAGTTCATTCCAAGCGGGTACGCATCGTGGCCATAGATGTCTACGGCAGCCTCCGTACCTGGCGCATTGATGCCGTTTGGCCACGCCACATTATTGATAAATGGAACTACGATTCCGAGATCGCGAAATTGCCGCATAAGATCATTCATGTACTTAGGGTCGGGGAAAGTGACGTTGTTCGTGCCCTTTGAGTACTCATTCTCGGGTTGGAAGAGGATCACTGGGCCGCCATTAGTTATTTGAGCTTTTGCAATTATTGGCGTAATTGATTCGATATAGTTCCTAGAAGCTTGTTGGTACTCTCTATCGGGGGTGCGCAAATTCCCAGAGATCCGCTGTAACCATCCGGGAAATCCGCCGCCCGATACCTCAGCGTTGATATAAGGTCCAGGTCGCTGATAAGTCAGTACAGCTCCAATTAAATTACAACATACATACGGCTACTAAATACACGCCTGCTCTTTTGGCAGCATCGAAGTACGGCTCCCACGCAAACAGCCCTTCCGCGCTAAACGATCCCCGTTTGGGCTCGTGAAGGACCCATGGGACGTAGAAGGAAACACCGTTATATCCAAGTGCTTTGATCTTTTGGAATATATCGAGCCACAAACTTGGTACTGGTAACCTGCCTTACTTTTAGGTTTTGACGCCGACAACGTTAGTCAGTCACACAAACCTGAATGGATGAAATTCTCCACCCCAGAAGATAACTCGTTTGCCGTGGACAAACAAAGTGTGCTCATCCCATGTAACCTGAACAACAATTAGCCGTGTCTCGCCCCGAACGATGCATTCCAAACTTACGATATCTTGGTATGGTGTTCGTTTCTCGGCAATAATGAAGTCGGCCGGTTTACCCCCGAAAGTATACGCCGCAATCTCCTGAATATTAGCGTACGCCAATGCAAGGCTTGTGATGGCAGTGGTCCACCTCATCTTGGATAACTATGAGAAGAGCGAGATGACTGTAGTTTAGGATGTAGATTAGGCGATATCATGTACTATTATATGGCAGCGGTTCTATGATTTTAGGCAAAGAACTGTACTGAATTCTCTATATTCCCGTAAATTTGGAAAATTTTAAACTAGGCTATCAAGATATGTTCTTTGAGTTTCATGGGAGTCGCTTGTCAAGTAAGCGGGGGCAATTTGGGGACGGAGAAATTCAATTCCAGTATGTGTCGGATATATCGGGATGTCTCTTGATATGGAAACACTACCGCAAGTCTAACAGTTACCCAACAATTAACGCACGGATAGCTTGGTTAGTGGCGTTATACCGAAATGAAGGATAAGAATGTCTGGATATGATTTATCTATCAGTTTGCGCGGGTCTAAGCAAAGAATTAGGATCTTAGCATGTGCCTAATGGAGTCGAGGAACTTAGCATGAAGGTCGTCTCAAAGGATGGAGTAAGCTAGGAATACAATACAGGGAGTGCTTGCAGAGTTACTGCGCCACTGTAAAAGCTACAGAAAGCTCGGGGGCACCGCTCAAGATAACTCTAATTATTATTCTACTACCAGTGTAAGTCCCACGAATAGTAAAGCTCGGGCTTTGTATGTCAATTTTGGGATACTACTTTATCTCGGCGTGCTGTTTAATATCATTATTGCACTTAACTATAGGGTTCTGCCTATTGAGTCCCTCAAAAGTGATGCGAAGGGCATAACCTTAGAACCGAACCACAAACTACGGTCATCCGGCAACGGCTATATATTTGGAAAAACTCGAGGGGCCCAAATGTGAGCTGAGATGCTACGATAGTAGGATGAAAGCTCTCCAAGTACGTTTGATCAATCCTGTTGACACGTCCTGTGAATTGCACGCTGCCCAGCCTTTGTACCCCCCTGGTTCTCTATGGTAACAAGAAGTAGCTTTCCTAGCTGCAACAAGAATCACGAGTTTGTGCTGCCCCTAGTGGAAGTGAGCATGAAGATGTATAAAATCTGTCAACCGATTTCGATATCAAGGATGCAAAGGTGTATTCACGAGAATTATTGATGGCTGTGATGAATATGGCAAACGGTTAACGTGGTTGGCAAGCGAGTTGCGCACCCATCTTACCCCACTGTATAATAGCTCCACGCTATACGCGTCAATTACCTTCAAACGAAGCAGATATCCAGATTGCTATCTCATCTATTGAATTAAGTCAAATTACAAGTAGTCGAAAAGCAGCTAAAGTCTACAATGTTGTTGAATCGACACTGCGTAACCAACGCGCTGGTATAACTGCCCGATGCGATTGCCAGCCCAACTCGAAGAAGCTCAGCCAGCTAGAGGAGGTAATAGTTGAGTATATTCTCAATCTAGATTCTCGTAGTTCTGCCCCAACTCTAGCTGCTATGCATAAGATAGCTAATAAGCTACTAGCTATCCGTAACGCGCTACTAGTTAGGCAGAAGTAGCTAGCTAACTTTGTTAAGCGCATAGACAGTCTTACAACGCGTTTTAATTACCTATACAATAGGTAGCGAGCCTTATATAAAGACCTAACTACTATAAGTAGCTAGTTTAAGATAGTATAGTATACAAGAGCTACGTATAGGATAGCTAATAAGGACGTCTACAACTTTGACGAGGCTAGCTTTATAATAGGTAAGATTACAAATTAGCTTATTATAATAGGGTTAGAGAGGAGAAGTAGGCTAAAGGCTATCTAGCCTAGCAATTACTGCAATTAACGCTGCTAGCTAGGTAGTCTTACTGTTCCTTATCTTCGCTAGTAAATACTGCCTCTATGCCTAGTATAAGGAAGACTATATCCTACAAGACTAGGCTATTAGAATCAGCAAAAATACCTAGACGATAGATAAGCTAGCTATTAACTAGCTTGAGTACTTTAATAAGTATATAAAGAGCTAAGTAGTTAGTATGCATTAGCTACTTATACTTAATAGTTACGGGAGCTACTACTCTCTTAAATTTAATAAGATTTACAAGGAGAAGAAGATCTATACACTCTATATACTAGCTTACTTATCTCTATTAAAGAAGGCGTATAGCTATTAAGTTAAGAGCCTAATCTAGGGCTATATTAATTATATTACTAAACTTAAATTCCTACTAGCCTTTTATGTAGCCTTTAACTAGGCCTTTACAAGAGTAAATATTTACTTAGCTTTTTAAGCTACTAGCCTTGTTCTACTTTAGCTAGAAGTAGTTACCTTAAGACTTGATATCTATGTTACGGGTCAAGACCCTGCACAGTATTTGGAGCCAATCGAACCCACGTCCGACCCGGAGGACTACGAGGATTCCACCGACCAAGGGTGGGATGACGTAGCAGACCACAATGCGGACACGTGACGGATTCGTGGATTAGTGAATGCCAAGACTGACGAATCCACGAAGTCGACTTAGTGACTTCGTAAAGAACAACAACCACGAAGCCACTAGGCAAGTATCGGGCTCATAGTATATAGAGACCGGGACACTCATTAGATAGACGGTATCGTCAATCCCAATCTTTTGATCACGGAGCGGCATACTCTTGACATCCACTGTTTGGAATCATCGTGTGTTTTAGCCCTATTGACGATCAACCACCACCCGTGACCTCTACCCATTATACTCCCATTAACTAACCCGTGCCCACGGTAAGTGGCCTTATGGTACCAAGGCCGCTCCACAACAATCTAGCTCTATACGCCTACTCTAGCTACTCTAGCTCTACTAGAGGCTCCCTAGGTAGCTTGTACGTTAAGTAACGTACGTAAGCTAGAGGTTTAGTTAACGCTTATACGTGAGCGCGTACGCTAGCACAAGAGCTCGTTGCTAGTATCGATTATTGACGCAATTAATTAACCCAGAGAGGGAGCTTATAGAATAATACTAGAAGCTAAGTTAATGTGTAATTAGATCACTAGTCTTAAAAGAGCTAATAAGGCAGCCAGCAAGCGTAAATTACGAAAAAAGAAGCGAATCTAGAAGGGAGGAGTCTTGACAAAGGGACAAGGAGAGGATATACTTGCTCAACTAGAGGCTGATCACTAGATTGATCGTGAACAGTGCGAGAGTAGTCGGCGTTCAGGCTCGAGTCGCCAGGCTTGCGCACGCTGTAAGAGGTGCAGAGAGACTGGGCACAACTCACGTACGTGTAAAAATGATGTGATAGATACTGCTTAATTAAATATATCAATATATCTACACTACCCTACTGCGTTGTTGAGTTGTATGCTCAAAAAGGTGCGCAAAGTTAGTTGAGTGCGCAACTCGCTTGCGTGCGCAACCCGCTTGCCAACTACGTTATTAATTAATAGATATCAGGTAAGATCAACACCACTTCCCCCGGCCCATAACTTAGATTTAAGAAAGCTCCACGACTCCTAATACTAGCCTTCTTTGCGAATCTAACCGATACTAGTTCCTGAGTAGAACGAAGGGACGTTCCTAAACCGTGTTGTAAGGGGTTCTGAAACCTGGCGGTGACATCCCTCAGGTACCTCAACGCCCTGGAAACGCTCCTTGATCCACGCAAGATAATCTTTTTGAGGAGCTAAAGATGCACCGTCGTGGTCAGCGCCTGGGTAGAGACTCAGCGTTGCACGGGTATTTGGAAAAGTGCTGCATGTTTTGTTGAAGTCCGCTTCGGTGTTTTCGGGATATGTGAGGATATCAGCCATGCCTTGGACGACGAGCATGGGCGCAGCCAGGGCATGAGGACCAGCGCCGTTATAGCGCTTCTGCCAATCGACGACAGAAGGATGGGTAAGCCAACCCAGGTTTTTGAATAATTGGGTGCTAGTCAAATTTCCAAACAAAGCGCGTCCGACAAGAAGGCAGCCTTGGTCCATAAGTGGGATTCGGGCAAGCACAGTATCAGTAACATAGTCTTCAAGGCGAAATTCCTTTGGGAAAAGACGCGCTAGAGACTGGAGGAAGAGAACTGATACCGCATCACCGATAGGCCCGCCGTTAGCACGTCGAATTGACTCCGGAATAAGGTCGAGTGGGCGAAGTGCTGGGGAATTTGCAACGGCGCCTAGAAATTTACCCGCCTTAAGAAGCTCTTCCTGACCAGGCATGGCAAGTCGCTCATTTGTCCTCCAGGCGGTCATGCCGCCTTCGCTGTGGCCGATAACAACATATTCCTCGGACAATAACTTATCCAACGATTTGCGAGCTGCAATTAGACCATAGGCAACATCGGCTGCATGGAGGAAACCAGCTTCGTACATGAAACCTTGAGGAATATCCGAGCCTTGTCCAGCGTAGTCTGGGGCGATCACCGCATAACCAGCCTGGACCAAAGCGTATGCTCCCGACCAGTCATAATAGAGGTCCCTGTGGTTTGAGGGCGCGCAGTTCCGAATGCGTCCAGCTGTGCCGTGAGCCCAAACTATCGTCTTGAGAGGTTTAGAAGGTTCAGGATTCCTGTATGGCAACAGTACAAAAGCGCTCGCTGGGATTGGCTTCCTATCTATATCCTCGGTCATGTAGAGGAATCGTGAAAGCGACATGCCAGCCGGTGGTGTGTATTTGGTGTTTACGACATCACGAGGGACGTCTTCCCATCTGAGCAGGTCGCCTGGTTTTGCATTTTCCGAATTCGCAGGCGTACTGTAGAACTCCTCCAACGATACATTCTTCGAAGCCCATGCCGCGGATTCGCCTTGAAGAGCTTGTTTGAATGCGGCTTGGCAGGCAGTGTCGCATGCTCCCTGGGCATGGCTGGCGATAGCATGGAGACCAATCAGAGAAAGACAAAGGAGTTTCATCTTGACAAGACTCAAGACTCTGGCGGGGTAAAGTTGTGAGACTGGAGTTGTCTTTGATGTTGGAAGATATGGATCTTCATGTCTCTTTATATATACATCTAATCATCCCATCGCCGTCACACCGCCACGGACTGATATAATTAAAATGGGCCGTACGCGCGCCCCGCGTATAGGGAACTTCTTCGGCAGTTCTCAAAGTGCTAGCCAGTGTGACGAAACATAGTAGTTCGTAGTTGTATTATGAGGTATATTACGGCCACTGGGGAGGAGCCAGGAAGGGTTGGGTTTAGTCTCTCTGCCAAGGGCAGCCCCCTGATGTTAATCCCTAGATTTGACAACGGGTATCCTAACCGTCGCCGGCAGTACCTGTGGGTTTAAGGTTAGCGAAACACCGGTTCAATTCTTTTCTCCGCATTTTACCAGCAAGCGTTTACCGGTGCCGGTATTTTTTATGGAGCAAAATTTATTACACCGGCAGTACTTGCGAATTTCAAGTTTAGTACAATACACGCCCCGTTTCCTTCTCCGCGTTTTGCCTCCAAGCGTTAACATACTACTGATATCTACCGGTATTATATTCAGCGAATTTTGTTACATTAAGCACGGTAGCCTTCTGCAAAAGCGGCCAATCAGCCATTCAGAGTAATATAACGACCACCATAGCCCTCGTAACATGATGTCTAAAATTCGGAAGATAGAGAATTATATAATACTTTATCTAGATAATATTAGGCTATTTGACCGACGAACACGAGTGATTACCATATCTTGTCGTTTACAAAATAACAAGATTACAAAATACCACGCGATCCGTAAGGCGTTATTTCGGGTTGTTTCTTATCTAGTACGTAAGTAACGAGGACTTGCCAAGACAGATTTTACGCCGGATCCAATTAGCATACGCACAAATCGATAGCTTACTATGGGGCAACGCTTGGCATGCCATTCCGGGATGTGCGACGAGGCTACCGACACTGCTACTAATCCGTGCACTGACCCCCGCGCATGCGGCCTGTTGGGCCTGCGCATTAGTACCGTTCAGACATTATGCTCCTCTTTGCTTCCACTCCGTATACTAAAGCCCTATTTAGTGCACCATTTTATTTTGCGGTGTGAATACTTGAAGTAGCTATGCCGAAATATAGAATAATTTTTTATTTAGTACTGCTACCTGTTTGTACTTCCAACGGTTGTAACTGCTCCCCGCCTGTCCTCCATCTACGTCGGTAATTTGTTCCAGAACGCTTTGGTACAGTTACAGTTCTTTTTAGGAGCAAGCGGCGGGTAGGTAGACAGGTGGTGGCTGAGCCTCCGGTAAAATTACCGAGCTTTGTTATTCCCAAGCTTGATTTAGGCCAATAATGTCTGCTGCCGCAAATTCGCACGGGGTGTAAGTGGCAGTCAACACTTCGAGAGCAGGCACAATATTCCAAACGATTTTTATCAGCTCGCTGAATGTACTGTCTCCAAGTCAACCCTGTTAATCTAGCATCAACTTACAATATAGCTAGGCAGGCTATTTTACTACTCGAGGTAACGTCTCAACCCCTTGTCCGTCAATCCAACATATCTACTAAAATAGCCTTGCGGATTCCTTTACTCTCCGCTGGCTACTTTATACCCTTGGTATTATCTCGTTTAATCCGCCTTTCTTCTGATTCAAGACAATTGTTAATAACAATATCAACTTTTTCACAAGACAGAGAATACTATAATATATGTCGGCCCCATTAGCCCTCTTTTAAGAGCCACCAACATATTTCTTTAATACCAAGTGTGCTACTTCAATAGCCGAATTTTTGGAGGTGCGGAAGTTCGCTTCAGATCCGTCAGGCTCGTCGCTGAGGGCATAGGTATATCTAAGCACTTAGGTTGCGGAGTTTAGGCTCTGTTCGGTATCGCATGTTGAGACGACCGTTGCTCGGGAACCTCAGTGCACCAACATACTACTCTAAATTCTGTTAAATAGTCCGTATCTCAGTGTACTTGCTAACCTCAGGAGTACTACAATGGCAGGCCTTAGAGTGAATAACACGATAAAGACCTATAACAGCCATCGCTTATTGAATAGAAAACTATTTTTTGTTTTGAAGTGATGCTAGCACTTATCAATGTCAGATTGGACCATCAGTCCAGCGACGAGCCGGCTGCAATAAGCTACTGACAGAATTACGCTCTGGCCTATGTGCACACGCACACGATCCATCTCACGCACGAGCTCACGCACGAGCCGGCTCATGAGCTGGCTCGTAGGCTCGCGTTGATGAGCTGACGTTGATGAGGTGACGTTGGTGGCAATCTAGATGGCGATCGATATCGCCCGTGCACCAGCGCGCGCCAAGAGCTCGGCGAGCAACCTCAACCTTTGTGAGAATCGACTCCAGCGTCGCGCCGGCAGCTGGGCCAGCAAACCAGTGGAGTCTTGATGCATCAGGACTCAGCTGAGGTGGGTGCCGACCCACGAACCGGCGCATCCCTTGCAGAGGCTCAAAGGACTCAAAGGCCCAACCCTTGCAGAAGCTCAACGCCAGCAGAGGCCTGCCCTGACCGAGGCTCCGCCATCGCTGAGGTATCAGCAGCTGAGAAACTTGAGGATAATTAGAGGAGCGCGATGGCAGATAGAATCAGAACAGAGCAAGCAATCAATCAACTTTTTGACTCACTCAATTCAATCAATCGTTGCAATCCATCAGTTCAATCAATTCAATCAATCTCTGTTTCTGACGTTCTTGTGCTCGTAGTAGCCAATCTCAAACTGCTTTTCAAACCCCCTCAAATCCGACAATTATATTTCGAAACTATGTCCATTTTTACATTTATATGCAGGGGTAGCAGCGGTATGTTTGAAGCCGGCGGAGTGATGACGGCTCAAAGGGTCTAGTAAACTATTAGATAGTTCGATGTCGATTACTAAAAGGAATAGCAAGTTAGAGGGAGAGACCAAGTACCCTCTTTGATGCTGCACATATAAAATAGCTGAAAAGGGATAAGTATGAAAACTTGATCCCTTCTTTTAATGGGGTTCACAGTTAGTAAAACCGCTACGTTAATGGCATTTACCCATCATTGTCTAGCCAAGATCCCGGAACGGAGGGAATTGAGTCAATTCTGTGGTTAGCGTGAACTTCGTGAGATATATCGAAAGCATATATATGTTCATGCTACATATCGTCTTCAAGCTTTGTAACTAGAGCTCACTATATTACCAAAAATCATGGCATTACTTCCTCATAATCGTTCTTAGGATCGCACTTCTCCATAGAGAAGAGAGAGGCGGCTATGTTCAAAGTTTTGTCTTAACCCAGGAACCTGCCTCTGTAGAAAATACATTAAAGTAACTTGTATGTGCATTGGGATCAGAGCCACCGCTCGCACAAATCGCGTCCCCCGACAGACACCAGGAACGTAGGGCATTAGAGAAGCGATTGAGTGAGGCGAGTTGCTGGCCTGTTCGTGGGTTGATCTGCAATTGGTAAATATGTTAGCAATTGCGCCTCGAACACATTACTATAACAATAGCTTGACGAATTTATGGGAAGCTGGGGGCTCTTACGCCGTTGGAGTTGGCCCCCGACGCGGTGTTATACGCCTGGCTCGCGGTGTGACGTGGGTCACCAAACAATAGCGCCGCACGTACTACATAATAAGCTCTGATTAGACGATTTTGTCGATAATATAAACTCTGGAGCTCTTACTCTTATTTCCGGGAGAGGATGAGGGGTTTAGACCAGTGGTAACAGGAGTAGAGCAACCCAAACCGGCGTTGCCTCCACCGCCGCCTAGCATATCCGCAACGAGTTGAGCACCCTAAATAAAAAAATTACAGTCAGTATAAATCTTTTTTTCGGTGGTTTCAAGATTGCTAGGCTTGTTTAACTACAAGGATGTGGTAACCATTCGTTTCGGAGTATACCAATCGCGCTGTTGCGCTATACAATTTAGAAGATAGAGCACACTTACTTGTGAATACCCGCTAAGCACTAATTTCGCATTTGGGCAGCGGCTCGCGTATTTAGTAATCTGGGAAGTCCCTCCGGTAATGCCAGCTTGCACAGAGCTGCAGTAGGATGGACTCAAACTGGCCGGGTAGGTTATATCTTCATACCCACATTTATTGATACCACTGCAGATAGCCGAGACCACAGCGCTCTGGCGGCCAGGGTATGGCTCGCTGGTGCCACGGGCGAGGAAGATATGGACATCATCACAATTGGCCTGGCGCTTTTCGACTGGGACTGTTGGGAGAGCAAGGGTGATCGATAGGCAGGAGAGGGAAGTGAGGATAGTTGTAAGAAACATATTTGTTGGTTATTTAGATAAATGGTTGTCCTTCAAAAGGAAAAGTTTTTGGAAATACTGATAATTGTTTCAAGGTAGTTTATCTTTGTCGGTATCACTCTGGTACGGCGACAGCTACCTAAGTATTTATTCTCAATCTTCTATCCATAACATCCAACCTCAACCCCATTTCAAATTGCGAGGACAAGTGCCGGTTACTAGCGCCTTGACCAATATGCATAGAAATCGGACATGTTACTAAGATCGCAACCAAAGCAAGCCTTAAAGAATTGAAATGAGGGGTTTGCTTAGTTGTAGGTAATGCGGCCCAGCACACTCTATAGCCATGCAGCGGCACAGATTCCATGCCAGCCCAATCTAGGCCCAGAGGGATGACGGGCATGAATGAGCTCAAGAATATTCAAGGTATTACCGACCGATGCCGAACGTTGTAAGCAACGAGACAAAAGCCTGTCTAGAATATGCTATGGGGTAGGGGCCCCCGTTATTGCTTTGTTTTCCAAGTTGCTAAAGATAAATAATAACGGTAGAAAATTTATAGTGCCTATCTGTTAGTTAAGATACTTTTTAACAATTTTGACGTTGGTCGGTATATACCTTCTACAGGTACCCCTTTCGTGTATACCTGTGTGCCAAGGGTCAAGGGAATAATACGGCATGCATTTAGTATCCAGGTAGAATCCTTCCCAAGAGATAACGTATTTGAAGGGAGGGTATAGAATATAATGTGCATCGAAACGATTGACTAGCTGCCCCATTAGCATAGTGAACATGGAGAAATGGGATAGCTCAACTAGGGTGACATCATCCTCAATCACTAGGATTTACCAACTTCCATAATTGGAAAGTATGCGCGTTATTCCGAGGTTCAGCCAGTCTGACCCCACATTTAATATTGACCCCCTCCTTTTGACTGGGTTCTCTCCCATGCCCTGATCACAAGATTAACCGAAGTTCCCCCTAATACCGATTTCTACGCTTACCGAGGTATAGCATCTAGTTTTCTGCACCTAAACTTTATTTTCCTGGGGACGAGGAATTCTCTGACAAGGATATCTATTCAGGAGTACGGAAAGTAATGTTCATATTAATCTTGTTATCTATAGACTCGAAAGGAATCTTACTGTCTTACGATAACCTTGGTCAATACGTATACCTAGGGTTCCAATACTCCCTCCTACCCAAGAAGGTGAAGGAAACTTATTACAAGCGTAAACTCTTCTTCACTCTTGCAAAGCGCTAAGGCCAGAATTCTGCCTTCTACCGGCAATATTTAACTTAAACCCTCCGACGATTGGATTGAAGATAGGATTACTAAGTACATTGCCAGTGACACTATTCACGCTTTATAGAGGAGATACTACTCGAGGCTTTTTTAACTCTGGCTGTCTATGAATAAGCTCCGTAGGCTTTTAGGACCGTTAGGTCGATCCTAGGTGTTACATATAAATGTTGTATTCAATCTCCGTAAGGTTTATTAACTACCCACAAAAATCAGAATGGATATATTGCGCTTTTGGTGATGCAGTCTAAGAATTGGTAGGGGAACTCGCAAGACCCTTTTGTGAATGTTGGTTGGACCTGCCTTGGATTTGGTGGGGTATCTTTCTGACCACCTAGACACTATCGCTCTCGCCGCATATTACTAGGTGTCTTCCTTGTTCTGGGTAGGAATACTTTACATCCTCTATTGCACGTGAAATTATGTGGTTGTCGGCAAGGACAACTTGCTGCGCTGCTGTTCACGCAACTATTTGCGTTTCTATATATGGCTAGCATTCTGTCACAGTTACATCTATTCAAAAAATGAACTTATTCTTCTTACCATCCGTTGCTAAGGTCTAGCAATACTCTAGAACAGCCTAAGAGATATGTGGTTAGCTACTTGTACGTCTCCGGGGTTCTTTTGAACCCGGGAAAAATGGCACGATCGCTAATCCTGGAATCGGCGGTACATATTCCGTGCCGAAGGAGTGAAGCTGGCCGATGAGATCTGCTCGCGGTCCATGCCCCTGTTAGACTATCAGTTCGCTTCCAAACCTACCCTTGCACGTACTGGGTTGACTTGCCAGATAAATGAAATTCTAAAAATGAGTGAAGGCGCGAAATAACATATTCGTAAAACGACCAGGCAAAGTCTTGAGGCGATATGGTTCAGTTTGTCAAGGCGAAAGGTATATTTACGATAATATTCAAGGCCAATCTATTTGATCTAATATGCGGAGACTATCTCAACGGGCATGGTATGAAAAGTGTGAATTCCTTGAAGTCTACATGAGGAACTTTCTGGTAAACTTTCGCCTTGCCAAGATGCCGCATAGCATGTTTAACATCCAGATATATGCTTGGTACTCGACTGCTATGGTTACAGCCGCTTGCTAAGACCTCTAGTAAGTCTTGGCAGGTTTTACTATTTTTCCCTTTATGAACGTGGATATAGATATTACAGAACCACTTGTGGAGGCAGAAACGGGGGTGCGCTTGAAAACTACGTGATATTGAGTAAGTGTATATTATGACACCATGAAATTAAGTTGACATACCCGTCATAATGTGCATGGACAACGAAATATTTGATCGTGATTAGGCCTCAGTCCACGTTCTCCAACAGGAGGCTCATACCGATGATCGCTGCGAGTCGTGTAGAAGTGAATGGTGCCGGCAATGTCCTCACTGCCGATTTAAAGGCACTTCACAGACGGAACGGCGAGAGGCTCCATGTGAAGTGTCAACGAGCTTCTGTGCCGCCTTAATTAAGCCGAGTCTCGACATAGATGTCATCCGTGAAGCCTAAGGCGCTTCGGAGATACCTCAAAAGGACTTCTTGGCAGGTATGATCAAGGTGTAGGCTATCGAAGGTGGGTCGAAAGTTGGAAGTAGACATTGCAGGTGTTGCGATGGGAACCGAAGGTAGATACTGTAAGGCATTTGTGCAGCATGGGCGAGTTGAGAGCCATTCAGAGACTCCCCCTAAGAAATTGCAGTAGTTATGGGTAATGTTGTGGTATAGGGTGCCAATTGAGCTTGGGTAAGTCCTGCATCCAGGTCGAATCTGGTGAATTACTTTCTTCGATAAGAATCTCAATAGGCGGCAATCGTGGAAATAACGGTGGTTGGGTCTATAGAGGGAGTATATTTAGAAACTGCGGGGGTAGTAGTGACTACCACGGTTATCCGAAAAATCGCTGCGTTCAAGGCCGATTACTGACAATACTACTCTGTCCGCCGTGTATTCCGGTCCTAAATACTGAAACACCTAATATTCTCCCTCTAGCGCACGTCTTATGTCGAATGTATTGCCACTGCATGGGAATTAGGAGCGAGTAGAGAGGGCCATACCCGCACGAATAGTCCTTTTCATGGCCAATACTGCTTACTAGGCAGCCTGTCTGGTATAATTGATTCTCACTGAAAGTCAGAATGGTAAAGTTCTTATCTCATCACTGGCTATCTATTTTTTTCCTAATGTCATACTCTCTGTTTTATGTGACCAAACATTTGAACCGGAGCATAAAACCTTTTCATGAATAGTCAATTCGCTGATCAGAGTGGGTTTTTCACAATTAATATGTGAGCAGGAAACATATATTAAAATCTAGTAAAAGTGGAATGTGTGGGTGATGTCTTTGTGGTATAATCTGTCCTTTCAGATTTCACCCAACGCTCTTTTGCTTTGCAGTCGCAGGACCTCCGGTGGTTCGAATTACAAGCTTCAGAGCTTCGTCGAATACTTATTGTTTCTTATAAAGTACACCACTACTGAGGTTCTCTGATCTAGTTTCCAGGTGCATTATCGCCTTGACAGGGGATTGCGAAGTACTTCTCGGATGTCCGAAATTAGGGTGCGCCGAAACGCGTGATTCGGAGAGGCAACGGTGTTTGAAAGCGCATGATAGCGACATGGACCCTTCTTGAATTGTGCTGCCACTAAGCAGGCGAAAGCGAACACCCGCGATAGATTAGGTTACAACGTTTACACTCACTTTTGCGCTCCCCTGTACCTTCGTCATACGAAACTTTCTGTCTCTTGCACCTGTGGCAGCTTCTCGAGTGAGGCCGCTCGTAACCTTGCGTCGCGCACCCTGCTACCAGCTTCAAAAGGAGAAATCCAAAAAGAACTCTTGAAGAGCGCCATGGGTTCCGGAAATAATACCACAGTTGATGCCAGGGACGAAGCGTCACCCCCAGAAGCGGGTATCGACGACCACTCTTCAAACTCGCAGGAGCGGTCAGAGAAGCCACCCAAAACACACTATCCACTCAGCTTCTGGCTTGCATTTCTTGGGCTTTGCTGCACCGGCCTCGTCTCGGCTCTCGATGGGTCAATCGTCGCGACAGCGCTGCCGAGCATTATCGACTCACTTCAGGGTGGCGACGACTATGCTTGGGTCGTGAATGTGTATTTCTTGACAAGGTATATTATTTTGAGTCCCATGTTTAGCGCACCTAACCATATTGCAGCGCAGCGCTGCAACCTCTTTATGGCCAACTCGCAGACCTTTGGAGACGTCGCTATGTCATGATTGGGGCTACTGTTATCTTCCTTCTCGGAAGTGGGTTATGCAGCTGCTCAACTACCATGGACATGCTCATTTGGTCAAGGGCTGTTCAGGGCATTGGTGCCGGAGGCATCAACATGCTTATCGACATGATCATTTGCGACCTTGTCCCCATGCGTGAGCGCGGCAATTTCATCGGATTGCTATTCCTTTTCGTCAGCATTGGAGCCACAATTGGCCCATTCATCGGAGGTATCTTGACAGACCGTGTAACTTGGCGTTGGGTAAGGTAAATGCTTGTTACAATTGTCATTGCGTTGCTAACTTTATCACAGATATTCTACATCAACCTTCCATTCGGAGGTGTAGCTCTCCTTTTACTCGTTCTGTTCCTCCAAGTGAAGTGGAAGAATGACCTTTCGACAAAGGAAAGACTCAAACGCGTTGATGTCATTGGCAATTCTATCCTTATCGGTGCCACATTTGCAATCCTATGGGCCCTGACATATGGTGGAACAAGATATACCTGGTCTCAAGCCAACGTCGTAGCTCCACTCGTCATAGGTCTCCTCGGACCTGTGCTTGCCATTTTGTGGGAAATGTCTCCGTGATGTGAGTATCCCGTCATGCCGCCACTCCATTTCAAGAATCCCACGTCCGCAGCCGCGTTCTTCATCTCTTTCATGTGCATGTTGCTCGCTTTTTGGATCAATTTCTTCTACCCGCTTTCTTTCCAAGCGGTGTTAGTCGCTTCGCCAACGAGAGCCGGCGTATATACACTCCCTCGCGCAATAGCGTTCCCTCTCTTCGCTGCCGTTGGTGGTTGGATTGTCACGAAAACCGGTCGGTACAAGCCTGTTCACCTAGTCTCCACGGCTCTAATGCCACTTGTTATGGGCTTGAGCTCCATACTTGATCAGAATTCCTCTAGAGCTGAGTGGGTCATTTGGCAACTATTTGCGGGTGTCGGCGGCGGCATGATGATTTCCACCACATTACAAGCCGTACAGACTGCCCTACCAGAAAGCGAAGTGGCCACAAGTACAGGAACGTGGTCCTTCATTCGCTTTCTAGGCACCATCTGGGGAGTTTCCATCCCAGCTGCGGTTTCCAACAACCGTTTCGATCAACTGAGTACACGATTTGACCCTAGCATCCGACCACTCTTCACGCGTGGACAGGCCTACGAACGTGCGACAGCAAATTTCATCAGGTCGTTTGACCCCGAAACTTGAGAAGTTGTCATGCGGGCTTATGTTGAAGCGTTGAAGCGCGTGTGGCAGATTGGCATTCTTTTCGGTGGAGTCACACTTCTTTCCTTCTTCTTAGAGAAAGAGATTCATCTGCGAACTGAGCTCCAAACTGAATTTGGGCTCGACGAGAAGAAGGACGAGGCGGTAACCAGTGAGGAAAAGCAAGAGGAGAATGTCGCAACTATTATTAGCGGGGCGGATGGCATAACCAATGAGGGAATTAGGAGGGACTAAATCAGGGTGGTTTTCGGAATCATAGGGTAGTGATCATGGCATAAAATTTAGTGCCTGCCATTTACTGGTGGAACGGAAACTTTTGAGCAAGTCACACGACCAACTAGAATAGTCAGAATGCTCAAATCAATTTGGTAATACCTGATTAGCCCATTCGGTCTCTTTTGGAACACTAAATACGAAACACATCAAATGCAAAACTAGTCACCACTTGTCGCTGTGATTGGTGGCGCTTTCCGGCTGACCCGGCCACCACCGACTCCGAATGAATCGGACGCCTACCTGAGCTTTGGCCACCTAATTGACGTCGCACACGAGACTTACGCAAGTGTTTTCGGTACAGTGTAGGTCCTATGAGATTCAGGATGCGTGAGAAAAGATGGGTTCGCTTTCCGATTGTGGGTCCCGTATTGGCACTGAAGGCGTGAGATCTGCATATGATAATAACCCGAGCGATGCTACATCATTGATTCGATTAGGATAATTGAACTACCTTACCTCCTTAGTTGTCATGGCTGGCTCCTCTCCGCCTTTCTTTACCATTCATCAATTCTTCCCTGGGAATACCTTCCTTAATTTTGAGAGTGTGCGTATACTATCGACTGCGCCCTATGGTGGTTGCGATGCCGCGGAGTTCCTGACTGCCATTGCCGCCATTAACCCCAAAAACCCACAAACATGGGCGGGCGCATGGGATCGCGCTGCGCACGTGGCTGAATCTATAGCGGAAGAAGCACTAGCGTGTGGAGACATTATTGCAGCACGAGACGGGTTCCCCCGTGCCAGTTCTTACACCAGAGCAAGCGGCTACTTGTACACCAATGGGCCTACATTGGAAGAACATCACCCGGAAGTATTTCTAACCGCAAAGAAAGTGCAAACGCTTTTCCGAAGAGCACTGCCCCTCTTGGACTATAATATGCGTATCGTCGAAATACCATATATCGTAGAATCCAAACTAGATATTGATAGACAAAGCGAGGTTCAGCTCCCAGGATACCCCTACTTACCAAGCGCCCAGCACCGGCTGCCAGATGGAAAAATTCCGGTACTCCTCAATACAGGCGGTGCAGATTCTGTCCAGGAGGAATTATATTACATCCACCCTCAAGGTGGCCACACACGCGGATACGCGGTCTTGACATTCGAGGGGCCTGGACAAGGAATTGTTCTCCGCGAGCACGGATTGCACATGCGTTCGGATTGGGAGGCGGTCACAGGCCAGGTCCTAGACTGGCTAGAGGCATATTCATCGACGCTCAAACGTGAAGTTGGGGTCGAGCTTGACCTCGATCGAATTGCAGTAGCAGGGGCAAGTATGGGAGGATACTACGCTCTCCGCGCTGCAAAAGATGCTCGCATCAAGGCTTGCGTTGCTGTGGATCCTTTCTACGACATATGGGACTTCGGCACAAAGCACATCTCAGGCTTGTTCATGAGCGCATGGACGGGTGGCTAGATAGGAGACGACTAGGTCGACCGCGTCATCCGTCTTGGTATGTGCACGAATTTCCAACTCCGCTGGGAGGTAGGAGTTACGGCCGCATTTTGGGGCATCGAGAGCCCTGCTCAGATACCGAAGGAGATGAGGAAATACTCGCTAAAGGATAGGTACCCAGAGAAGGTGCATTGTCCTGTTTTGGTCACGGGGGCTGGCAAGAGCCTTTGCTTTGATACAGAGGAGCACACGATGAGGGTTATCGACAACCTAGGGCATCTAGAGGAGAAGTGGCGGGGCGTGTGGATGCCGAATCGGCCAGAGGCGGGAGGGTTGCGAGCTGATGGCAGCGAATGGCTAGGTCACGTGTGCTCAAGCCATGCCAGTTCACAGAATGAAAGACAACTGCCAAATGACGTATGTGTGCACGCGCCACATTTGTGGCTGGGGGGGGGGGTTCACCAGCCACCATCTCCGAACAATTGTGGGGCTGCCCCCGCGGATTCGGAGATGGCACGTGCGCTCCTGAGTAGCTCTCTTTCTCTCTTTGCCCACAGTTATTGAACGACACACGAAGATGTTCGGGGGAGGGGAAGGACGTCTTGTCTTTCCGCCGCTCGTTGTCCGATGGCGCGACCATATGCTTCAATAATTTCTCCAATGTTTACTCAGCCGAGCTTTTGATTTCCTTCCACATCCTGCCCTGGACGACTCACCCCCAGGAAAACCCCAGTAACACCATTGAACGCGCCTTATTACCTAACTGCAGATCTTCTAATTCATCATGGCCCAAGCTTACACTTCTATCCCTGCGAAATCGAGCCCCGCGGGGTTCAGATACGCAAAAGCCAACCCAGCAACCGACCCAAGCACGTCTTTTGCAGGCAGGACCATCCTCATCACAGGCCCCAATGCAGGATTGGGCTTTGAGGCGGCCACAAAGTTTGCCAGGCTGGGCGCAAGCAAACTGGTCTTTGGCGTGCGCTCGCTAGACCGAGGAAAAGAAGCGAAAACCAAAATCGAGCAGCTAACGAAATGCAAGCCCGACGTTATTGAGCTAGTGCAGCTTGATATGGGCAGTTATGCGTCAATGGAAAAGTTTGCCAAGGATGTCAATGATCGCTCCTCTGTCATCCACGCCGCCATCGTACAAGCTAGGCAAGGAAGGCTGGGAAATGTCACTACAAGTCAATGTCATCTCAACCGCCTACCTAGCTATTCCGCTTCTGCCTAAGCTGCGTGAGTCCGGACGAGCGATGGGAGAGCCAACCCACCTCGAGTTCGTGTCCAGCTCCGGTCATGGAGACGTCACCACCGAGAGCGTGACGGACAGCAAAAGCATCCTCAAAAAGGTAAACAACCCAGCAAACTTCACCTTCACGGCGCAATCCCAGATTACGAAGCTGCTTGAGATCTGGGCCATGAAACATATCGCGGACAAAACATCGCCAAAAGACGTCATCGTCAACTCGTCATGTCCTGGACTTTGCAAGAGCAGCATTGGCCGAGACTTCAACATCGTGCTCCGGGGCCTCGATGCCGTCTTCAAAGGCATATTTGCGCAGACTGCGGAAGCTGAAAGTCGCATCTTGGTCAGCGCTGTCACTACTGGTCCCGAGTCGCATGGCGGATTTTGGGCTTTGGACGCGGTCGCTGTGTAAGTGCAACCAACTTCCAAATTACAAAATTCCGTGTATTCTAACTTGACTTTAGAATGGGCCCACTTGTCACCACCGATGAAGGACAGACTCCGAGCAGACAATTTTGGGACGAGGTATTGGATGTCTTGAAAAAGCGAAACCCGAACGTCGAGGCTATTCTTAATGGATAGAGGGTTGGACTGCGGAAGATGGCAGTAGCTATGAATGGGACTATTATACTAGTAATGTATTGCTGGATCACTTTTGAAATGGTTTTCTTTATATTACAGGTTTTTCGTCAACTAGGATAGCAAGTCGTAATTTCTAAACATATTACTTAAATTGCAGACTTCGCTCCGCTCATCTGTTAAAAAAAAAAACCCTTACTCGACTGATTCTAGGGACAAGCGCTCAGCCGCCATCGCCAATAGGAGAGCTAATGTTCAAATCCCAACCGACCCACAATCGAAGACCTAAAGGCTATAATCCTGGCTTGTCTGAGTACCCATGTCGGCCTTGCCGAGTTCGATCGGAGTGTAGGATGAGAGCGCCGAATGCACTAAAGGTCAGCCTCCGCCCACTATCTGGGAGATCTAGTCCCTAGCTAATGGGAGTTCCACGAATTCAAGCATTATGGGCCAGGGTCTAATTCACCTACTATAATTCTCAGGATGATATACACTCATAAACTTCTCACTGTATAAATTGAACCCATTTTATTGACATTAGTCAATCCCGGTGTGTTCAAGGAATCGTTATATCGTCACGTAATTATGTCTCGAGCCCGATACAACAATTCTGCCCCAATCCCCTCGACACAAACCGTGGTCAAACAAGATTCTAGCGGCATCCTTACCATCCAGAAGGATGCACCCATTCCTGAACTCCGCCCAGATCGCATTCTCGTCAAAGTAAATTATGTCGCCATCAACCCTTGCGACTGGAAAATGTCGGAGCGCTTTCCGGCCCCGGGTGCGGTCGATGGGTGCGACTTTGCTGGCACCGTGGTTGCTCTGGGAAGCGACGTGTTAAGGACTGGACATTTCCAGGTCGGGGACAAGGTGTGCGGAGGAGTCCACGGCTCCAATCCTATCGACCTAACTACGGGTTCATTTGCAGATTATTTACCGGCCGATGCAGGGTTTACATTCAAAGTGCCGGGATACATGGGCCTCAAAGAGGCAGCCGCCGTGGGAGGAACGGGGATTGGGACCATGGGTTTGGCCTTGGTAAAGAGTTTGGCACTGCCGGGAAGGCCGGCCCAGCCTGTCGGCAAAAATGAGTCAAGACGAGTATTGGTCTATGCGGCCAGCACGTCCGTGGGAACGTTGGCAACGCAGTTGCTTCGATTGTGAGTCCATTGTATCATTTCTATCTATACTACTAACATTGTAGCTTTAGGTCTGGACACAAGCCCATCGCTGTCTGTTCGCCCAAGAACTACGATATGGTAAAGTCATATGGCGCCGTCAAGGTCTTCGATTACCACTCTCCAGCATGCGCACAGGACATTCGTACATATACCAAGAATCGCCTGGCACATATCATCGACCCCATTGTTGAGGCCAAGACTACGCAGCTCTACTACGCGGCTATAGGTAGGGCTAGTAGCAAATACCGCGCTCTAGAAGCATATGCCGACGAGCTTTGCACACGCAAAGTAGTTAAACCAGAATTGATTGATTCAAAGCCGGAAGTAGATACCCAACCTACTAATACATGATTCAGGCACGTGGCGGGGCCGATCATGTCAGCCTGCAGACGCCTCTTCGCCTGCACCCAGGCCCTCTCCGAGTGCTGACATCCGACTCCGATCCCTTGCAGATCGAAGATTGGTGCATTTTGCTTGACTTTAGCCAGGAAGTTCTGCACGGTGAATTCTGTGGGAGGCGCTAGTGGCGTGCACGGGATGCCGCCGTATGGTCGCGAAAGCCCACGGTCAGAATAGCTACGCACTATAACTGCAGAGCGAAATGGACCTCATGCGTCTAGTTCAGACTGGGGATATACGCAACAAGTCTTCTTGGCCGGGCCGGACGAGTCTCTTATCTCTTGCGCCGCAGTCTTGCAGGGGACGCACGTGTTAGCCAAACCTCATCCATCTGGACGTATTGCGCAATTTGCAGGCCAGAGCCGTCTCCAACGCTCTTAAACGTGGCAGTTGTCCTCGTCGCCACCCTTGGTATCCCCGCACCCCCGCGGTGGTGAACGGCCAGGCTTACCCCGTCGCGGCACCACAGCGCGGGTCGGCAGCGGCGCCGCCCTTCAACTTCTCCCGTCGCTATGCCTGTGACCGATGCCGGGGCCACAAGCTCCGATGCATTCGCGATCAAATGTCTGCCGATAGCCCATGCCAGCGGTGTCGAAAGGCACGCGAGACTTGCACAATCGGCTCATCCATACGGCCCGCATCAGCCCAGGCCAGACTGAACCGCTTGTCTCTGAGCAACAAGCTCTGCAAGCCCCACGACACCTGCACCCCCAGCTCCCCCACCACAGACATGGGACGCTGGCCTTGACGAAAACGGCCAACATGACGCAGTGCGGCTGTAGTCTGTGCCTTGGCTCGACATATTTGATTCCGGAGCACTGGATTCCACATGCGAGAGCACCCAAGATACTGGTTTTGGCGGTGCTGCCGGCACGCGGGCAACAGCTGACCACGGTACGGTCCAGGGCACCACTACCACAGCTCATGGCTTCCTCACGGCCCAAAACGACTTCGACTTTAGCCCTTCATTCGATATTTCCATTGGTCACAGTACCTCAGGCTCTGAAAAAGACTACACAACAGTGCGAGTCAATACTCGACGACAGCATGGCAGCACAGCCGATGCTTCCTTGAACAGAACTAGCTTCTAGATCTCAGCTCGACCTTGATGAAAGATTTGCATAGAGTAATTAGCTGTAAAATAGCTAGCTCTTTTCTCTTCACTCGCTCGGACAAAGGTCCTGTCGAGTACCCGTTCAAGACCCTTGATGGCTCGATAAGCGAGGAAAGTGCCATTGGCCGGATATTAAAAGGCTTAGAAAAGTTTCTTGAAATCATGCGGCTCTTCAATGAGCTAAATCAACCTGCACCGCCATTCGTCGACAATTCTATGCGCAGCGACTCCCTCGAGTTCAATCTTCTTGATGATCCATTTGATAGTCCTGAAAGTGGCAATGAAGCTCGGCTTGAGAGGAGGTGGAGAATCTTACAATCTTATCTGGACCGCAAAAATGCAACGCCGAACGCGCCCTCATTTGGGTCTTGGCTTGGCGACAATCCCGCCAATGGCCTCCCCCAAAAACCAGATATAACATCCAAACTAGCAGTCCTGACGTGCTATACCTGTCTTCTGCGGATTTTTGAAATCGTCTTTTTTGTCATCCACCACACTCTAGAATGTTCACCCTCATTGGCCCCAGCCATCAAACTGCCCCAAACAGTTCCAGGCTTGGAAATCAATGGTTTCATGCTCCAGAATCATCCTAGTTTGCAGATCAGAATTTTGATCCAGGTCAGCACTTACATGCTTGACTCCATCGAAAAAGTCCTGAATGGCATGCTCACTGACCCCACTTTCCAAGCGCTGCTAAAGACAGTACTGCAACAAGAGGGACTGCAATGCTCGCCTGGGAATGAGACAGGTGAGTTCACTCCACCCGGTAATGGTGTTGAGATGGTTGCTAATGTATCGCCTGGGATTAAGGAATGGTTTCAGTGCGCCGCTTGATGGGCAAAGTAAACAAAATGTTAATTTGAGTCCCCTCCGGCGGCATTGAGGCGAGTAATGATCGCTTTTATACTTGAACATTCTTAGACTTTTATGATACGCATATATATTATTGATCGGGTGATAGGGCTGAAGGTTTTATCGGGCCAAGGACTTACTTTGTGTTCACAGCAATCGGCGCAGGTTAAAAAAGCATTTCTGGGCCGACAGCCTGTAACTTAGGATCCGAGTTAGTGCTTTATGAGCAACAAGAAATTTTCGTATCTTGAAAAATAGAACTCTTGTAGCAAAATCCTATACGTTGTGATTCCTCGTTCCCCTGGTTTATGCTACCACTTTACGGCTATGCTCCGAATACCGTTCCAACTCAAAACAGCCAAATTTCCGGCCATTTTTATCATATGTTAAGTCTATTCTAGAGAGGAGCGTAAATATTGCCTTTGGGCTACCAAAGAAGGCTTCCGCATTGTGCCAGATACAAGTATCCAAATGTTAGAATGACAAGGGTTAGTACACATTAATCGTCGATGATATTGATGGAATAGAGGAGCATAATTTTAATATATTGCACCTAGTTGCTAGCTCCATCTGTCTTTTTGATTCACGTACATAAAAATCTATCCCTAGACATAGATACACTACCGAAATCTGAAAGTGTTCGGAAATAGGTCATGTGCAGCGCCCGATCTCTAGGAACGTCACTAGCTAGCTCTAAATCTTACTCCACTAAGCTTACTACCGACATTCCCATACGGGCTCAAACATACTCACGGAGCCCCGTTGAGCTGCTTATCCACGCCTCTTCTCGGCTATTCGCAGCCATGTTGGAATCATTGATCGAGCAATGGCGGATAATGCGCCAAGCCTTTGCGCCAATGAGGCTGTCGCGATGGCAGCTAGCAAAGCTGTTTGCTGCTCAGATCAACCGCGACTACCCCATAGGGGCCAAAGTGGTGGCGTCATTGATTCTCGCTGGGCTGTTTTGGGTGATATCTGCCCTAGCCCGGCCTAGGCGACTGGAGAAGCAGCTTGGACTTCCAGTCATCAGCGGATCAAGGACTCTGAAGAATGACTTCGTGACCGTCATCGAGCGTGGAAGGCAAATGGTGAGTCGTACTCTTGGGGACCGGGCTTACTTGTGCTGATTGGTGCCCTCCCACTTAGTACCCGGACTCCCCATTTATCGTCAATTCATCAGGTCGTCAATTTGTGGTATACCCGCCAAGTAATTTCGACGAGATCAAGCGACTTGGTGAGGACAAGGCTGTGCTCAGGATTTCTTTTATGATGCTACTCATGGGTATTACACCAAAGTCGGCACCGAAATGCCAGCACTTTGGAAGATAATTGGGGTAGACCTTGCTCGTGCGGCGGCACCAGTCGTGCCCACCAAACAGAAAGATGCGCGGATTGCATTTGACCGGTGAGTATAACATCATAAGCAACGTCTACAAATCTTGTGCTTAGTACATATCAACTCTTAGGTACGTAGGATATTGTCCAGACTGGAAGCCCATCACTCTTTTCGATGTCATGATGAAGATTGTCTCCTTGACCAACGGGGCCTCATTCGTGGGTCGTGAGGTTTCTGGCGGGCGATGGCATGAACTAGTCTCTCAATTGCCTATGACTGTATATTTCGCCGTCATGTTCATGACCTGGACTCCTCGTCTTATTCGGCCATTTTTGGAACCGCTCTTCCTGCCGCCTCACTACAAAGTACAGTGTGAAATGCGGCGTATTTTGGAGCCGATTATAAATCAAGACTTGGAAGAATGGAACAACGCCAAAGACAAACAGGCATTACTCAAAGTAAGAGAAGGAGAAAGGCTTCCTTACCACAAGTGGTTGATCTCACGTTATGGCCCCGGAGAAGCAACTCCGCGCCAATTAGCCACCGACCAACTCGTCACGGCATTTGAGTCAACGGTGAGCACGGCTCTTACCCTCTACTACACTCTGCTCGACCTTGCTGTACGGCCCGAACTACAAAACGAACTACGCCGCGAAATCGCGGAGAATACTACCGACGGCCAGCCCCCCTCTACAACTCTCAAAGACCTACGTAAAATGGACAGTGTAATGCGTGAATCTTTCCGTATCAGCCCTTTTGCACTATGTAAGCCATAACTCCCTTTCTTCACAAAAACCATCCCGATCCTCCACCTTTATGAGATATCTAACCGCCATTCACAGTCTCGCTCTACCGTATCACCCGCAAACCAATTCAGCTTTCATCAGGCCCCAAACTCCCCGCCGGAACCATCCTCTGCGTCGACATCCACCACATCAACAACTCAGCCGCGCTCTTCCCCCAGCCCACCCGCTACGACCCGTACCGCTTTCTCAAAAAACGTGCTGAGCCGGGCGCAGAGCATCGCCACCAGTTCGTCCCGACGGGGCCCATGAATCCGAATTTTGGAGACGGCACGCAGGCGTGTCCGGGCCGCTTTTGGGCAAATAATACAATTAAGGTGTGTTTGACGCATGTACTGACCAAGTATCAGGTTAAGCCGAGGGACGGGCATATGAGGCCGCAGCCTGTGTGTATGCCGAATGGGAGCTGGGTGCCCGATATGAAGGCGGAGTTGTTGTTGCAGAGTTTGGATTAGGTGTGGAATGGGCTGTATGGGATGTGTGGCCAGGGTTAGGGAAGGCTATTGATGGGTTTGCATGTGGGGGGAGGAACAGAATACTTGAGGTTGAAATTTGTTGGACTTTCTTGTTCTATCTCGTAAATAATATAAACGTAGCGAAATATAGTCTAACTGTAAAGGAGGTAGCTGGAAGGCAATAGTACTTGCCGTAGGCCACAGGAGATAGTGAAGGGATGACACGTATTCAAGTAAAGGTCTTGATTGAAAAGGTGAATAATACTTGCTGGACTCTTTCCGCAAGTGGGAGGCCCTTTATGCGCTGGCATAGCGCATCGGCCCCGCCCTAGGCTAATACTATGGACATTGGTACAGTTGAGGCCCTAGAGGTCCTGGAGTACCAGAGGCCTCGAGATCCCTAGGATTCCGGGCATCTCCACCAAGACCCTTGTTACACTAACCCATGTATGTTTTCCAAGCTTTGGATTCATACTGCGTACCCGAGTTTTAGATCCGTATTGTTGTTTTAGGTAACGTAATGTAGCTGCAAGTAGATTATATAATTGTACCGGTCATGAAAGTCTAGCAAAGGGTTTTCTCCTATAGTAAGGCACAGTTGTACTCGATACTTCGATATAGTTTAAACCCTAAAAAGGGATATTATAAATAATCACCACTAATTAAGCTTAGCACACTGGCCCCTACAACTCAATGTAGGCCAATCCAATTGCCAATTATCCCGCGAACAACATACAACTTCCCAATTTCTCGCTACTTTAATATATAATAAACCATTAAGCGTTGAAAGTATTCCATACGAAACCCTCAATCATAATTACTTGGGTCACTGGAAAATCGTTTGATGTCTTTTGTCACCGGCGTGCTAAGAGACATTTGAACTAAAAGCTACTCTCCCTTGTCCCTCTATATGGAGTGCCCTTGTAATTTACTGACCCCTAAGGATAGTAACATACTTGGTCCTTGAGCTGATAAGAGATACGATAAGCTTCCTAGCCGAGTCAATATTGGTTTTCTCTAAGCCCCGCTGAGTAAATAGTCTACTCGTACCCACTAAAGATTTCAGCCCCTATTTCCTTCTCAAATCGCTTCAATAACGGTATCCCTTCCAGGATATTCAATTAGACTACTCCCGCAATCTGACTTAATAAATCCAGCTAGGCGTTAAAAAAACGCCACTCAGTACAAAGGTCCGAAAAGTCGCCTCCTAACCCACTCAACGTCTGGTCTTGGCTCAGGGTTGACTTGTATCATCTCCCCAACCAAGTCGAAGAACCTTCTACAACCAGTCCACACCTCCAGGTCAGCCGCCTCAAGTAGCGTGCGTTGTACAGCGCCATATTTTACGGCTGTTCCGTATTCCTGATTAAATTCCCGGAAGCCTTTGTTTAATACAGTCTTCTTCCTAACCTTGGGATCACTGGCCAGATAAACAGTCTGGGCTGCCAGCATGTCCTAAAATACGCATCCAAGAGAGAATACATCTGCCTTTATGGTTCTTGTTCCCTCTTCCTTTAGTAGTTCTGGGGCGGTATATGTGCTGTTGTAGGTATGCATATCCGCTGCCCTCGCTTGGCTCAAGCCCTCATCCCCTGCCACGGCTCTGTCAAAGACAATGGAAATGCCAAAGTCAGTATAGAGTGCTCGTCCGTGATGTATCAAGATATTCCACGGCTTGATGTCTTTGTGTCAAACAGACTCTTGATGGATCCATGCCAGCCCGGTAGATAGATTGAGCATAGCGGATTCGACGAAGTCCCATGACAGTAATTCTTGGTCCAGAGAACGGAATTGGGACCGTAAAAGAGCTGCGAGACTCCCATCCGATGCCATAGGGGACATGATAAGGCTTATTTCGGTGCTATCTTCATGCCAGCGGATAAGTCGCACTATATAGTGCTCGGCTTGTTGTTGACTAGACAATTTGGCCATGAGTGCGACCTCTTGGTAGATTTGTGTACGATGGGACTTTGTCGGGTGACTATCAAGCGAATATGCTTTGAGAGCGTACACTTTCCCATCTTGCGTATCGTAGCACTCATAAACGGCACCTTGCGCGCCTTTGCCGAGTTCTTTTCCAATGCGGTAACGGCCTTCATCCTCAAGTTCGGGTTGAAAGAGCATTGTATCGACATCTTTTGTTGAAGATATACTACCGGCTTCGCTAGCACCGAAGTTTGGGGTACTGATCTGCAAGTTTGTAAAGTCGTTGTTGAAATCAGCGTCGTCTATGATTTCGTAGTCGACCTCGAATCCATTTGTGTTACCCTCTTCGTCATCAGAGTTCTCACTATCACTTTCATCATCTTCCTCATCTCCCTCATCTATACCGCTCCCTTCCTCGGAACATTTTTGCTGAACTTCTTCGCTTTCTTCTGTACCCTCTGTATTCTCACTCAATGGTGAATACACCCGATATCCGTCTTGACTGTGTATGCTTAACACCGGTATTATAGCAAATGTCTGCAAACTTACTTGAATCTTCTACCGCTCTCATATACATACTCGTACCGTGTATAGTCATAATAATATCGTTCTCGCCATTCAGGATCGTATTTCCAATCTGGCGCCATTGTCACACAAGGCTGTGTCTGAATCTATTCAACCTCTTCCCTATTGACCTTAGGTAATTCCAGTAGATGTAGATGAGAGTAATTTGAATAGAAATTCTTTTAGTACAGGCACGAGGGTTATATATGGGGAATTAGTCAACGAGGCCGAGTTTCAGCCTTGTGCGGTGAGAAGCTTGTCATTTCTACCAGCGGCTAGGGATCAAATAATGGCGGCTGGTGCTGACGCTGACGGCCTTTCCTATGCATGGAATAAGTTTACTCTTGCGCGCTAAAGATTGCAGTGTAAAATACAGCTTCTTGGAAAGTCAAAAAAAGGTACAATGGCTTGCAGAGCTAGGCTCCTCTCTGAGATGTCACGCTTGGCTACTCTTAGCATCTACCTATGTGAACTCGGTAGGTAGTTTCTATACAATTCCTTAAAGTACCTAGCGTCGTATTAGAGTGTATTATTCTATATCGGGGTACCGTTGTGCTAGGGACATCGGAAGGAACACCAAATGTCAAGCTAGCACACCTGGGTGTAACTCAAAATTCTCAGTAGGGATTTTTCGATAATTACCAATGCTTAATAACCCGTTTCATGGCCTATCGTACTCTAAGGATTAATATGTGCTTACCATTAACCTGTAATAACAAACTGTCTCTAGTTTTACTGACCTATATCTAGGCAATTGTAGATCTAAGCAGCGCTGATACTGAATCACAGTATATATGTTCATAGAAGAAAATATCAAATACGACAAACCGTAGCTAATGTCTTTTTTGCTAATGGTAGCATTAAGTCTACTAAGGGCCTTGGTTATGGTTTGATACAACGGGGGGTAGATTCAGTAGGAATCTTGGCTGTTATGCTAGACCCTAAACCTCGCCTAGAGTCTCATTAGTACTGCTTTCAATAACTTTATTAGATGGCGAACCTAGATCTTTGAAACCCGTGTAACATTTTAGTTAAATGAGCCAAGACTTCTGGCTTACCTAAGTATCTCTACAATAAATACATAGAAAATGTTATGTGCACTATGTGGACATAGCACCACACATATGCAGACTTGGGAGGCGAAAGGTAACAGTCCGGCCGCGGCTAAATGTTGATTTGGCGCTTACGCATCCAAAAAT
>JALNQA010000082.1:0-102593 GCA_028456235.1 Ophiosphaerella narmari
AAAGTTAACTTAGTACTTTATAATACTTAGTAAAGATAAAGCGTAAAGTTAACTTAGTACTTTATAATACTTAGTAAGGACGAAGCGCAAAGTACTACGCAACAAGGATAGTATATAGTTAGAGAGCTTTACGACCTTTAAAGCTCTATAGTTAAGTACAATCTACTAAGTCTACTAGGACTTAATTCCTTACTTACACACCTATAACCCTATTGCACCTTACGTCCCTTAGTAACGCTTGCCTATTACCCTAACCCTAGTTACTAACTTACTCTTATACCTAATACCCTAGGCCCTTTGTCTATAGTTAGCAATCTACCTTATACTTTAACTATTAAGGTTAATAGTAACAATAACAACCTAGGCGCAATCCTTAAGCGTACTAACAATTATAACAAACAATATCTAGATTACTAAAATCCTTAGAGCCTAGAGAGAAAACTAAGAACTCTTATAACATATAGTATAATAGATCTACAAGCTTACTATACAACTTAATAATATAAAAACTAAACTACTTAAACTTAGTATACTAGAGAAGTTTAATAGTACGTAAACTAAACTTAAGGGATTCCTAGCTAATATATTAATTTATATAATACTTAACTCTAGCTAAATTTAAAGTAAAACCTATAAGGTATCCTTTACTATAGCCTACCTTATAAGAAAAGTAATAGACTAGTTTAAAACGTATTTAGAAGAAAGCTTAGGCCCTAACAATTAGAAAAGTATTAAGACGTAATAACTTTTTAGTAGCTATAATTACTTTAAGCAACAACTAAGCCTTACGTTTAGAGACGTAGATATAAAAGGAGTAGTAAAGGCTAAACTCTAAAGGCTAAGGTAGACTAGGTCTATAGCCTATTATACTTTAGAGTTTAAGTAACTTATAGTAAAGTTAAACTAGGGCGATAAAGCTTTAAGAGACTAGTATTATAAAGGTCTTAAACTATTACTCTAATAGGCTCTTATCCTAATAGATATACTAGAATTACTATAAGGATTAATCTAGCTTACTATTAAAATTAACAACTAACTATATATATTTAATAGGAACAAGCTACCTAGTATAGTAAATAACTAAAACTAACTATACTATTAAAATATACTAAAGAAGGATCTATATAGACTAGAACTAATACAACTAGGTACTATACACGAGCGTACTAACTAGAATAGACAAGTAGACCCTAATAAGCAAAGGCTTAGGGACGTAAAGGTATACTTTAACTATAAGAAACCTAGATATTTTGTAAAAAACTACCCTTTTAAAGCCCTAAACAATAGAGGATTAGAAAAGGAATAAGTAGTAGCTACTAAAGAAATCGAGGAATTACTAGAGCTAGTAAAGCTAGTAGGAACGAGTAAATATATAAAGAAATACTAGACTAAGTACTATAATAACTACTATAAAAAGTATAGCAACGTAAAGGTAAGTATAGGATACTAGCTAGAAAAGGTATAACTAGTAGCAACTTAAGAAAAGTCTACCTAAGAATTAGTCTTAAAGGACTCGCCTAAGGACACGAGGTCTAGTAAAGTTACACCTAAATAGTAATATATTTTCCTAGAGATACCTAATATTATTATTTAGGATGTATACAAGGATCCTAAAGTCTTAGACACGCTTATTATAGGTAATAAGGAAATTGTATAGCTATTAAGAAGCTATAACCTAATAGTAGAAGAACTAACCCTAATATAATACTAGAAGATCGACCCTATACGAATATCTAGGAACAGCTAGCTAAGGAACCCTAAATATACTAAATACTAATAGTTAGATTAGACCTACTATCTCGTAGAAGAATGCAAACGCTACAAAATAGATAAATAGTTAACTAGAGACTAGTAACTAATACCTTAGTAGAATAGACTAGGATATATTTATATAGAACTACTACTAATACAGCCTATAGAATACTACCTAGGAAGATTAGTTACCTACTATACTAATAATAAATGCCTAGAATATAAAGAAATAAAGGAACGCTTATAATAAGTAAAGATAAAAGAATAAGAATAAGGAAACCTATAGCTATAGGCTATAGGGCAAATAAACTACAACTCTAGAATCTTTATATATAGATTCTTAGGAGACTAACTAGTTATAGTAATAATAGATAGTAGAGTAACAAGAAACTTTACATCTTAATAATATATAAATATTAGACGTATACTAACTAAGTAAAAGCTATATAGTTACAACGTTATAATAATTAAAGGAAAAGCTTTTAAGAGCCTAGTTACTAAAGAAATAAAGATAGCCTAGCTTAAATTAGAAGGCTAGATAGGACCTATTATATATAATATTATAGAGATAGATAGAGAATAAGATATTATCTTAGAAACCCTATAGCTTAAATAAGCTAACCTATAAATTAACTAGAAAATAGGAATAGTTATATTCTACAAACCTAGAAAGACTAATAAATATATAGTATATCTATATATAGTAGAAGAGGTACCTTATAAGAAGATAATTATACCTAATAAATATAATAACTTACAAGAAGTCTTCTCTATACTAGATAAGATACTACTAGAATACTAACTTTAGGACGCAACAATTCTATTAAAACTAGGAATAATACCTAAGTATAGACCTATCTATAAGCTAACCCTTAAAGAAGATAAATTACTATAAGAATATATTAGAGATAGTCTTAAGAAGAGATAGATATAACTATCTAGCTTACTAGTAGTATACCTACTTATATTTATACTAAAGAAGGGTATAATAGAAAAACAATTATATATTAATTATTAACAATTAAACGATATTACAATTAAAAACTAATATCTATTACCTTTAATCTTAGAACTATAGAATAGGCTAGTTAATACTTAGTAGTTTACAAAGCTAGATATATAAAACGCCTACTATTAGATTAAGATAGCTAAAGGTAAAGAATAGAAAATAGTAGTCTAGTTAAGACGTAGACTATATAAATACTTAGTAATACCTTTTAGATTAACTAACGTACTAGGAACCTTTTAGGCTTAAATTAACAACGTATTACAACTATATCTAGATAGGTTTACTATAGTATACCTAGATAACATCCTAGTCTACTTAAAGATATTAAAAAAATATAAGTAATACATACAAACTATCCTAGAAACGCTAATATAGGTAAAACTACAACTATATAAAAAGAAATATAAATTCTATACGTAGAAGACTACGTACCTAGGATATATAATTATACTAGGATATTTAGGAGTAGACCTAGTAAAGATATAAGAAATACTTACCTAGAAGGATCCTAAGATATTAATATAGCTATAATCCTTTATAGGATTTTGTAATTTCTACTAAAAACTTATTTTAAACTAGATAGATATTACTAGTCCTCTTTATAAGCTTATAAAGAAAGACGTTCTATTTATATAGATAAAATAATAAGAAGAAGCTTTCTAAAGGATAAAGGTAGAGTTTATAAAGAAACTAGTACTATAGATCTATATACCTAAAAAATAACCTAGAATAGAAATAGACGCCTTAAATAGCGTAATATCTAAAGTACTACTTTAGGAAGACGATAATAGATACCTCTACCTAGTATACTATTACGTATAGATAATAACACCTATAGAATAGAATTACGATATCTACGATAAAGAACTACTTGTAATTATAGTATATTTTAAGAAATAGAGAGTATACCTTTAAGGAGCTAAACACCCTATAGTAGTCTATACTAACTACAAGAATCTTATAGGATTTATACTTAATAAGGAACTAACTCTATAATAGCGCTAATAGTTGTAAATCCTTATAGAGTACGATTTTAAGATCTAATACTATAAAGGAAAGGAAAATCTAAGAGCTAATATACTTAGTTAAAGATATAAACTAAATATAGGCTATATACTAATAGAAGGAGCCCTACTATATAAGATAGATAATAGCTTACTATAGTTTAACTATCCTAAGATTATAGTAACGTAGGAATTAGTTAGAACCTAAGATAAATAGATAAAATAGATCTAAATAGAAACAAATAAAGTAAAAGATAAATTAGAGATACTCCTAGATTAATAAACTACTAATAGGTTAACGCAAGTATATAACTAAATATATATCCTAAAAAGTATATAGAAGGAATTTATCTAACAATTCTATAAGCTACTAGCGTATAGCTACTAGGGAATTAAGAAGATATTAAGACGACTAGTCTAGGAATACTATATCCTAAAAGTAAGGGTATTAGTAATAATAGTACTAGTAGAATACCTAGAATATTATAGAAATAAGGTAGACTAATATATACCTTATAGACTATTACAAATAATAGAACTAGTAGAAAGACTATAAAGAACAATCTCCCTAGACTTTATTGTAAAACTACTAAAGTTAAAGGACCTAGTTACTAGAACCTAGTATAATTCTATACTTACAATAGTAGATAAGTTAACAAAATATAGATACTTTATCTTATACCTAGAAAAAATAAAAGTACTCTAGTTTACCTATAGGATGCTACCCTTCTTTATAGAATATAGAGTACTAGATAAAATTATATTAGATAGGGACCTAAAATTTATATTAAAATACTAGTAGGTTTTTATAGTAATACTAGGAATTAAGTTAAGAATATTAATAAGCTTTTACCCCTAAATAGATAGAGCTATAGAGTAACTTAACTAGATAGTAGAATAATATTTAAGATACTACCTTAATTACAAATAGGATAATTAAGTAATACTATTACTACTAGCCTAGTTTATATATAATATAGTATATTATAGTATAATAGGAATAATACTATACTACGCAAACTATAGATATAACTCTATAATAGGGAATAATTTAATTAATATAGGAATATATAGCCTAAGCGTATAATAAAGTATAGTAAAGATCTAGGAGATTTATAAACAACTTAAGATAGATACTAAACTAGTAAATACTACTATAGAATAGAACTATAATAAGAAAAGAATCTAGGGACTATAATTTAAGAGGGGAGATAAGGTCTAGTTACAATAAAAAAATATTAAAAGTACTAGACTAAGTAATAAATTAGACTACGTTAAGATTAGTCCTTATAAGGTAGATAAACAAGTTAGAGAAAATAACTACTACCTTAAACTACCCCTAACTATAAAGGTCTACCTAACCTTTTACGTTTTATACCTAGAAAGAGTACTACTAAATATATAACTAGTAGCCTATAACGTAGCTACCTATAGATAAGACAATAAGGAATAGGAAGTAGAAGAAATCCTAGTATAGCGCTAGCGCAATAGGAAAAACTACTACCTAGTTAGCTAGTAAGGAATAGACGATAGGGGTAAGCTATAAGAAGATACCTAGTAACTAGAAGATAATCTTAATTACCCTAAGTTACTAGAGGAGTTCTAAAGTTAAAACCCTCTAGCCTATCTTATAGTAACCTAAAAAACCTATTAAAGTCCCTTAGAAGATAAACGCTACTAGAGATAGATAGAGTAGCGCCTAGAGAGATAGCGTTACCTAGAGGAGAGTAACCTTCTTCTACCTTAATAGTATTAAGCTTAGCCTTAACTACGTAAGACTAAGTAGAGGATTATTTATTGTTATACTCTATTAGCTTATAAAGACAAGATAGGTAGGTATAATTCTCTACTAGCTTACTTAATAGTTTAGTAATCTAAGTATAAATATACTTGCAATTAGCCTTAGCCTTATAGATCTAAGTAGATAATTTATCTCGAGCCTAGTTAACAGCTCTCCCTAAGAGATTTAAGCTAGGATACCTCTATTATAATAGAATACGTATACTCTACTATAGAAACCCTAGGATAGAAATAGCGTTGCTAAACGTTAGCCTTAATATACACTTTATATACCTTACTATCTTTCTTAAATACTATATAACGTAATCCTTTCCTAGTATAATAAAGATAAGGTATTACTTTAACACTATTATAATAAATATAGGTAATAAGAGCGCGCTTTTAGAGCGTAGATTTAGAAGGTATTAGAGAATAGACCCTAAGAGAAACTATCTAGATCTAAGACGCTAATAACCTAGATCTAGGATAGAACAACTTACCCCTAGTAGGAGAAGGAGATAGTATTATAGGTAATAACCCTATATAAGACCTAGAGCTAATAGAACTATTAAAAGACTAGCATAACTATAAGGACTACTTAGATTATAGATAGGATAATATAGTAGATTACAATATAAATACGTAGGAGGAGTTACGTAATAGAGTTAACTTAGTACTTTATAATACTTAGTAAGGATAAAGTATAAAGTTAACTTAGTACTTTATAATACTTAGTAAAGATAAAGCGTAAAGTTAACTTAGTACTTTATAATACTTAGTAAGGATAAAGTACAAAGTACTACGTAATAAGGATAGTATATAGTTAGAGAGCTTTACAACCTTTAAAGCTCTATAGTTAAGTATAATCTACTAAGTCTACTAGGACTTAATTCCTTACTTGTACACCTATAACCCTATTATACCTTACGTTCCTTAGTAACGCTTACCTATTACCCTAACCCTAGTTACTAACTTACTCTTATACCTAACACCCTAGGCCCTTTATCTATAGTTAGCAATCTACCTTATAAAGTAGATATTAAGTATAGGAAATTTAGATATAGACTATCTTTCTAAGCGTTATAAGATAAGTAGAGATAACCTTACTAAGGTCTAGATAGATTTAGCTAATTAGTTAGTTAACTATACTACTAATAGTATGTTACCTAATACTATACTATTTCTATTCTACTTAATAACTTAAATAAGAGTTAGAACTCTAGTACCTCTAATAATTATCCTAAGTAATAGATAACTTATATCCTTTCCTAAGCCTAATAGAAGAATAGCTTTAGGAGGTACTAAAATATTCTCTAATAGGCTAATTACTATATTAGTAGATAATAATCTATATAGATCCTTAGGTTTCTTAAAAGTACTAGTCTTTAGTACTTAGAAGCTAAGTAAATTTTCCTATTAAGATATAAAGTATAGCTTAAAAGTATTAACTATATATTTAGAGATAACTATATATTTAGATATAATATTTAGATTAAAGATACTAGCTATATATCTTAATACTATCTTTAGATTAAAGGTACCTATTATATATATAGATAGAGTTATTAGCTTATTTCTATAGAATAATAAAAGCTCTAATCTAGCTCTTAGTATTAGGATATAGGTAGCTAAGAATAAAGCTAATATATACTAATAGGTTCTTAGCTACTTTAGAAAGTAAAGTTTAACTTTATTATTAGGCTTTCTATTTATAAAGCCTTTTACTTAAGCTTTTTACTTTCTAGAAACTTTTTCTTTTACTAGCTTATAAGTTCTTCTTTTATTATAAATATAAAATATATTATAAAACCTTTAATATTTTTAAAGGCTAGGTATATATTAAGAATAGCTTTATAGTATTTATTAGAATATATAAACTAAGGAGTATAGTATATATATAAGCTACTTTTTTCTATTATAACTTTAATAAGCTTATACTTTTTAAGAAGAGTATATAGTATTTCTAGAAAGCTATTTAATATATTAAAGCCTTTAATTTAGAGTAGTTATAAACTACTATATACTAGTATACTTAATTATAGACTCTATAATTAAATAATAATAGCCTTTAACTTAGAGTTTAGTCCTATTATAAAGGTATAAATATAATCTATATTAACTTAGTATAAACTATAAATTTTAAAGCTAAACTATAGAAATAGCGCCTTTAGTATATATTAGATATACTAGAAGAAGATTAGTTAAGGGCTTATACTACTAGTTTCTCTACCTACTATATTATCTAAGATATTTTTTTTATAGAAATTAAGGCTATCTATAAACTTAATAGGAAAGCCCTTTACTTATATTTCTTTAACCCTACCTCTAATAGCTATATTCTTAATATAGAAAATTATATCTTCTAAAAATATATTTTATATATCTTCTACTAATAATAAAGATATTAAAGTTATAAAAAAAGGTATCTATATTATATAGATTAAAATAGAGATATAAGAGTTAAGTAGACTTATAAGAGGTAGTATATATTTTTAGGTAATAGTAGGGCTCTTAGGTACTAGCTAGTATAGTTGTATATAAATAATAGTAGCTAAGATAAAATAGGTAGTAGTATTTAGTTTAGTAATTCTTATTAATTAGCTAATATTATTTCTATATTATATAACCTATAAATTATTTATAATACTATAACTTATAATAAGGATTAATAGGACTACTAATAAAAGTTAAAGTTAAGTTTAGGGCTTATAGTATCTAGATAAATATTATTCTTATAATATAGATAGAATATACTAAAAATCCTACCTATACTATAGTTAATTAAGTACTCTCTAGGCTAACTATTACTACTTAAAAAAGGTATACTAAGGCCTTATACTAGTAAAATTATATTAGTATAATTTTTAGTACTAACTTTAACTACTTAGCCCCCTTTTTATACCCTACTATTCTAGTAATTCCCTACTAAATTATATATCTACCCTTTAATTTCCTCTTAAGCCCTACCTACCTATAAGAGCCTAATCTCTATTACTATTTAATTTCTTAATAACCTAGGAATCTAGCTTAGAAAAAAAGAAAGGAAAGAATTATTATTAATATATAGGGGATAGTTATATCTTTAGTATATAAGAAAAGTTATATTCTAGGTATATAGAGATAAAAATATATATTCTAGGTATATATACTATAATATCCTAATTAGAGAGGTATAATATATACTAGTACCTACGTAAGAAGAGAGTAACTAGTAAGTAAATATAGAGTAAAGAAGGTAGCTATCTATATAAGTATTAGCTTATCCTATCTTTATTTAACTATATAACTATTACTAACTACTTCTACTATATTCTTAGAATATAGCTTATTATAAAATTATAATTATTATATAAGGTAAAAATATTAGACTATAGATAGATAGATTATAAATAGTTAGATAACTATATTCTACTTTAGTAGTAAAAGTATAAGTAAGATACTTATTCTTTAGTTAATAATATATTTTCTAATATCCTAAGACGTATTAAGAAGTAGTTTATAATAAAAGAGCTAGGTAATAGGAAAGTAATAGAGTTAGCTATATACTCTTTAGCTATCTTTTATTAAGGCTACTTATATCTTTAAGAGGCTATAGAGATTATTATCTTACCTTATATAGTCTTTACTATCTAATATCTACTTATAAGTTCCTACCTTTAAACCTAGTTTATTTCCTTCTTACTTATATAAGTTAAAGTCTATAATAATAGGATTATCTCTATCTATTATAATATTTAATAAGTTAAGGTTATTATATATAAGTTCTAAGTTATATATATAATAAATACTTAATTTTATATAGATAATAGTTCCTATAAAAAGTTATTTTATTCTTTAATATCTATAAGAGAGTTATAGAGTACTTAGTAAAGTAAAAACCTTTTATTCTACTATCTTTAATAATATAGCCTAGGTACTAAGTAATATTAAGATATAGGTATATCCTTAAGACCTTATATACTTCTACCTTAGTTAGAATCTAACAACTATAGTTAGGTCTATTAAGAGTATTTTTATAATATAGAAGGCTAGGTTGCTTTAGGTAATAGGTAGAAAGTAGAGGTTTAGGAGCTTAAGTAAATTTAGGATTATCTAATAGCTAGACGTAGTCTATAGGGATTTAAATTGTATCTAGTTTATTAATATTAATTTAAGGGGATTAGAAGATACGCTAGCTAGTCTTAGCGTAGAAGTATTAGTCGTCAGCTCTTTGTAGAATAATCTTTATGTAGTTAAAAATACAGTCGTTATCTTTTTTAATAAAGATTTAGGCTTTTTTACAAATTTCTATTATAGTCTAGGTGTTAAACTATTAGTATTAACGTTATTAAAGCGAATAAAGAGAGCTACCTCGTGTAGTTGTTGGGGCGCTGTCACATCGGTGGTCGATCTGCTATAGCGGTGGGAGCTCCATCGAACCCGTCGACTCGAGCCTCCACTATAAAACTCGGCACTTAGCCAGTTCTATCGAACTCGGCACTCAGCTAGTTCCATCATACTCGTCGACTCGAGCCTCCATCAAGTGCTGCTGCGGGCGGGGCGAAAAACTGAACTGGGGGTGGACTGCGTGGCGCCCGTGCGTTGCAAAACTGGTCTGAATTGCTGGCTGGCTGGCTTTGGGGCAGGGAGACTGCGTCGCGCCCGTGCGGCTGAGAATGTTCCGAAGGCTTGAGCGTCGTATGTCTCGTAATAGTTTTGGTACCGCCGAGGCTGGCCAAACCACATCCCCTGCCGAATGTACAACATCCGGTAGAGCGTGATCGGCGTATCCGACGAGTTCGTTGCTCCCATCTTCACCTGATCGAGCATGTACAGGAACTCCTGATCGAGTCGCCGCATACAGTCTTGAATCCGGCGTGGCATCTTGGCCAAGATGTCGGACAACACCGAGCGGATCTTGTCAAAGATTGCCTCGACCTTGACGACCGCATCTGCAGATGGGAGAATAGTATTGCGCAGGATTGTGTCGACGGCTTTGCTCAGCGAGGGCTCCACTTGCATGGCCAGACCGGGAACCAGAAAGTCGCTGACCTTCTCGCCCTCTGTTACGGATATCTGCACCACCTTCAATGTCACAACCGCCACCGTCGTGGCAACAGAGCACCGAAAGAGGGCCTTCCAGACGGCTACGCATCGTTTGACTGGACTCGCACGGCTCGTGGTCTCTATCACGGTTCCGAAGTGTTGGATGTTTGTCTCGGCTGGATTGTCGGGATCGTATGGCAGCTGCGCAGCTTTCTGGTGCGACCAAGATTACGAAAGGGGGGGAGGGCATAGGACGGAGTACTTAGTATTCTTGGGCCCAACAGAGAGAGGTCAAAGGGAGAAACGTACTTCCTTGGCCATGTCACCCAGCTTGGTGAATCACTCCGAGACCAGCTCTGCCCCCAGGTCTAGCTGATCCCACAGACCCGTGAGCTGAACCACGAGACTATAGTTATCCAATAGTTGCGACATTGCCGTGGACATATTGGCGCAGGCTCGGGCAGCGTGATTTGTCGAATCTGGGCTCCAAGGAGTCGAGCAAAGACGAGTGATGCAAGGTTGGTGGACAGCAAGACAAAGCTCGCGAGAGATGAAAAAGGTGTGTTATATCTATCATAGCTGTTCACCAGGAGAAATTGTTAACAGGACAAATAGCACGCAGAATTCGACCCCCCCCCCCATTCCTATCAACACGCAAATCGATGGAGATACAAGGGACTTCGACTCTATCCAGTTCTGGGGCAAGCCCAGGCAGCACATGACTCCGGGCGAGCTTTGTCATAAGGAGCTATCGGAAATCCCGGCAGAAGCTGCGACAATAGACGGACCGAATGAAGCTTGCTTACTCAATTGACACGAGTCAGCGAGCTTATGTCGATCGTCCGTTGTTGTTTCCTGTAAGCATCTCGGCGCGTTTGCTTCTAGGTGGTTCCTTCACATCGGTCCACCAAGACGGATTCTATTTCCGGAATATTGGCCTTATGCCGTGCTTACTGCATTACATTAGGCTAACGCCACCTCCTTCATCTTGCTCCGGCGGAGGCTGAGCAGTAGATAGAGCCGGGCAATGTATGCTAGAGGGAGCATCTAGACGAGCCGACACCCATCAAACTGCAACCATGAACAGCCCGAACAAGGCCGACGCACCCGTTCAGTAAGTCAGCGGCGCTATTAATGTTCATATCACGGCGTGCCAATCATGTTACATTACGTTTATGCGATATCGGTAATTAGACATCTTGTTGGCCTTTTCCCTTTCGCACGGGGCTCCTTACGGAGTCGTCGAGTGCCGCCATAGACACCAAAATAGATATCACAGAAAGGCCCTGTACCGTTCCATGGTCGAGTTATTGCGTCTAGGCTGATATGCAGGCTACGGAGTGAATTGGAATGCTTGTATGCACACAACAGGGGCTGTCCTTTTTTTACGCACTCATACATAAGCTCTCCAGTCTTCATCCCACCCCGTCTCGAAGCCTCTAATCTCCAACAACGAGGCGGCAAATCTATCCTCTTTCCCTTTGTTTTTTACTCTTTCGTTTCATTTAGATTCCTAATCTACATTCTCTCCTCCAAAGATAATGTCCACGCGCCTTAAAGGAATTACAGCCGTCTGCGATGCCGCCAATGTATCCCTTTTCCCCGACGATTTGGGGTATGCATCTGTCGATGCCACCATCATAGAGATTCTCTGGCTTCTCGGAAAGAAAGTGTCTGAGCCTCTCGACACCAAAGCCGCCAATTCGTCCAAGTATAATCTGGCGCCCCTCGCTTCCGTGCGTCGTAAGATCACCAGCGCCAGCATTGAGCAGCGCGCCCAGGCGGTATGCGAGGATGTAATCGGCACCGTGGTTGCCGTGATGGCCGCGGCGGCGAGCCAGACCGTGGCCCAGAACCTCTTTCCCGAGAACAAGGGACCCGTCACCACGGAAGGCGATCCCGCGTCCCAGACGGCCGGGCCCCAGACAGGTCTGACTGGTACGTTTTCACGGTCTCCTCCGACAGCCTCGACATTGTGGACACTGTCTACAACCACGTAAAGGAGAGTTCCACAGATATCGTGCAAGATCGCTCCAAAGACATCCAGAAAGCTGCCGGCCGCCTCGACGATATTTTCGACAACGGCTTGAAGGGCCTTCGCAAAGGGCAAAGTACGGAGGACGTGAGGAGCGTCCTGGACCTGTGCTTCCTCCTCAAGATCCGCCAGGGGGTGCTACTCGGGCAGCCCCAGGCATGCCAGAACTACTACGGAACGTACATCCATGCGGACTTCCTGAAGCTGATGGATCGAGAACCTGTGGAGGCAAAGCTGTACGTGCACGCAATGCGCAACCAGGTTATTACGTCGTCGATCCGGGGCGAGGGAAACATCGACCGTCCACAGGTAGCCACCTACGGCGCATCGGGGACGGGCAAGTCGAGCCTAGCGGCAGCCGTCGTGGGGTGTTTCCAGGCCCGGTCCCGTGTATATTGACTTTGGCCGGCTGGAGCCCGCGGACATCCAGGGCCAGACCAGCACGGCCAGCACGGCCGTGGTCAAGATCCCGGGCATGCGCGACGACGTCGACGTGCAGGGCATGATCGTGGACGCGGTCCGGCGCAAGGGCAAGAAGAATGCGTTCCTCATCCTCGACGAGTTCTCGGCCATCCGGCTCCGGAGCGAGTGGGCAAAGGAGCGGCTGTTCCGGCCGTTTTTTGACCAGGACCGTCAGGTTGGCCTCAACGCGGGGCTCGAGCAGCTCAAGCAGGTCGTCATCCTCATCATCACCAACGACAACCCGCGGGACTTCACCCCGGCCATGCGCGGCCGCTTCGTGTGGGTGGTCAAACCGGCGCTCGACGAGGAGAGCATCCGCGCCGCCTACCAAAAGGTGCTGCAGACGAGCCTCTTGCAGGTACGCCAGGTGCACAAGCTGGGCGCTGGAGAAGACGACGGGTCCGATGCCGACGACGACGATGACGACCCCCTTCCGGTCAAGCAGCGCACGCTGGACCCCGGGCTGGCGATGAAGACCATGACGGCGGCCATCGAGGAGGTGGGCAAGTACGAGAACATGGTGGTTTCGCTGAACACGGACCCGGGCGCGTACTATCATCAAGGCTGCCAACTGGCTCATCAACTACATCTGGGTCGAGAAGCTGCTCGCCGAGGACGAGAAGTACCAGGTCCCCGAGGACGAGCTCGTTGGGAACCTCAAGATCTTTTTCGAGTTCCAGGAGGCCGAACCGGAGGCTGGAGAGGCCGGCGGAGGAGCCGATGTGATGCTGGCCGCAGAGTAAGTCGAAGCGTTCCGCGTTCTTTTCCAATTCCGGCCATGTCTACTCAGTCACGCTAAGAGCTTCAGAATCTCTTGCGACACATTCCTCCTGATGGACCTACGAATTCAACCTGGGTGGTTCGCTGACCTCTCTGCGCTCGCAAGGCCGCACGGGTCAATTGGCTGGTAGTTGCACACACACTTGTGCCTAGTGTCTCCTGTAAGTCGAACCACGCTTACTTTCCAAAAACCGGTGAGTGTATTCGGTCACGCTGGAGATATACATTTCTTTCCGTACCTCGCTTTCTCGTCCTTTTCTTTCTTTTCTCTTCTCTGTTGTATCCCAGCCTAGATCTTATTCTTACAAGCCACGGACCAAGGCCCAGCGAAAAGCACAGATACAATCAGCCGTAGACTAGCACAGCAAACATGCATGCATCATTCGCCGCAGGGAGGATGAGAATGCGACAAAGTAGTAAGTAGCCCGGTAAGCACGGGATGGAAAGCCTCCCCTCTATTTCCGCTCCGCCCAGCCACTTCCTGTCCCTTCCCTACCTCTTACTGCTCCTTTCCGCTCCTCCCAGCGTCTGGCGTAGTGTAAAGCCCGCCCCTGCTGTCCGCTTTACTTTGTAGACGTGGCACGCGTGGGCTGCCCCTATCGGCCGCACAAGGGTTGGAAGAACAGTCTGCAGCGCCTCGCGCGCTAATTTGTCGGCAGGGGTCACTTGTCCCGCCGTGTCGTGTCGTTCGTGTCGTGTCGTTCGTGTCGTGCCGTACCGTGCCAGTGTTTTGCAGGACGAACTGCGCCCGTGCGCGCAAAACTGAACTGGGGGTGGGACTGCATGGCGCTCGTGCGTTGCAAAACTGCGGGTAGGGCTGCCGGCTTCAATCCTTTGATCCTTTGATAATTCTGCCTGAATTTATTTGCTACACTGTGCGTGCGTGTGCAAGAGGTATATGCGGGATTTTTGAGTCGAATGTTCGCGATGATTCACCTTGTCCCAAACAAACGCGTCCCCTCGCCTATTATCTAAATTACCAATTCCTTTACTTTCTACTAGAACTTCATTTTGGTCTATATAAACAATTAAATTATGCCTATAATCATCGAACGCATACAAGGCTAAGTTGGCCAAATGGTTTAGAACACCAGCGACGATACACCAGGATCGAGCAGGTACGTCAAACTCTCTTAGTCAAGCAAGGCAAGGCAAGGCAAGGCAGTGGCAAGCAAGTTCGAAAGTTCAATTCCCGGATCAATCAGGTACGTCCCCCCCCCTCTTTTTTGCCTTTTCGTTTTTTGTTCCCCGTGCCCAACAACCCAGCACCTAATACCCAGCACCTAACACCCAGCACCTAGCCTCTCCCTTACTACTGAGGGCTAGCTAAAACTCGGCACTCAGCCAGTTCCACCGAACTCGTCAGCTCGAGCCTCCATCAAACCTCTGCTCGACCCCACCTCAACAAACTTCACCTCCTCACGCCGGTTAGAGCACTCAGCCAGTTCCATCAACCCGTCAACACGAGCAATCTATTAGGTCGGTCAACTATATCAATCAATCTTTTACCACGTTCTTGTGCCACTGACTCCAAACCGTGCACACACAATGAATGTCAGGATTGATCCTACCCGCAGCAGACCGCCCACCCGCAGCAGCACGACCAAGCCCAACACGACGCAAGCCTAAAAAAACAACAACTCTAGGACTCTGGATTGGCTACAATGTAATTGCGCAGGCACAATGTAGTTGCGCAGGCACAATGTAGTTGCGCAGGCACAATGTAGTTGCACAGGCACAATGTAGTTGCGCAGGCACCGCTGTGCAGGCTGAGACCACCGAGAACCTGCCTCTTTACCAGTATCGAACTTGCACTCATAATACTTCACCTGCTGTGTAGACCCTCGAACTGACTGCCGACAGACGAGAACCTGCCTCTTTACTAGTATCGAACTTGCGCTCATAATACTTCACCTGCTGTGCAGGCCGAGACCACCGAGAACCTGCCTCTGACCCTGCAGACCGACGAGAAGAACCTGCCTCTTTACCAGTATCGAACTTGCGCTTATAATACTTCACCTGCTGTGTAGACCCTCGAACTGACTGCCGACAGACGAGAACCTGCTTCTTTACCAGTATCGAACTTGCGCTCGTAATACTTCACCTGCTGTGCAGACCCTGGGCCTGGCTGAGACCACCGAGAACCTGCCTCTGCCTCTGCCTCTACCGGCCTATAAAAACCTGCCTCTCTACCAGCCAACAAGAATTACCAGCACGAATCTTGACGGTCCGCAGTCGACACGACTGATTAGACACATGGCTGCTGCGCCATTGTGTTGCTCAGCAGTATCACCGTGAAATCATTCTGCTCAGCTTGCTGGTCTGAAAACGCGCGTCGACGTCACGTCACCGAGGACAGTCCAGGTTTTTGTCTCCAATTTTAGCATTGACGGCATATGCTGACTGACGAGAACCAGCCTCCGCTCCCGCCGAATCTTTTAACAGCGTACGCCGACCGACGAGAACCTGCCTCTGCCTCTGCTGACCGATGAGAACCAGCCTCCGCTCCCGCCGAGTCTTGACTGTCGGCAATCGACAATTTTTATCACCAATTATAGCGTGGAGCGACAAACTCCATACAATATTATATTCATGGACGTGCAAATGCCGAACCTTGACGGTCGGCAATCAACACGACTGATTAAACAGTCCGGATTTATCACCAATTATTGTATGGAGCGACAAACTCCATACAATATTGTATTCATGGACATGCAAATGCCGAACCTTGACGGTCTGCAATCCACACGACGTCACCAATTGTAGCATTGACAGCGTATGCTAACTGACGATCAGGTTTCGTTGTCAACGCATCTGATCATCTAGACTCCGAAAATTCGGTCTACATCTCCCATGGTTGGGGAGCCATCAAGATCTGTAAGCAACTCTCACCTGACAAGAAGTACCGCTCTCATGTGCGCATGCAGCCCGCTCCCGGAAACATATCCGTCGGCGACGTATACATTCTCGAAGGAGAAGAGATCATCGGCACAGTATTCTTATTGTGGCTGGCAGAGGCAGGCTCTTGTTGGTTGGTAGAGTAAAATTTATATTAGTCATGATGGACCGGTTTGATTACTGCTTTCTTCTTCGTGCCTGTATCCGCGCTTTCCATCCCGGATCCTCTGGTTCCTCTCGAGCGTCATATCCAGACTGGTCTTGGAGACAGAGGCAGTGGTTTCCCACGAAAGCCCAGCCAGCGACTTAACTAGAGTGGCAGTTTTGCAAGACCAGTGCGATGGACCTGATGGATCTAACGGGCACGGTTTGCTATCAATTGCACAAGAATTGAATTGCATAGGGTGATAAATGTACGTCATGGGGGTGATATCCTCAGCTCCAGGGCTCCTGCTAGAGCGGGCCTCAGCTAACTCGCATCGTCAACTCGCAGCTTTGAATGCACGAGCGGAACACTGCCCACGCATGCGCAGGTTTTCGGACTGGATCACTAATCTATCAGCAATCGAACACTGAGCCAGCTGTAATAAGCCGTGATAGCCAGCAGCATCTGAGTTAACTTGACGACGAGCGAGCTTACTCACCCACATCGACGCTCGGATCACGGATCACGGGGCCAGCTAGGCGGGCCAATCAGTGGGTTCAGAGAGCTCGGCATACATCGTCTCCATCAACTCGGGCACTCAGCCAGTTCCACTAACCTGGCACCCAGCCAGTTCCACCAACCCGGCACCCAGCCAGTTCCATCAACCCGGCACCCAGCCAGTTCCATCAACTCGTCAATACGAGCAATGTGTTAGGTCAGTCAACTATATCAATCAATCTTTTACCACGTTCTTGTGCTACTAACTCCAAACCGTGCACACCCTTCCAGCCCTACTTGCCCGCGGCGGCACGACCAAAGCAGCAGCCAAGCCCAACACGACACAAGCCCACGGAAAAACAACAACAACGGGACTCTAGACTGGCTACAATGTAGTTGTATAGGCACGCACGGTAGCTGTCCCTACTGCTTTCAGGCGTGCCACTTCCACCGCCCTAGGATGGTGGCGCATCCAATACGACACCGAAACCTCATCCCCCAGCATCCGCCGTGACCAGAAGTCCTCGAACGCGCTGCCACGGAATCTCCATCCGCCCTCCTCATCTACACCCACGTTTCCGCACTCTCCTCCCCACCAGCACCTCCTCCCCACACCCCTCAACAACTTCATCAAAGGGGACAACCTTGACTTCCTCTCCTCCCCACCAGCACCCCCTCCCCACACCCCTCATCGACTTCATCAAAAAGGACAACCTTAACTTCCTCTCCGAACTCTAATCCACCACCTAGAATTCGCCCTATAACGCCCTCGCCGACGCAGCTAGGATTGAAGCTGCTAGCCCTACCCGCCCGCAGCAACACGACCAAACCTGCAGCAACACGACCAAACCCGCAGCAACACGACCGCCCGCTGCAACACGACCAAAGCAGCAGCCAAGCCCAACACAATGCAAGCCCACAGCTGCTAATAAAAAGGGCGAAAAACAACAACAGGACTCTGGATTAGCTACAATGTATTGAAGCTGGCAGCCCTACCCGCAGTTTTGCAACGCATGGGCGCCACGCAGCCCCTATCCCCAGTCTCGAACGCACGGGCGCGACGTAGCCCTACCCCGAAGCCAGCCCTGCTCCTCAGCCAGCAATTTAGGCCACCTCATCAACGTCAACTTATCAACGCGAGCCTACGAGCTATTTATAGCCAAAAGCGTTGGAGGGCACATTTGTGATGACCTTCTACAAGGATACTTCGCGTGAGACCTATCTTCACTATCTCTTGTAAGTTTTCTTCTTATTAACTTCATCGAAGGTGATGTTAGCACTGTTATAGGTGCAGCGGCATTATGTACGTGTTTACCTGCCACTAGATATCGATAGCAATGAATGGGACCTTGAACGAGGTTCTGCCTTGTCAATCTTTGAAGCACCACAGTGGAATGTCGTCTTGGCAAACATCACTTCCAGAGCGGCGCGGCAGGAGTGCAATCTAGAGTGGCAACGTAATCGGCAGTTAATTTAGATCCACGTTTCCCGCGTCGCCGTCATGGGTATCGTTGCATATTGAAGGGGCCGGAGAACTGTATCGAACTTTATTCATAACGCAAACAGTCCATCCAGCGGTTGGTAGTGTCGAAGAGGCTCATTGCTGCATCCTCTCTTCCCATTCACAGTCCGATTCTGTTAGTTGGAGTCGCCGTCTCACTGCTTCCTCGGTACAGATGTACATCTCGAGCTTATGGCCTGTCTCTGCCGCACAGACTCGGTGCACCAGCGTGGCCGTTTTTAGTTCCCTTTGCAAAGATGGTTTCTCAGACGCGCGCCTCCTGTCCATCTAGTATACGGCCCTTATCTCTTTTCAGCTCATGCACATTCTCAAGCGCCCCGTTCGTCTGCAGCATCGATCCTCCCGATAGTTGCGAGCCATCGTAGTGCACCTATCCGGTCAGCGTATGGAGACTACATACAAAAAAGCTATCGCCGCTGCTTCATGGATTGCTTTAGCTTACTAGACCCTCCACATCGCTATCCACCGTAGCATTGGACCGTGCCATACGTAAGCAAGTAGCGATCGGCTCACCAAGGTGACGTAGAATGCGAGCCAAGATGAAAGGGAGGCAGCACGATAGTTGTACAGCAGCACAGATCTGTCCTGGGTCAGGTCGTGCGAAGACAAAGGGATAGGAAGAATCGTACCAGGATAATCCATCGACACCACCAGATGCCATTGCCTTTGGCCGCCAATGCTGTGACGACAGCAATAGCAAACCCAGCACACATGTGAGTCAATGCTGGAATTGCGTTCGCAGCGACGCAAACTCGTAGCCATTGGGAAAACGTTAGGCGGATTCGTACCATGCCAGCCTGCTCGCTTTGCGTTGTGCCCGCTATGTTGGGCTGCATTGCGCCGGAATCCTCATGCCTTTTCAAAGCCCTTGTCGAAAGTATCCAAGCAAGAGACGATGCTGCCGCAAAGTGTACTTGGCTTCGGTTAGGACCATTTAAGCTTCCAAGGAAGGTTTCTGATGCTATGAGGACAGTCAACAGGTATACTAACCATATAATCCATCGAGGATACAGAAAGTCCCTCAGAAGTCGTGCAATCTTAGAGCAAGTCAGCACAGCCGGTCGTGGGAGTGGGCTGTCCTACGTTATTGCCGACAAATAGTTGAAGGCTGCACAATACGACCGCATCGTACAAGAACACTCCGCTGCTCAGGCGGAGATCAACCACAATTGCATACAAGCCAGTCGCAGACAGACCTGTCCGACATGGTTCGATTAGGGCCGCAACAGCTCTTTCCCAGCTATTCCTTTTAGCTGTGATATCGTGGTAGATAAGTGTAGCGCTCGCTACGAAGGCTACACCAAAATAGACGGCAAAGCTGATGAGGAGGGCCGATAACATGGTGAAGAGAAGTTGTACAGTTCCAGGTGGTATAGGATCGTGGCTTTAAGAGAGAAGGACTGGGTGCTAATGCAAACCGCCTCCCTTTGGCCCACTTCGCGCAGACCCGCCAAACAAGAACAGATACTTCCTGCCATAGTCTGGGGATATCCAGAAACCCACAAATAAGCGGATGTCAAACATTTCACTCAGGGCCTCTGAATCAGGAAGACCCCTTGGCTCGATCCTATATGTCACCATAACCAGCCAGATCACAGCATACCGCAGCAGTGGAGTAGTTGCATCACAGATATGACCCTGTGAGGAGCTTCTTAGCCATCCTGCGACCAATGTCCAGCCGGCCTTCGTTGCTCTCCCCTGCTTCTCTGAAAGTCATACTGCATGCGGCTGTGTCTTACTTCACATCCTTGGATATCTTGCTGTCTAGCATCCGGGGCAGCAATACACCCAGGGCGGGTAGGGCTGGCTACTTTGCGTGGGGCCGCCAACTTCAGTTCCAACATTCATTGCCTGTGCACGGTTTGGAGTCAGTAGCACAAGAACGTGATAAATGGACGTGATAAAAGACTGAGTGCCGAATTGATAGAATTGGCTAGGTGCCGAGTTGATGGAGGCTCAAGCTGACGAGTGAGAATATTCTCAGTGGTATCCAGGTCACCCATGCTCGCATAATTCCCTATGCGCACCTTCGCAATAACTTCCCCCGGTTACACCAGCCAAGCACGGGGCTCAAAATACCAAGGAGCCCAAACCCACCACTGAAATCGGTATCGCACGACCATCTGCGGGCTCATTCCGCTTGTAGTGAAAGAGAGTATATAGCTCGTGCTCCGCAAAGGTGCGCCAGCGGCTCTGGTCTTTGACAATGCATTCGTCTTTGCAATCGTCTATTTCGTCGACTACCTCACGACATCCGTCCCTACCCGTGCTGTCACATACTACCACCGTCGGTATGCCAAGCAAGCCCTCCAATGAAAAGTTTGGACATGGTAAAGACTGAACCGAACAATTTAGTATGGTTGGTCAAGGTACCAGGGCGTGATGGTGTTGTCGAGAGCAAAGGCGGCTGCAGGGAGGCACTCTGCGTTAGAAGTTTGAGGAGTTCGGCCAAGTTAAAGAAGCCGTCGTCGTAAAAGATCGCGACACGGGCTGCAGCAGAGGCTTCGGCTTCGTTCGATTCGCCAATGATGCCGATGCCGATGCAGCTATAGCCGCGTTGAACAATGAAGAGTTCGATGGACGACGGATTCGTGTTGACAAGGCTTCCGACCGTGGTGGCTATGGTGGAGGATGAGGAGGATACCGTGGAGGAGGAGGAGGACACCGTGGAGGTTATGGCGGCGGACAAGGAGGTTACGGTGGCGGACAAGGAGGTTATGGCGGTGGTCGCGAAGGTTGCGGTGGTCGCGAAGGTTACGGCGGTTAGCAAGGCGGCGGCGCCTCTTGGGGTCCTCCTTAGGGCGGCCAGTATGCTCCACGCGGCAGCTACGGTGGTCAACAAGGCGGCCAAGGCTACGGCGGACAGGAAGGTGAGATGGGCTGCGTCGCACCCGTGCGTGCAAACTGCGGGTAGGGCTGCCAGCTTCAATACATTGTAGCTAATCCAGAGTCCTGTTGTTGATTTTCGCCCTTTTTATTAGCAGCCGTGGGCTTGCGTCGTGTTGGGCTTGGCTGCTGGTTTTGTCGCGGGCGAAGACACCCAAGTGGAAGTTCAATTCGACCCCGAAACTGTTTTTGAGCGTGAGACTTCACTAGGTCAAGACAGCCAGGAGGACGTGAGACCTGCTGATCGATCTTTACGAAATATAATCTCTCAACAAGACCCTGCAAAACTTGGGTAGGGCTGGAAGGGGTTTTGGAAGCTATACACGGTTTGCAGTAAGTAGCACAAGAACGTGATAAATGGACGTGATAAAAGATTGATTCATATACTTGACTGACCTAACAGATTGGTCGTGTTGACGAGTTAATGGAACTGGCTGAGTGCCGAGTTTGATGGAGCTCCGCAAAGGTGCGACAGCGGCTCCGGTCTTTGACAATGTATTCGTCTTTGCAATCGTCTATTTCGTCGACTAGCCACACGGGAACGATAGGCGCCTTTGCCGACCGACGAGAACCTGCCTCTGCCAGCCACAACAAGAATCAGCGCAAGGCGCCTCTGCCGACCGACAAGTGCTCTGAAAAGGTGCGCCAGCGGCTCTGGTCTTTGACAATGTATTCGTCTTTGCAATCGTCTATTTCGTCAACTAGCCACACGGGAGAGTCAGTGGCACAAGAACGTAGTAAAAGAAAGATTGATTGATATAGTTGACTAAGCTGATAGATTACACGAGTTGACGAGACGGCTGAGTGCCGAGTTGATGGAGGCTCGAGCTGATGAGTTTGATGGAACTGGCTGGGACGAGTTCGATGGAACCGGCTGGGTGCCGAATTGATAGAGGCTCGAGCTGACGAGTTTGATGGAGCTGGCTGAGTGCTGAGTATAATGGAACTAATTGGCTGTGTGCCGAATCTACTGATTGGCTCGCCTAGCTGGTCCCGTGATCCGAGTGATCCGAGCATCGATATGGGTGAACTCAAGTTAACTCAGACGCTGCTGGCTATTAAGGTTCACGTACATATCAGGCCCATTAGGTCCATCGCCACCAGTTTCGTAGTAACACCTACCGAACCACTTTCATAACTAATATGAATTTTACTCTACCGCCCGAACAAGAACCGGCCTCTACCAACCAATGAGAACGAGCCTTTACCAACCAACGAGAACCTGCCTCCGCCTACCTTGTACCGTGTGCCAGCAGACGTCGCCCTCAAAGAGCAAGGTTTAGTTCTTCTCTGGTACCAAGTCGCTGTTCCCGCATTCCTGTCCCTTTTCGCATAGTCCGTTGAGGCGCCTCTGCTGACGGATGAGAACCAGCCTCCGCCCCCCGCCGAATCTTGATGGTCTGCAATCGATGCATACGCAAACAGCGCCGCAACAGACTATGTCGAGAAGAACCCCAACCTCCCTGTTACATGCATCGACACGACCGATTAGACAGTCTGATGCTGACCGATGAGAACCAGCCTCTACCCCTACCAAACCGACGAGAACCTGCCTCCGCCTCTACTAACCAACAAGAACCTGCCTCTACCAGCCACAACAAGAATCAGCGTGTCGGATTTGAGGGGGTTTGAAAAGCAGTTTTTGAGATTAGCTACTACAAGTACAAGAACGTCAAAAATCAGAGATTGATTGAATTGATTGAACTGATGGATTGCAACGATTGATGGAGTCAAAATTGAGTGAGTTGAACCGATTGATTGATTGCGCTGTCCTTCTTCTATCCGCCATCGCGCTCCTCTATATATCCTCAAGTTTCTCAGCTGCTGATACCTCGGCGATGGCGGAGCCTCGGTCAGGACGAGCCTCTGTTAGGGCGAGCCTCAGCCGGCGTTGAGGCTCTGCAAGGGTTGGGCCTTTGAGTCCTTTGAGGCTCTGCAAGGGATGCGTGGCGCGATGCTGGAGTCGATTCTCACAAAGGTTGAGGTTGCTCGCCGAGCTCTTGGTGCGCGCTGGTGCACGCGCAATATCGATCGCCATCCGGATCGCCACCAACGCCAACTCATCAACGCGGGCCCACGAGCCAGCCCATGAGTCAGCTCGTGCTTGAGCTCGTGCGTGAGATGGATCGTGTGCGTGTGCGCATGGGCCAGAGCGTAATTCTGTCAGCAGCTTATTGCAGCCGGCTCGTTGCTGGACTGATGGTCCAATCTGACACTTCGTCAGTCGCCGTAGCTATAGGGGCTGTTGATTGCTGCTTAACAAAAGAGGATTTCTTTTCGATTTTCGTATTTGGGGTTGCGCGTGCAGGAGAGGAATGTCTTACATGCCCACCAACACACCGTGTTAGGATAGATAGAGGTTAGTTCTCTTAGGCAGCGGGAGCTTATCAATTTCGTTGTCGGAACAACTATAGTATAGAGCGTTTCCTGTCATAATGCGATAAGTCACGGAACCAAGAGTAAAAATGTCGGCATGCGTTGATAATAACACTCCAGGGTAACGATAGCTTTCAGTTACAGCGACTAGCAGATCCGACCCGTCGAGTGAAGACCCTCCAAAGTCTCCTAGCTTAGCATCTGGTTGCTTTGTCAAGAAGATATTACTACAGGTTAGATCTCCATGAATAACCTAATATTTGCTGCACCCAACAGATTCTTTGGGCAGGGTCAATGTCCGTACGCTTAGAAAGGGTTGAGCAGAGATTAAACCTAGGTGCGTACTCTAGGTGAATACTAAATCTATCAAAAGGCCCGTAATATTGTAAGTGCCCGCTATGGCTGCTACGTTCTTGGAACCGCTCGTAGATGCGCCTTTCGATTTGAAGGGAATCGGCATGCGTCTCATCATGCGGGGTTTTGATGATAGTCTGCGACGCAGCGTCAAGGCAGACTATACTAGTGTTTCCCCAAGCAACCACGTCCTTAGACCCGAATCCTGTTGGATATTCAATGAAGTCGTTGTCTATGCCGCGAATGCTAGCGAATCGTACAACTGAGTTAAGCGAAAGTAAGGGAGGAGTGCTGGACGAGAAGGAGAGTTCTCAACGAGTTAGACTGTAGTGATTAGATAGGCCAAAGACTGCGGCAAGGCATGGCGAACTTACGTAGTATTAACATGAGCTTCCACAAGGACTAACCCTTCTTTGGATGCTCTAGAACAAGAGGCGTATTGGTTGGACGAAGCTTCTCTGTCTGTTATAGCAATGTGTTGTGTTCGACAATGTGCGGCAACATCTATGCGCAGCGGAATAATGTTTATCTGAAGGCATAGAACGTGTTACTCCTAAGTCTACGCAAACGTCAACGCTTAGAGCCGCCTGGGCCGACTAGAACGTCGCAACCTCCTTCCAAGGAGCTACAACACTCGCCCGGCTTTATCAACCTACTACCGAAACGGTGATAAGCACACACCTACTAATAAAGACGACAAAAAACAACAACGAGAGGATTCCGGAGGGTAATGAGTGTGCTGCTATTGCACGATTAATTAAAGACGCGATGCGTGCACTTGATGAGGAAAGCTAGAGAAGCTTGCAAGATGACCTCGAGACGCGAGTGATGACCTTGATGACCTTGAGGCACGAGGGGTGATAAGCTTGAGGACCTTGAAGAGGCGCCTTGAGGCACGATGAAAGTGATGAGCTTGATGAGCTTGATGAGCTTGATGAGCTTGATGACCTTGGGATACGGGGTGGTGACCTTGATGACCTTGAGGCACGAAGTGATGACCTTGAGGACCTCAAATAGACGCGCTCAAGCAAGAAGAAACGCGGTCCCGAGTAGAGAGTGAGGGTGTGCCGGGCCTGGAGTCAAAGTCGAAGCCAGAGCAATGGAGAGCGCAGATGTACCAGGACCAGTTGAAGCCAGAGCAATGCACGTGTCCACATCACTACACCGTGCGTGCCTGCGCAACTACATTGTGCCCGCGCAACTACATTGTAGCCAATCCAAAGTCCCAGAGTTGTTGTTTTTTAGCCCTTTTCATGGCTTGCGTCGTGTTTCGTGCTGCTGCGGGCGGGGCAGGCGGGTAGGGCTGGCTACTTTGCGTGGGGCAACCAACTTCAATCCTGACATTCATTCACGGTTTGGAGTCAGTGGCACAAGAGCGTGGTAAAAGATTGATTGATATAGTTGACTAACCTAACAGATTGCTCCTGTTGACGAGTTTGATAGAACTGGCTAAGTGCCGAGTTTGATGGAGCTGGCTGAGCGCCGAGTCTATTGGAGGGACTTTCTGCCCCTTGCTGTAATATGCTTCGACAAGAAGTCGGAGATCTGGTCGCGCTGAGTCCGTGGCAACTTCTGCACCTCTTCACGGATGACCACGCTGATCCTGTCCGGAAATGTTGATAGAGGCTCGGGTTGACGAGTTTGGTGGGACCGGCTGAGTGCCGAGTTGATAGAGTATCCAGCTCTCCACGGCTCGACGATGCGCCCCGTGAGAAATTATCTGCAAAGTCCTAGACAGAACGCTAGGAAGTACCAAGCTTTTACGCTTCCGCTCCCGTGAGCTTGCCACTCTGTTCAAGTTTATTTCAGCTGCGGGCGAGTCTGCCTGGGCAAGTACGGCATCGGCCCTCGAACGGCATCGGCTTATCTGGAGGACAAAAGGCTTCAGTCGCACTTGCTCGTGCTGTATATAGCAGCACTAAAGTGCTTCTCCTCGACGACCCTTTGCCAGCGCTTAATTACTAGACGGCATAGTACATTGTAAACAAGCTACTTGCTAGATTATTACTTACAGACAGGAAGACCGAGTTCGATAGAACTAGCTGAGTGCCGATTTTGATGGAGCTGGCTGAGTGCCGAATTGATGGAACCGGCCGAGTACCGAGTCGATAGAGGCTCGAGCTGACGAGTTCCATGGAACTGGCTGAGTGCCGAGTTGATGGGACTCGAATTGGACGAGTATAATGGAACTAACTGGCTGTGTGCCGAGCCCTCCGGATCTACTGATTGGCTCGCCTAGCTGGTCCCGTGATCCGTGATCAGAGCGTCGATATGGGTGAGTAAGCGAGCTCGTCGTCAAGTTAACTCAGATATTGCGGCGCACCCGGGGCCCTAGAGTCCAGACCCCCTCACTCCCATTACGTACATTTATCACCTTGTGCAATTGATACAAACCGTGCCCGCCAGATCCATCAGATCCATTAGGTCCATCGCTACCAGTTTCGTAGTAATACCTACTGAACTACTTTTACGATGCGGCCTATGGACATAACTGATATAAATTTTACTCTACCGCCCGACAAGAACTGGCCCCTACCAACCAACGAGAACCGGCCTTTGCCGAACGACGAGAACGAGCCTTTACCGACCGACGAGAATCCGCCTCCGCCTCTACCAACCAACAAGAACCTGCCTCTACCATCCAACGGGGATCAGCGCAAGGCGCTTCCGTGCATAGCCAAGGGGCGGACAAGCAGCCACCAGCGTGCAGCAGCTACACTTATAGAGGAGCTTGCCAAGGAGTTCCACCCACACCTTTGCTGACCAAAGAGAACCTGCCTCTGCCTCTACCAACCAACAAGAACCTGCCTCTACCATCCAACGGGGATCAGCGCAAGGCGCTTCCGTGCATAGCCAAGGGGCGGACAAGCAGCCACCAGCGTGCAGCAGCTACACTTATAGAGGAGCTTGCCAAGGAGTTCCACCCACACCTTTGCTGACCAAAGAGAACCTGCCTCTGCCTCTACCAACCAACAAGAACCTGCCTCTACCATCCAACGGGGATCAGCGCAAGGCGCTTCCGTGCATAGCCAAGGGGCGGACAAGCAGCCACAAGCATGCAGCAGCTACACTTATAGAGGGGCTTGCCAAGGAGTTCCACCCATGCCTTTGCCGACCAAAGAGAACCAGCCTTTGCCGACCAACGAGAACCAGCCTCTGCTGCTCAGTACATTCTTGCGCGCGCGGTAAGCATGGGATGATCTGGCTCAACACCTGCAACCGTGTAGGGTTCAGCTAAAGAAAGTTTTTACTGGTATTGCTTTTTCTCACTCGCGCTAAATATAGCGTTCGATATCATCCTAGTCCGCATTCTACTACTTCTCCAATCTCTCTAGATGATTTTTGTCATTGAGTTGCTTTGTCTCCTATAAACAGCTCGAGAAATAGAGTAGTTACTACTATGACATATTTAGGTTGACTTGATCACTATTGTTGTACCAACTCCTAAATGCTTTTGCTTTGCTAATTGCGCCGACGCCGGCTTTAGAATAAACTAATCGACGGCGACGTTAGAAGGCGTGCAGACCAGGACCTAACTTCCACCGAATGACTCCGCAGACACGCTAGGGCAATCTACTAGAGATTACAAACGCTTTCATCAAAAACAAAGAATCACGAGAGAAGATGCTGGACTAGTTTGCACTGGCTGTTCAAATTGAGCTGACCGGCCATGATACGCACTTTGAGAAGGAAGGTCTTGAAGAACCTGCCCCTGCCAGCTAACAAGAATCAGCGCAAGGCCGCCTCTGCCGACCGATGAGAACCTGCCTCTACCCCTACCGAACCGGCGAGAACCTGCCTCTACCAGCCAACAAGAATCAGCGCAAGGGCGCACTCACAGCCGGCTCGCATCATTTAACTTGCATCAACTCGCATCATCAACTCGCAGCTTTGAACACACGAGCGGGCCCCAGGAGTGTCTCCCAACCTCAACGTGGCAGCTAGTGCTACAGCTCCACAGGCCCCCATTGTTATTCCACCAACTCGCATCTTCGAACGCACGAGCGGGCCTTGGGAGTATCTCCCAACCTCAACGTGACAGCTAGTGCTACAGCTCCACAGGCTCCCATTGTTATTCCACCAATTCGCATCTTCAAACGCACGAGCGGGCCTTGGGAGTGTCTCCCAACCTCAACGTGACAGCTAGTGCTACAGCTCCACAGGCCCCCATAGTCATTCAATCAACTTGCAGCTTCGAACGCATGAGCGGGCACCGGGAGTGTCTCCCAACCTCAACGTGGCAGCTAGTGCTACAGCTCCACAGGCCCCCATTGTTATTCCACCAATTCGCATCTTCGAACGCACGAGCGGCCTGGGAGTGTCTCCCAACCTCAACGTGACAGCTAGTACTACAGCTCCACAGGCCCCCATAGTCGTTCCATCAACTCGTTCAAGCATACTTTCCGAGCTCCGCACAGTAGGTGGAATATTATGGGCGCAAGTTCGATACCGGTAAGAGCATTCAGCTCCAACGTTCCCCCAGCTACTCACTCCCTCCAGATACCTCAACGACCCGAACCCCGGCGACGCGAACCCCAACGACCCAAACCTCAACGATCCAAATGTGCAGGCACGCATTCAACAACAATGTCAAGGTGCCAAAGCCACACCCAAATGCTCAAGGACGAACTCTCGCACTTGCCGCCCTACAACTACTATCAGGCTCGTCGACTCGAGCTTCTATTCGGCCTGTTCCGTCAACTCGGTACTCAGCCAGCTTCCATCCGCTCGAGCAATCCATTAGTTTTATCGATTCGATCAATCAATCTTTTATCACGTCCATTTATCACGTTCTTGTGCTACTTACTGCAAACCGTGAAGTCAATGGCACACCGCTAACTCCCTCCTCACTTTATGCGGACCAGTGCATGACAGTGGCCGACTACCTCTACCAACAGCTGCGCCCTAGAATAACTACCCCAGGCCTCAACGTGCACGCCATAGAGGTCACTAAGACATTGATTCCACAGTACCCTCCTCCTACGGGCGGTTAGCACTTGAAGATCGAGGCTACTACGGATCTCGATCTAAATCAAGTCGCGATTAAGTTCCGTACCGTGACTGTTGAAGAACCAAGGTCTATGCTTAAACACGCAGCTACCGTAGTCAAATACCTTGGGCATGCTCCTGGTTTGGAACTAGAGCCAAATTAAATAACCTGGTCGTTAAATCCTTTTGCTAGCTTTGCTTTATCGCCACAATGAAATCTAGAGTCCTTAGCCCTTTAACATGCACTTCTATCGTATTTTTGCTTTGTAATAATATGCTTTGGACTTACAGTATAGCCTGCGTACTTCTCCTTAGACTTGGAATAGGTGCACATGTTGTTATTGTTGAAGTAGATAATTGGTAAAGATGTGGAGTGCACTACGTTATTCAAGCTTCTAAGCAGCTAATATGCTAATACTTCTAGCTTACGGCACGAGACTAGCTCTTCTAAAGTAGCGAGTTCCCTAGCACTACCTCCCTTGGGCTGGTTGGGCAAGTTATTACAAAGTGATGGCAAGCAAAATACAATAGTGCCGAGGACGTACGCAATAACATAGAAGGTAATAAATTCCTTGAGCTCAAACTAGGTCTACTATACTAATAAACGTACAAGTAATTATCTCCAATCGAAAGTCCAATTTAAAAACTATACCACGTTCCTTGTTACTCTACATCTTCCTCCTTGCTCTTGGAATTGTTGCGATTGTTCTCAACAAGACGTCAGCGCAGCGCAAGTTGGGCTGGAGCTAAGCATACCTATTACAAGTATGAGGATGTTAACGTATAGAAAGAGGATTGGGGTCGCATCCAATACATAGTACAGGACCAGACTAACATTCTTAAGCAGAAGCTTGAGGTTGGTGCTGCCCACAAAGTTTTACGTAGCATAGCCTACAAATTATTTAAAGCTCTCGTTACTTATGCCGACAACTACCGTGGTATAGAGGAGATCATTCTTGACGGCAAGCAGACTAAGGCCACTGCTTCGGTCCGATTTCAGACTACTCCAGCTGATAGAAATTTCATTTGCTCTCCATACTGGATTGATAGCTTAGCCTATCTCTCGGGCTTCATTGTCAGCGCATTTGATCATCTAAACTCTGAAAATTCGGTCTACATCTCAAGATCTCTAAGCAACTCACACCTAACAAGAAGTACCGCTCTTATGTGCGCATGCAGCCCGCTCCCGGAAACATATCTGTCGGCGACGTATACATTCTCGAAGGAGAAGAGATTATCGGCACAGTATTCTTGTTGTGGCTGGCAGAGGCAGGTTCTCGCCGGTTAGTAGAGGCTGGTTCTTGTCGGGCGGTAGAGTAAAATATCAGTCATGTCTGTAGGCTGCATTGTAAAAGTGGTTCAGTAGGTGTCACTATGAAACTAGTGGCAATGGACCTGATGGATCTAACGGGCACGGTTTGCTATCAATTGTACAAGAATTGAATTGCACAAGGTGATAAATGTACGTGATAGGGGTGATATCCTTGAGACTCTCAACTCGCAGCCAGCCCTACGCGCAACACTACTCACGCATGCGCAGTGCGGTATCAGCAATCCAACACTGAGCCAGCTGTAATAGGCCGTAATAGCTAGCAGCATCTGGTTTAACTTGAGCTCGCACAAAGACTTAATTAAAACCGTGATAAACACGGCGAATCGGAGAGTAGCTTGTGTATCTAAAGAGAGCGCTATAACCTATAGTACCCACGTATATATTAAAGAAGCCCAAAAACAATTACTATAGAAAAAAAAAAAATAACTTTAAGGCCGCGCACGGGTTCGAACCGAGGACCTCCTGCATCTCGATTGTAGAACCCCTACATTGTTAGTTAGACAGTGTACCCTGAATGTAGTAATTGATGTAACTTACAAAGCAGGTATCATACCACTAGACCACACGACCAGATGCGTTACTTGATAAATTAAGAATGAATTAGTTTATATATGTAGTACTCTGTATATATATCTCGTGGGTTTGTAGGTTTGTATGTGCCAAGCGTTACAATCCCCCGAATCCGTGCATGACGCGAGTACGCGTGTATAACGCAAACACGTATGATACATCTCTCTCTCTTTACTAGCATCACGGCGCCACTAGCACTTTATCTAGATATCCCTAAATTGGCCGGCATGCTTTAGATACAAGAGTTAAGGTAAGAGATATAGACGCATGAGAGAGGGTTTTGCATCTTCGTACAGGACCAGTGCCCTAATACATCTGTAGCTCACCCATATCGACGCGGGACTAGCTGGGCCAGCCAATCAGTTGATTCGGAGGGCTCGGCACACAGCTAGTTAGTTTCTCCATCGGCTCGGCACCCGGCCAGCTCCATAAAACTCGGCACTCATCCAGTTCTATTAAACTCGTCAGCTCGAGCCTCCATCGACTCAGCACTCGGCCGGTCCCACCAACCCGTCAACACGAGCAATCCGTTAGGTCAGTCAACTATATCAATCAATCTTTTACCACGTTATTGTACCACTAACACTTTCAACACTCATGCAACGTCCAAGTGCACCTTTCAATATACTTGTTCGGAAAAGAGTGAGCGTTTCGTTCTCAATGAGTTCATGGAGTACGAAGTATTACTCCCTCCCTCCGGATGGAGATATCGATTTGATTAGCGACCCGAACCTCAACGACCCAAATGTGATTGGTTTACTATTCAAGGGTTGGCTTCGTCAGTTACCTGATGACATCTTTCTAAAGGATGTCCAGGCACGCATTCAACAACAATGTCAATGTCAAGGTGCCGAAGCCACACCCCAAATGCTCAAGGACAAACTCTCGCGCTTGCCGCCTTACAACTACCATCAAACTCGTTAACTCGAGCCTCCATCAACCCAGTACTCAGCTAGTTCCATCAATTCAGCACTCAGCCAGCTCCATCAACTCGTCAACACGAGCAATCTGTCATGTCAGTCAACTATACCAATCAATATTTTACGCCACTGACTCTAAACCGTAAATGAATATCAGGATTGAAGTTGGCGGCCCCACGCAAAGTAGCCAGCCCCACCCGCCCGCAGCAGCACGACCAAACCGGCGGCCAAGCCCAACACGACGCAAACCCAATAAAAAGGGCGAAAAACAACAACAACAGGACTCTAGATTGGCTACAATGTAGCCCTACGCGCGGTTTTGCACGCACGGGCGGGGTACGCCCCACCCCATGCTCAGCAGCGACCCAGGGCACAGGGTAGCCAGTGCAACGCCCGCCCGCCCGGCTCCACCTACGCTCAGCAGCAATATTTCAGGCCAAACAGCCACAGGCTGAAAGCGCGCAGCCAAGCGCACGGCTACGCCTAGGAACCGAAGAAACACAAAAACAAGACTCTAGATTGTACTTGCACACGGCACGCACAGTGTAGCAAATAAACTCGGGCAGAATTATCGAAGGATCAAAGGATTGAAGCTGGTAGCTGGCAGCCCTACCCCGAAGCCACCTACGCCGAAGTTTTCTGTCCCTCATCTCACCTGTTTTGCTGATGCTCAAATCCCGAAACCTTGATATAAGCTGCTCACAAGTTCATGAATCAGCTGAGCCGAATGAGCCTGCTGCTTCCAGCATAACGTGATAATCTCTCTGCAGGGTACGCCCATTAGGTCTGGGAATTCTCCATCTAAATACTTTTTCTGAACTAGATCGTCCGGGAGCTCTTCAAACGGTGCTTTCCCCGTAACGATGTAATAGATGATCGAGCCAAGCGCGAATAAGTCCTCCTCAACAGTCGGCGGCTTTCTCGGCCTCCAATCCGGGTCCGGCGCCGCATATCTTGGTCCGGGACAAACCATTGCAGGCGATCCATCCAACGATGAACCGCCGAAATCAGCAATCTTGAGGCATAAATCTGCATCTAGCAAGAGATTATGCGGCGCAACATCGCAGTGAATTACGCCAGCAGAGTGTAGAAGGCCGAGGGCATCAACCGCTTGTACAATCTAGCGAAGTTTTTGGGCCGGTGAAATCTCCTTGAGGTAGGACTTTACGTATTCTTCCAGGGTGCCATTAGACATGTACTCCAGAGTTAAAGTACAAGTGTCGGGGTTCTAGCCTTTTAGCTTCACTAGAAGAGCATGTTCGCCTAGTCTCTGATATATTTGACTCTCGATGGCAATTTCCCTGCGGCAATCGTCCTCCCGAATGTCACCCGCCCAAGGGGTCTTGGTAGTGTCGCCTGATGGCAGGCGCTCTACCAACGATGTTGTTCCTCCCGCTACGAATTCACCTTTTGGGCTGACAACAATCGTCGCAGTAGGAGGCGGGGGCTGCTGATTGAGTTGGTTAACCGACGGTGTTCTGGTAGTATCGCATCCGTTGGACGCTGGAGGTTCAAGAGGCGGCGTCTCGTTTGTCTCTCGTGTCATGGACTGCTCCCTTCCGTCTCCGTTCCGGGGTGAGGTAACATTGGCAACGCCATCTTCTTAATTCGTATTAGCTACCATGTTCTCTTGCAGTATTTCGGCGTTTTGCCATGTCCACCAAGTGAACTTACCATGGAGCTGAGCCATGACAGCCGCTTGCTGGTCCCTAAAGCCTGGATTAAGGAATTGCCAAAAGTATTCAAACCACCGCCCCCTTAAGTTTGGACTGGGTGCACCATGACATTGGAGGGGGGATGGTTGAAAATTATGTATAATGAGAAAAGAGAATGTGGTGATGGGGATCCAACTATGCCAGGCGCTGGACCTGGCGCAAGTCCTCTCGGCAAAAAGTTAACACCAGCTGGAAAACCTGCGGCCCAGCGCACGTGACCCTAGCATTGTGCCGGCAGCTGAGCTAGCAAACCCGCCGAGTCTCGGTGCACAAGAAGCGGCGCATCCCTCACGAAGGCTCGCCCTAGCCAATCAATCTATCAATTTGTAAACCAACCCTTGCTATTCTCAGACTCTTGCTTCCTATGCACCGGCTCAAAGTTCGCAACAACAAGTAGGGTAGAGAGGCTGAGGTCTACAGATAGCGGAGCTGCTCTGCTCGTGCAGGTCAACATTAGTCCGTGATGGGCTTTGTGACGAATGGAAGAGTGGTGAGTCAAATCCCACAAGGCAGACCACCGTCATCGGCCAGCAGCCCGCCCGCCTGCCCGGCTCCACCCAGCAGCAGTATTTCAGGCCAAGTCTCTAGATTGTACTTGCACACGGCACGCACAGTGTAGCAAATAAATTCGGGCAGAATTATCAAAGGATCAAAGGAAGACGGCAGCCTTACCCGCACGCACGGGCACGACGCAGCCCTACCCCGAAGCTAATGCGCCAGCAATAAGCTGCTGATAGAATTACGCCCATACGCACACGCATACGATGCACCTCACACACGAGCTCAAGCACGAGCTGGCTCATGGACTGTGACGGAGAGGTAGGGCGTTCTAGAATAGGCGGTGTGATGGTGTGATGGTCTAACATTCCTTCGGATAAACGGGGCTTTACAATTATCCTGACGGCGCAAAACCCCTCACACTCGGCGAGCAACCTCAACCTTTGTGAGAATCGACTCCAGCATCGCGCCAGCGGCTGGGCCAGCAAACCAGCGGAGTCTTGGTGCATCTGGACTCAGCTGAGTGAGCGCCAACTCACGAAGCGGCGTATCGCAAAGGCTTCAGAGCTGAGAATCTTGAGGATATCTAGAGGAGCGCGGAGGTGATGACCTTGATAACCTCGAGACACGAGAGGCGATGAGCTGAGGAAGGTGCCGCGAAAGAGAAAACGCGCTCAAGCAAGAAGAAATGCGGTCGCAAGTGTGCTAGGCCTGGAGTCCAAGTCGAAGCCAGAGTAGATGCACCAGGACCAGGACCAGACACCAGAACCAGACACCAGGACAAGTTGAAGCCAGAGCAATGGGGAGAACCGCAGGTATCTGTATCTCTTACTTTGACTACACGTCATGCACATGTCCATACAATGCACGTGTCCACATTGCGGTTGTCAGATTGGATCACCAATCTATCAGCAATCCAATGCTGAGCCGGCTGTAATAAGCCGTAATAGCTAGCAGCATCTGAGTAACTTCACCCTCACCCATATCGACGCTCGGATCACTCGGATCACGGGACCAGCTAGGCGAACCAATCAGTAGATTCAGAGGGCTCGGCACACAGCCAGTTAGTGCCATTAAACTCGTCCAACTCGTCCAATGCCTGGCCCTCGTGCAATCATGGACATCAACCGGGTGTTGGAGAGCACTCTTTCCCCTAGTGCGTCCTGCTGCCCTCGCCCTCTACCCCTAGCCTATACGTCCCTCTACTAACTGTCTGTAGATACCAACACGCGTAACAGCACCGAGCAGAATTTAGCACTTAGCTAGTTCTATTAAACTCGTCAGCTCGAGCCTCTATCAACTCGGCACTCGGCCAGTTCCATCAATGCCTAGCCCTCGTGCAATCGTGGACATCAACCGGGTGTTGGAGGGCACTCTTTCCCCTAGTGCGTCCTGCCGCCCTCGCCCTCTGCCCCTGGCCTGTACGTCCCTCCGCTGACTGTCTGTAGATGCCAACACGCGTAACAGCGCCTGCGAGGCTCATGTTCGTCCTTTTCCTTGATGCATACGGGACAGGGTGCCTGAGGCCGCTGCCCTTCGGGATGAAACGCAGGTCCTATCTGATATTAACATCGTGGGTTATGATATCAGTGTTGTGAACGCACCACCGCCCTCAAGATGACTACCACGGAAGACATGGCAGCAGCTGGCGAGAAAAAGACGAGTTACAAGGCGATGCTTGGAGTTGATGCCGTCTGAGAAGCCTTTGACTGTTGTTTTATGACCTTCATAGACATCGGCAAAGGTGTAGCAACACACGGCGCAGGCGTAGATGAAGTTGAGAGGCGCTGCCCCCTCGTCAGGCGGCTCAGTGATTGCGACGGGCCTAGCGCTCATAGCGGTGGCCAGGTGAGGTGTCAAGAAACAAAGAAGTAGCGTGTAGGGGAAGGTAGGTAGGGAGTTGCCGTAGGGGTAGGGCTGCATTGCGCCCGTGCGTTCGAGACTGTAGGTAGGGCTGCCGGCTTCAATCCTTTGATCCTTCAAACCCGCCTGCGTGTTCAAAACTTTCTGCCCGAATTTATTTGCTACACTGTGCGTGCGTGTGCAAGTACAATCAAGAGTCTTGTTTTTTTTGGGGGGGGGGTTTCTAGACGTAGCTGTGCGCTTGGCTGCGCGCTTGGCTGCGTGCTTTCGGTCGCTGCTGAGCGTGGGGTGGGGCATCGCGCTGGCTTGTACTCCGCCAGCTTCTATCCTGCCAGTTTCTATCCCGCCAGTTTCTATCCCGCCAGCTTCTACCCCGCCCGTGCGTGCTATTGTAGCCAATCCAGAGTCCTAGAGTTGTTCGGCATCGTGTTGGGCTTGGCTGCTGCGGGCGGGTAGGGCTGGAAGGGGTTTTGGAGCCTGTACACGGTGTGGAGTTAATGGCACAAGAACGTGATAAATGGACGTGATAAATGGACGTGATAAATGGACGTGGTAAAAGATTGATTGATATAGTTGACTGACCTAACAGATTGCTCGTGTTGACGAGTCGATGGAACTGGCTGAGTGCCGAGTTTGATGGGGCTGGATGAGTGCTCTAACCGGCGTGAGGAGGTGAAGTTTGCTGAGGCGGGGTCGAGCAGAGGTTTGGTCCGAGCTGATGGAGGCTCGAGTCGACGAGTTTGATGGAACTAGCCGAGTGCCAAGTTTTACGGAGCTGGCTGAGTGCCGAGTTGATGGAACTGGCTGAGTGCCACTGGCTAAGTACCGAATTGATAAAATCATCCTCGGCTCAACCTTGGCTCAATTGTGAGTCACGCTTGCTCGGGTTTGCTCAGACTTTCTAATACCCCAACCCCCGACACTCCAGCTTCCAACATCCCAGCTTCCAACACTCCAGCTTCAAAAACAAGTTCATCTTTGCTAGGTCGTTATGGAAGATTCTCTGAGCCTAGAAGACCTAAGTGTGCTGCAGGAAGATGGCATTCTCTTGCCTAGCCCTCAAGCCGGAAAACGTAAGATTTCGGCATCTTTTCTTCAGACTCCTCCACCCTCGGGAAGTTCATCTGCTGCTAGCACTACCTCGCCTACTGCGTCCATCTGGTACTACGATACTCAGCCTCATCAAGACGTTCCGGATTTTCCGGAAAAGCAAGAGAGCGCTGCTGCTTTGGAATATATTGGGCTACAACCTGCAATTGCAAAGGAAATTTTCGACCGGTGGCAATCGCGCCCAGATCCCAACCAAAATCCATATGATCTCTTGGACTATGTTACCGGCGATTTGTACCAACTGGGGGCGCCTTCCTGGCAAGGTCTTTCAGATGCTGAGGCTCTCCAAAGACTCGGCGTTGCTCCCTGGCTCCGCAACGTGCTCCTTGATCCTAGGTTTAAGGACATTTACAGGACTGAAACGCTTGGATTCTGGCTCAAAGAAACTTTCCGCGGCAACTACAGATCTATTGAGGCTATTCAACAGCAGCTAAAAGCATACGTAAAAGATCGTGGGAACAAGAAGAAGAAGCAGAAACGTGCCAGTATCAAAGACGCTTTTCTGTCTCCAGGTGAAACTTCTTCCTCCTCAGGTCCTATAGCAACTATAAGTCTTGCTAGTGGCAGCGGCCATCTTCCTCAAACGCATATATCCATTGGAGCTGCCGAACCCATTCTCCCTGACCACAAGATCTTCTATAAGGCTAGGTCTATCCATGAAATGTCTAATCTTCATGCGCTTATTGCTGAGGATGGCTCGATCCGAATGCGGGCAATTTCAAGTTATTGTGGAGGTGACTTCAACCCTATGCGCGAAGCATGGTACTGGACTCCTGAGTATGAGACTGCAGTTAAGTACCGAGACTGGGCAGTTGGACGTATGCGTTATGGCGAAGTTGTGATTATACGAATACAAGTCCCAAGATCATTTCTTCAGACACTCCGCCAGGAAGAGCTTTGGTATTCTACAGACTGGAAAGAATATGTTTGGACGTGCAAAAGACGACCAGATCCCAGAGTAAGTTAGCATCTGCGATTCTATCTAGTTTCAGTACTAATTAGACTTAAATAGGACATCCCCAGCAAGTTCACCAAGTACTGGAAGCCAGGACCGGAGCAGACCGATGTCATGCTCGGCCATATCTACTACGGTGTCGTCACCCCGAATATCGCAAAGATTCGACAAAATGAAGTCCAGACAAAGATTAACGAAGACAACATAGTGAAGAATGGAAACAAGAAGGCTACACAATGGGTTGTCATGCACGAGGATGTTGCCGATAAGCTGGCTCTACAGGTTAGAGGGAAGATGCACATTGAAGTCTTCCCGGCGATGGAGCCAAAGGACCAGTAAGCTACAAAATCATCTGCTAGGAAACTCAAATTGATGCACTCTCTCCGTAACCCCGCGTGTCCCATAAAGTTTCTTCTGCTTGTGATTTTGCCTCCCAACAGATTCCTGTGTGGCCATGTGTTCCGTTCCATATGACACTATCAAAGACAACAGCAGTTTGGAGTCAGTGGCACAAGAACGTGATAAATGGACGTGATAAAAGATTGATTGATATAGTTGACCGACCTAACAGATTGCTCGTGTTAACGAGTTGATGGAGACTCGAGCTGACGAGGTGTATGCGGGATTTTTGAGTCGAATGTTCGCGATGATTCACCTCGTCCCAAACAAACGCGTCCCCTCGATCTAAATTACCAATTCCTTTACTTTCTACTAGAACTTTATTTTAGTCTATATAAACAATTAAATTATACCCATAATCATCGAACGCATACAAGGCTAAGTTGGCCAAATGGTTTAGAACACCAGCGACAATACACCAGGATCGAGCAGGTAAGTCAAACTCTCTTAGTCAAGGCAAGGCAAGGCAAGGCGGCGGCAACGGCAAGCAAGTTCAAAAGTTCAATTCCCGGATCAATCAGGTACGTACCCCTCCTCCCCTCTTTTTTGCCTTTTTGTTTTTTGTTCCCCGTGAACACCCAGCACCCAGCCCCCAGCCAGTTCCATCGATTCGGCACCCAGCCAGTTCCATCGGCTCGGCACTCAGCCAGTTCCATCAGGCTCGTCAACATGAGCAATCTGTTAGGTCAGTCAAGTATATCAATCAATCTTTTATCACGTCCATTTATCGCGTCCGTTTTATCGCGTCCATTTATCACGTTCTAGACTTTATCTCTAACGAATAACACTAGAACCAACAGCTGGGCACCGTTATTGCCCAGTGTCTAGCTGCGATTGCAAGGGGACAAAGTTGCCTAGAAGATCAAAGGACCCATAATCATATTCTTTAAGAGGACGAACCTGATACAAACTGCCTAGAGTGTAAAGGGGAGACCCCCCCAGAGACGCCTTGATTAAGGAGCTCTGCGAACATGTCCTGCTCCACTTTACCTCCCCAAGGATATTTTCGCTTGTAGCCCATTACAGGTTTCAGCCATTACAGCGTGGCAGTAATACTTCATCTTTCAGCCATGGCCAGTACTCATCCGACGCAAACTGCACTGCCCTTTTCACTAATCGCAACAGCTTGAATATCCCATACACGTCTCTCGTGTCGGCAGTAGCAGGTCTCCATGGTCCAACAACGTTCTGTCCTCGGCTGTTTAGTCAAATAATAAGCGGGTGTCCTATATAGATGCACTTACCAACGTGTCTCGGCCATTCTGGTTAGCCCCGTAGGCGATATACATATGCCAATCGTGACCAATAACCGTCCATCCAACCGTTGGGCGCAGTTCCTCACCTAGGTATTGCCGCTTCTGGCCTAATTCACCTAGCCTTCTCACATTCTCAAGCCCTGCAGCCAGCCAGATAGCTAATTGGGCCAGCGCTTCGTCCTTTCCGCCATTCTCTTGCTTCACCTTAATTCCCGAAAACAATGCTAGCCGCTTTGTGTTCGCGTCCATGGTCTGGCTGATCCTATCGCCCAAACCCGCTAAATAGAGTTTGTCATAGAGATCAGAAACATGCGGCGCATTGCGGTGGAACGAAAATGCATAGTCGGCTTTTCCTTGAATACGGTAATTCTTGGGTGTAACTGGCAATACGTCGGGATTAATGGTTTGCGTTTGCCTGCCGGTATAAAGTCAGTTCCGATGCAACCCCCCTTAAAGAATGGTCAGCCAGGTCAGACTTACACGCTTTCAACTTTTAACAAAGGGTACCCCTTGAGTGCCAGACGCAATATCGGATGTACCACTTTCATGCACCACGCATTCTCATCCTGCTGATACTTTCCACAATCCCTGCTTTCGCACAAAATCTCCTCCACGCAGTCCCACAATGTATCGAGTTCGTCTGTTGATCGCGTATCAGAGGTGTCGTACGCAGAGGGTGGGATGTTCGACTCGACAGAAGGATACGTTGCAAGAATTCGAGGCTGTGAGACGTCCATTATTAGCCGCTTACAAAGATGCCTTGATCTGAACGGTTCCGTTACCTTTAAGCCTGCTGGAATAAGACTTTCCTCCAGGTGGTCAAAAAGAGTCTGCTGCAGAGATGCAGCTCGCTGAGGGAGTATTACTGAGGACGGTACCTCGCAGAGTACAGAGGGTCTCGACACGCGTAATTCATTCAGAAGGTCTCGGACAGGACTTGATCTGGCAGAATGATCGGGGAATACATCATTGTTATCGTCATCGCGCAACCTCCGTTGGCGCTTTTGAGGGCTCTGCGATCGAGGCTCGGGCATGCTTCTCCTCCGTTTTTGCTTGCCTGACCAGGTCGAGATCGACCGACTCGAGCGTAATGACGACTGTGTAAGCGATTGGGCGGGTAGCAAAGGAGAATCAGGAGGTTCATTAGGAAACTTCTCAAGCCACTTCTTGATAGAGAATTCTGACGTACGCACCGTCATCATAGAAGCCGTAGACATGTGGTGGAGAAGTGACGGCGCGCGATGAGACAGCCTGAAAGTGGGGTAGAAAAAAATGGCCCACTATGCCAACTATAGTCGAGTCCTCCAAATCTACTGATTGGCTCGCCTAGCTGGTCCCGTGGTCCGAGTGATCCGAGCGTCTATATGGGTGAGCTCGCTCGTCGTCAAGTTAACTCAGATGCTGCTGGCTATTACGGCTTATACCGGTTCTGGATTTTGCGCACTCGTTGTTCGTAGTAGGAGAATATATCTTTGTGTTTATTGCCATCCCTAGCTCTGCCTACGAAAGCTCCTATGCGTAGCGCAAGATGCCTGAAGACATGATCAATGTTCAAGATAGTGCCAGCCTTGTAAGGCTATAATGTGCATTGAACTTGACTTTCTTTATAGCACTGCCGCTGTATAGTATTGTATTGCACTCTAGTAATCGAAGGGTAACTAAGTGTGCGAATTAGCAAATAGAAGAACCCTCTAGGACACCTTCACACCCGACCTCAAGCCCTCCGACCCCCCGAGACTTGGCCATCAGATGCTATTGTAGAACCAGCTGCCACCAGAAGGCCCAAGGATACCCCAGCAACACCAACGGATGAGCCAGGTGACCAATTGAATTCGTAATTCAAAGACACATTGCAGCAATTCACACGATTATCGGCCCAGTCAAGTCAGGCCGCACCAATACAAAACCCGGAGCTAGCTTACTCTGGGCCTGGACAGCCCATACGGATGAAGCCAGACAGGCTGGGGCCGGACAACAAACAGATGGATATGGCAAGCGTGTCGGGAGGAGTGAGCGAGTCTCGTGCCGTGCCGTGCCGTGCCGTGCCGTGCCAAAGAATCCGGAACCGTCTTGTCACACCATTCGTTGATGGCCTGCAACCATTTCAAGCAAAACAGCGTATATGTACATTACCCGCTCACTATCCCTTCGGCGACGATCTCGATGCGTGTTTGAAGAGGCTCGGGACGCGCATATTAGTGTCTAGTTTGTCCTTGATTGTGCGCGATTTGTAGGCATTAGCGATGAACAGAGCGAGGGAGTAGGAGTGAACTACGTCGACCGCACAATGGCCTTGGAGAATCATGTGAATGTACGGCACGGTTTGGTCATGGATCAGTGTGGGAGAGGTGGTTGTCACGAACCGCTAGCCCAGCATCGGCAGCGCCTTGAGGAACGGCCCGCTCGCCAATCTCCGGGAGTCTAGGTTGTGGTCGCCCGTGCCCGCAGTTTTCCTCTCTCGATATGCCGAATGATCTATCGGGATTTCTGAAAGGCGTGCTAGTCTTCTGGGGGATGCTAGAATGGCACATGTGTCAACCGCGTCCTGACCTGGCACAACCAATCAAGAGGCTGGGAACGAAGGTAAACAAAAATCCCCGCCGCGCGATAATACTTTCTAGGTACTACGTCTAGCGAAAATTTCACTCCGCGTACAGCCATTCTTTTTGCTAGATGCAACCTGAAATTTGGCTCTATGTAGCAGCATGCCTCCAACCCGACGCGGTGGGCGGGTGACGAATAGCGCGGCGAACAGGGACGTGGACGGCTACCAAGCGGCTGCTCTCAGACAAAAATCAAAACGCGACCTCCTTGTCGAGAAAAATAACGGGGACCTCGTTGTCGAAAAAAATAGCGGAGACATTGTTGTCGAAGGAGCATGTCCTCGAGGCCCTGGGTCTTATTTTGCAGGCCGCTCACGCTTTTTTCGTGGGGCCTGGACGGTCCGTTGGTTCATGGACAACTTGTCGTACGACCGGACTCCCATCAACAGCGGCGGAGGCATTCTTAACGTGCGTAAGCCGTGCAGATACCAGCGCCAGCTGACCCGAGTTCTGAACGAGGTCATCGTCGACTCCCATGTACGAAAATAAGCTCCTGTTATCGCTGGTTGACTATGTGGCGTTGGAGAAGCAAACGCGCGTGTCGGTATTGACGGATACCGTCGAGGGCATGCGCACGCCGTGCCGCTGCTGGCGCTTTAAACTCCAGTCCCAGTCAAAGACGGCGAAGTTTGGGAAGCAGTTGGGCATGGCGGAGAAGGCGGATGCGAAGCTGGCGGGGCACTACCCCGAAGCTAGCGATTCCAGCCAGCGATTTCTACTCAAACTGTAACGCGGGCAGGATAATTTCGGCCTTGACATTGTTGTTGAATGCGATGGAACTGGCTGAGTGCCGAATTGACGAGTTTGATGGAACTGACTGAGATAAACACTAGCTAAGAATAGAGTTGTGGTGGCATTGTTCACCGTCTTCCATGGATGAATGGCCGAGTTTGATGGAGCTGGCTGAGTGCCGAATTGATGGAGGTTCGAGTCGACGAGTTTGATGGAGCTGGCTGGGCGCCGGGTTGATGGAGGCTCGAGCTGACAAGTTCGATGGAATTGGCTGAGTGCCGGGTTTGGTGGGACTAGCTGAGTGCCGAGTTTGATAGAGCTATCTGAGTGCCGAGTTAATAGAGACTCGAGCTGACGAGGTATATGCGGGATTTTTAAGTCGAATATTCGCGATGATTCACCTCGTCCCAAACAAACGCGTCCCCTCGCCTATCCGATTCCTTTACTTTCTACTAGAACTTTATTTTAGTCTATATAAACAATTAAATTATACCCATAATCATCGAACGCATACAAGGCTAAGTTGGCCAAATGGTTTAGAACACCAGCGATGATACACCAGGATCGAGCAGGTAAGTCAAACTCTCTTAGTCAAGTCAAGGCAAGGCAAGGCAAGGCAGCGGCAGCAGGCAAGCAAGTTCGAAAGTTCAATTCCCGGATCAATCAGGTACGTCCCCCCCCTCTTTTTTGCCTTTTTGTTTTTTGTTTCCTCGTGCCCAACACCTAGCACCTAGCCTCTCTCCCTTACTATTAGGGGCTGGCTAGGTCTAGTTTTTTCTCACAACCCAGTGTAATCAATTTCCGATTGCGGTTAGTAACCTTGGCTACGGTGTTGGAGACCATCTCAAAGAAGAAGCCGTTTTGGGAGCGGTTTGGTAGTGCTACGAAACTGCAGGTACATAGGGCTGCGACGTGCCCGTGCGTTCGAGACTGGGTAGGGCTGCGGGCTTCAATCCTTTGATCCTTCAAAACCCGCCTGCGTGTTCAAAACTTTCTGCCCGAATTTATTTGCTACACTGTGCGTGCCGTGTGCAAGTACAATCTAGAGTCTTGTTTGGCTGCGCGCTTTCGGCCTGTGGCTGTTTAGCCTGAAATATTGCTGCTAGGCGTCCTACCCGCAGTTTTGCAACACGCAGTCTCCCTGCCCCAAAGCCAGCCAGCCAGCAATTCAGACCAGTTTTGCAACGCACGGGCGCCACGCAGTCCACCCCCAGTTCAGTTTTTCGCCCCGCCCGCAGCAGCACTTGATGGAGGCTCGAGTCGACGAGTATGATGGAACTAGCTGAGTGCCGAGTTCGATAGAACTGGCTAAGTGCCGAGTTTTATGGTGGAGGCTCGAGCTGACGAGTTCGATGTAGCTCAGCTTGTGCGGATAATTCCGCAATCGCCATCCGGGTCTCATCTGCTACTCTTCTCTCCAGAACATCCCACCGCTATAGCAGATCGACCACCGATGTAACGGCGCCCCAACAACTACACGAGGTAGCTCTCTTTATTCGCTTTAATAACGTTAATACTAATAGTTTAATACCTAGACTATAATAGAAATTTGCAAAAAAGCCTAAATCTTTATTAAAAAAGATAACAACTACATTTTTAACTACACAAAGATTATTCTGCAAAGAGCTAACAACTAATACTTCTACGCTAAGACTAGCTAGCATATCTTCTAATCTCCTTAAATTAATATTAATAAACTAGATACAATTTAAATCCCTATAGACTACGTCTAGCTATTAGATAATCCTAAATTTACTTAAGCTCCTAAACCTCTACCCTCTACCTATTACCTAAAGCAACCTAGCCTTCTATATTATAAAAATACTCCTAATAGACCTAACTATAGTTGTTAGATTCTAACTAAGGTAGAAGCATGCAAGGTCTTAAGGATACACCTACATCCTAATATTACTTAGTACCTAGGCTATATTATTAAAGATAGTAGAATAAGAGGTTTTTACTTTACTAAGTACTTTATAACTCTCTTATAAATATTAAAGGATAAGATAACTTTTTATAGGAGCTATTATCTATATAGGATTAAAGTAGGTATTTATTATATATATAACTTAGGACTTATATATAATAACCTTAACCTATTAAATATTATAATAGATAGAGATAATCTTATTATTATAGACTTTAACTTATATAAGCGAGAAGGGGATAAACTAGGTTTAAAGGTAGGAACTTATAGGTAGATATTAGATAGTAAAGACTACGTAAGGTAAGATAATAATCTCTATAGCTTCTTAAAGATATAAGTAGCTTTAATAAAAGATAGCTAAAGAGTATATAGCTAACTCTATTACTTTCCTATTACTTAGCTCTTCTATTATAAACTACTTCTTAATACGTCTTAGGATATTAGAAAATATATTATTAACTAGAGAATAAGTATCTTACTTATACTTTTACTACTAGAGTAGAATATAGTTATCTAACTATTTATAATCTATCTATCTATAGTCTAATATTTTTACTCTATATAATAATTATAATCTTGTAATAAGCTATATTCTAAGAATATAGTAGAAATAGTTAGTAATAGTTATATAGTTAAATAAAGATAGGATAAGCTAATACTTATATAGATAGCTACTTTCTTTACTCTATATTTACTTACTAGTTACTCTCTTCTTATATAGGTACTAGCGTATATTATACCTCTCTAATTAGGATATTATAGCGTATATACCTAGAATATATATTTTTATCTCTATATACCTAGAATATAACTCTCCTTATATACTAAGGATATAACTATTCCCTATAAGTTAATAATAACTCTTTCTTTTCTTTTTTTCTAAGCTAGATTCCTAGGTTATTAAGAAATTAAATAGTAATAGAGATTAGGCCCTTATAAATAGATAGAGCTTAAGAGGAAATTAAAGGGTAGATATATAATTTAGTAGGGAATTACTAGAATAGTAGGGTATAAAAGGGGGGCTAAGTAGTTAAAGTTAGTACTAAAGATTATACTAATATAATTTTACTAGTATAAAGCCTTAGTATACTTTTTCTAGGTAGTAATAGTTAGCCTAGAAGGTATTTAATTAACTATAGTATAGGTAGGATTTTTAGTATATTCTATTTATATTATAGGAATAATATTTATCTAGATACTATAAGCTCTAAACTTAACTTTAACTTTTATTAGTAGTCCTATTAATCTTTATTATAAGTTATAGTATTATAAATAATTTATAGGTTATATAACGTAGAAATAATATTAGCTAATTAATAGGAATTACTAAACTAAATACTACTACCTATCTTATCTTAGCTACTATTATTTATACGCAACTACGCTAGCTAGTACCTAAGAGCCCTACTATTACCTAAAAATATATACTACCTTTTATAAGTCTACTTAACTCCTATATTCTTATCCTAATCTATATAATATAGATACCCTTTTTTATAACTTTAATATCTTTATTATTAGTAGAAAATATATAAAATATATTTTTAGAAGATATAATTTTTTATATTAAGGATATAGCTATTAGAGGTAAAGTTAAAGAGATATAAGTAAAGGGCTTTCCTATTAAGTTTATAGATAGCCTTAATTTCTATAAAAAGAATATCTTAGATAATATAGTAGGTAGAGAAACTAGTAGTATAAGCTCTTAACTAATCTTCTTCTAGCGTATCTAATATATACTAGAAGTACTATTTCTATAGTCTAGCCTTAGAATTTATAATTTATACTAAGTTAATATAGATTATATTTACGCCTTTATAATAAGACTAAACTCTAAGTTAAAAGCTATTATTATTTAATTATAGAGCCTATAATTAAGTATACTAGTATATAGTAGTTTATAACTACTCTAGATTAAGGGCTTTAATATATTAAATAGCCTTCTAGAAATACTATATACTTTTTTTAAGAAGTATAAGCCTATTAAAGTTATAATAGAGAAAGGTAGCTTATATATATACTATACTCCTTAGTTTATATATTTTAATAAATACTATAGAGCTATTTTTAATATATACCTAGCCTTTAAGAATATTAAAGGTTTTATAATATATTTTATATTTATAATAAAAGAAAAACTTATAAGCTAGTAAAAGAAAAAGTTTCTAGAAAGTAAAGAGCTTAAGTAAAAGGCTTTATAAATAGAAAGCCTAATAATAAGGTTAAACTTTACTTTCTAGAGTAGCTAGGAACCTATTAGTATATATTAGCTTTATTCTTAGCTACTTATATCCTAATACTAAGAGCTAGATTAGAGCTTTTATTATTCTATAAAAATAAGCTAATAACTCTATCTATATATATAACTAGTACCTTTAATCTAAAGATAGTATTAAGATATATAGCTAGTATCTTTAATCTAAATATTATATCTAAATATATAGTTATCTCTATATAAATAATTTTTATAGTATTATACTATAATATAGGTACCTATCTTACTACCTATTTTACCTATTACTAGCTAGTTATCTACCTATCTATCTTTATATAATCTCTTAGCCTTTATAGTATAGAGTTAACGTACTTATTTATAAACTCTTAAGTAACTTACTCTTACCCCTTAAGTACTAGCTCTCTTATATCTCTTTTATTCTAATATAGAAACTCTTTAATATATTATTTAGGTAGCTACTAGTAGTTTTTAGTAGGTATAAGGTTTAGAGATAAGTAGTATTTAAAGTAGTAGTTAAGCTTATAAGTCTCTTTCTACTTCTTTATAATATTACTTTTACCTAGGCTATAACTAGAATTATTATCCTTCTTAAGAGTAAAGTAATCTCTATACTCTAGCTAAAGCTTTATAACTAGCTTAAGTATCTAATTAATATATACGCGCTATATTATCTTACTATTAGTATTACTTATAATTTTATAGAATATAAGATTACTCTTAAAGTTATAGCTAATAGTAGCCTAAGCGTATATACGCTTTATTTCTTACTCTCTCTTATCTCTCTTATCTTTCTATTATATATAGTTAGTATAGTAGTATTCTCTAAGCCTTTAGATAATATAGTAAGAGCTTTATAGGCTAATTACCTAGTATACTTTATTTAAAAAGCGTACTATATACTAGTCTTCTAGCTCTAGGTAGTATAATAATATAACTTCTACCTACTCTTTTTAATACTTTAAAGTACTCTTATTTACCTATTTCTTCTAGTACGTAATATACTTAAAGTACTATATTAAATTACCTATAGTATAAGAAATTATACGTATAGAAATACCTTTAAGCCCTACTTTAAAGCTAAGGTCTTACTAGCTTAACTTTTATACTTTAAAGCCTTCTTCTTATATTATCCTATCTATCTTATAAAGCTATTAATTTAATATTTTTAATAGGCGTCTACGTTTCTCTATACTATTAGTATTATAATAGTACTAGTTAATACTACCTTCTAAGATTATTACCTAGCCCTAGCGTTTAGAGATACTATTAAAGTAGAAAACATTTACCTTTAAGTATAAGATCCTATAGGCCTCTATATACTTAATAGTACTACGTACCTTAAGTATTTCTATTATATAGTTAGATATACAATTAGAGTATATTACTATACTTAAGTAGATATAGTTAACTAGCCTTAAGAAAACTTACTAGTAAATATTTTATATAGTAGTTATATTATATACCCTAACCTATATAAGCCTATAAATTAGGTAGAGAAAATTATAGATAATATTATAGCTAATATATAATAAAGGACGCTATAGCTACAATATTATATTTATAAGTATAGCTAGGGTATCTTATACTATCTTGTAAATTAATTACTACTTAAGTTTAATTTTTATTATTAATTAATCTTTTACTATATTCTTGTACTACTAACTCTAAACTATAAATAAATTTCTCTAAGATAGTAGATTTATAAAAGATACTAGTCTACTTACTCTACTATAATTAGTAGTAAGCTAAAGCTTAAAGGGGTTAGCGTTAACAAGATAAAAAAGAAGTATTAACTATACTATTAAAATAACTAGTTAGACGTAATAGTAGCTTTTTACTTAGTTTAAGAAGTTTATAGGGGATAATAATAAGATATTAGTAAATTACTCTATTAAGCTAGATTCTTCTTAGTAACTACCTACTTCTATCCCTATTCTACTTAGTAAATGCACGAGGTACGTTATTATTATCTAGCCTAAGATAAACTTTCTATAGAAGTTATAGAATGTAGTAGCCTAAACTTCTAAAGTATTGCTAGATTACTACTATTTAAGAATAGTATAGAAGATTTTAATTGCCTTGTTAAGCTCGTTATTCGTATTATTTAGGCTTCCTAACACTTATCTTAAAAATAATTTGTATCTAATTTATCCGTAGTGTAGATAAGATAAGCCTAAACGAGGGCTTCTAGTAGTAATACTTAAAGTGCAAGGAATGCTTGCTTTTCTTCCTCGTCTATTTCTTCTATCTTAGGTTGCCTGTATTGCATACTCTAGCCCTTTTCTTTCCTGCTTGGGCCGTGGATTGTAGTATTCAACTGCCCAACCCCCTCCATAGTACTAAATACCCTAACGCAATTCCTAAACTACTCCTAAAACGGGTTCTTCTTTAAGATAGTCTCTAACACTGTAGCTAAGGTTACTAACTGCAATCAGAAATTGATTACACTAGGTAGTAATTATAGTATTGCGCTACCCGCATTGAGGGCTTTGAAAGACGTTTACGGTCAAGCCGTCGCCAATGTACGAAGCCGGATACCGTTACTTGCACCAGTGCATCCAAACAGGCCAGATAAGCAAGAAAACCTGTTGAAAAGAATTGCTGAATCCGAGAAGGCGTTCATTTTCGCAAAGCGCTCGAGAAGTCGAGAATGGTGCCAATTCGCTTCGAAGATCTGGCACCGAAACCCAAATAGTTAAGCTATTAGTTTTGAATGCCAATTTCCATCTCAACACTTCCCAGTTCCAAACGGTAGATAAATAATCAAAATTTAGCAAAAAGCGACTAGATAGAAGAGAAAAAACTAGACCTAGCCAGCCCTTAATAGTAAGGGAGAGAGGCTAGGTGCTAGGTGTTGGGCACGAGGAAACAAAAAACAAAAAGGCAAAAAAGAGGGGAGGAGGGGTACGTACCTGATTGATCCGGGAATTGAACTTTTGAACTTGCTTGCCGTTGCCGTTGCCGTTGCCGCCGCCTTGCCTTGCCTTGACTAAGAGAGTTTGACTTACCTGCTCGATCCTGGTGTATCGTCGCTGGTGTTCTAAACCATTTGGCCAACTTAGCCTTGTATGCGTTCGATGATTATAGGTATAATTTAATTGTTTATATAGACTAAAATGAAGTTCTAGTAGAAAGTAAAGGAATTGGTAATTTAGATAATAGGCGAGGGGACGCGTTTGTTTGGGACGAGGTGAATCATCGCGAACATTCGACTCGAAAATCCCGCATACACCTCGTCAGCTCGAGTCTCTATTAACTCGGCACTCAGCTAGCTCCATCAAACTCGGCACTCAGCCAGTTCCATCGAACTCGTCGGCTCGAGCCTCCATCAAGTCAGCACTCAGCCAGCTCCATCAAGTCGGCGCTTAGCCAGCTCTATCAGACTTGGCACTCAGCCAGCTCCACCAAACCCGTCGACTCGAGCCTCCACCACACTCGGCACTCAGTCAGCCCCATAAAACCCGGCACCCAGCCAATTCCATCGAACTCGTCAGCTCGAGCCTCCATCAACCCGGCGCCCGGCCAGCTCCATCAAACTCGTCGACTCGAGCCTCCATCAAACTCGTCGACTCGAGCCTCCATCAAACTCGTCGACTCGAGCCTCCATCAAACTCGTCGACTCGAGCCTCCATCAAACTCGTCGACTCGAGCCTCCATCAAACTCGTCGACTCGAGCCTCCATCAAACTCGTCGACTCGAGCCTCCATCAACTCGGCACTCGGCCAGTTCCATCGACTCGTCAACACAGCCAAGCCCGACACGACGCAAGCCCACGGAAAAACAACAACATCAACAGGAATCTAGATTGGCTACAATGTAGTTGCGCAGGCACGCACAGTATAGTAATATGGACACGTGCATTGCTCTGGCTTCAACTGGTCCTGGTGCGTCTGCTCTAGTTTCAACTGGCCCTAGTGCACCTGCGCTCTCCATTGCTCTGGCTTCGACTTTGACTCTAGGCCTAGGACATCCTCATGCGCATAACTCTGCCTGACTTTTGTCGCCGTGCTGTGCGTGCGCCGCTAGCCATCGATCGGAATCAGCATCACAATCGCATACTTCGTACACACTAGTCGCTCGCACAATAGAATTAATGCTCTGACAATGCAGCATCCCTACCGGCACTCTTTGCGCCATTGCCCTTTGCATCCATACCCAGCACACAGCACATATCTACACCCACCCATCTACCTACCGTCGGCTCCAGCCGCCATGAGGTGTGCATGGTCCACTTTGGACTTGCTGGGCACACCTACCTTCTACCCTTTTTCTCAGGTGGACCATGCTCATCTCCCCATTTACTCCAGACTAGATGGCCAAGTGCTTCGTCTACCGTGACCCTTGTGTTATTGTGTCCAGTCCATTCGAATCGAAGCATCTTCGCAATAAGATCGCATGGGAGATTACCAATGTCGTAAGTATTCTCTAGTTTCATATTCGAGGAACTCATGCCCTCTGCGCCAGGGATTGTGGCTTATTTGCAGAGGGTATTCACCAAAGAGTAGAGCATAACCGACGATGCCTGCGGCCCAGATGTCAACACCCCGGCCGTATGGCTCCATCTCTTGCTCAGGAGCGAGGAATCCAATCGTCTCGCGCTCGCCTGGAGTTGGGTCAAGTCGCATCGAAGGAGAGTGATCTTTTGAGCGGCACCCAGATCGAGCAATACTGCTTTGTTCTGGTATATTCCTATATTGGCAGGCTTGATATCCCCATGGACCTAGCTTTCATCGTGCATAAATTTAATGCCGACGAGTATGTCTTGGCATTCGACGCTTAAAAGGTTCGGTGCTGGTAATAACTTGTTCCAAGGTAGAGGAAGCTGCTGAGGTAAAAACTAAAGCGACGTTTTTGAAAATTGGGAAGCGATAGAAGTAACATCTCCAATAACTTCTTCTAGCAGAAGGATATTCTTGCAACCTACTTCCCTAGCCTTCTGCGTCAGCTCTTTCAAGATGTCGATCTCTTGCCGAATGGCCCTAGCACTCCTTCCGTTTCGCTCCACAACCTTTATAGCGACCAAGGTCCCGCTACCGTTTGTTGCCGAATACACCTTTCCAAAGGCTCCCTTCCCGATTTTTGTTGCTAAAGTCCATTGGCCAATAGTTTCTACTTGTTGACTTGGGATTGGTGTTAAATCTAGCGTGGCAGTACTGGCATCCTGATCTCTGCGGGTCTTCGCCTGACTCCGGAAATCGCTGCGAAGCTTGTTGAATTCATCTGATCGAGAGTAATCAGTTTACTTGAATTTGAAATGTAGGGACCTAATGCCGATAGACTCGGAAGGTTTGCCGAAGGACCGCGCCTCACGTCTTATATCGTCGCCGCCAACGGTAGCCAAAGCATCTCTACTAAAAGGCGCGAAACTAATGCGACCCCATTCATTGAAAAAGAATCGAGCATGCTTTCCTCGTATGTTCTTAGACGTCAGCTTGAACTGCACGCCTTCCCCTTGCAAATTGCGCCCCGGACGGCCTTTACCAACAACCCACAATGCATCGGATGTAGGGTCCTGGTCTGAAAGCTTACAGATATAGCATCCAGTCCAGAATGTATATAATTCTTCTCTCCGTCTTGCTGTGTCTTCGTCAGCGGAGGTGAAAACCCCCCCGCTATCATAAACTTGGACACCAGTGTCGCTTCGCTCCAGTTCTCGAGCGTCATCTATATCATATTCTTGAACTGGGTTGATGTATAGGAAACTCTTCCAGTATGGTGGAGGCTGGGTCATGCAAAGCGCAGCGACTTCGCTAAAGGCGCGCTTGGCTACACTATTCGTAGGAGTCAAGGTTGCAAAGACGTCTAGGTCCATTGGGGAGGTGCCGATGCCGATAGACATTGAGGGGGAAGCAGCGGACAGAATGACTCACAATCCTCAGCTCCCGGAGCCCGGTGCAAAATCTTCTCGGCTACTAAGCAAAGCTCCCGACTTAACACCTAAACACGAATACCGTCCCCAGCGATGCCGCCATCTCCGCCCTCTCATATTCTCGCGCAAGAAACCGACGACGATACAGTAAACGACGTCATCGCACGCAACTACAACACGCCCGCCCTCCCTAAAGGCTTCGACCGCAACTTCTACGGAGAACTCCGTAAGAAACTTGAAAAGCTCCAAGAGCAAATCGACGCACGCAAAGCCATCTATGGTCAAGATGCAAATAACTCACGCTGTGGGCACACACCACGGACAGTGCGTGCACAGCACCAGAATGAGGCCAACAACAACAAGCGCAACTACTTGGATGGACTAGGAACCGCGACTCCGAGCGATACTGGTGATAATGATCGCTATAGCTCTTCAACATCAGCCCAGGCGAGCTTGCGAACCACCATCTCTCCTGTCACCGCACCGCCGCCGCTTACGAGGCTCAGCGAGAGAGCCGATATGCGTTCTGTGGGTGCGACAAAGAAGCGCAAACGCCACGGTGAGGGAGAAGAAGCGGCGAAGCACCAGACACAAGAACACGCTGAACAACTGAATCTGCAAGAGTTTAGTATAGGCTATCCAAGCATAGCTACAAAGAACCGCTGGTAGCAGATAGCAGCTCAAACCAGCCAAAACTTGTAGTAATAGACTAATACTGAACTTGAACAGCACCATTGATCGAAATCAGCATTACAATCGCATAGTTCTACTCCTACACACTTGTCAGATTGGACCATCAGTCCAGCGACAAGCCGGCTGCAATAAGCTACTAACAGAATTACGCTCTGCCCCTGCCGAGCGACGGGAACCGACGAGAACCTGCCCCTACCAACCAACGAGAACGCTCATCTTCGATGTCGGCTTCGGTCGTGTCTTCTGCCTGGTAATAACCTGCCTCCGCCAGCCAACAAGAATCAGCGCAAGGTGCCTCTGCCGACGAATCTTGATGGTCTGCAATCGATGCATACGCAAACAGCGCCGCAGCAGACTATGCCGAGAAGAATCCTAGCCGCGCGTTTGAAAGTACATTGTAGCCAATCTAGAGTCCTGTTGTTGTTGTTTTTTCGCCCTTTTTATTAGCAGCTGTGGGCTTACATCGTGTTGGGCTTGGCTGCTGGTTTGGTCGTGCTGCTGCGGGCGGTTTGGAGTCAGTGGCACAGGAACGTGATAAATGGACGTGATAAAAGATTGATTGATATAGTTGGCTGGCCTAACAGATTGCTCGTGTTGACGAGTTGATGGAACTGGCTGAGTACCGAGTTGATGGAGCTCCGCAAAGGTGCGCCAGCGGCTCTAGTCTTTGACAATGTATTCGTCATTGTAATCGTCTATTCCGTCGACTAGCTACACGGGAACGATAGGCGCCTTTGCCGACCGATGAGAACCGGTCTCTACTAACCAACAAGAGCGATGGTTTCGTGCGGCACGACTATCTGCAGGCTCATTCTGCTTGTAGTGAAAGAGAGTGTATAGCTTGTGCTCCGCAAAGGTGCGCTAGTAGCTTCAGCAGCATCCATGGGCCTTACTCGGCTGGCTCTGTACCCCATGGCTACGGCAGCCGGTACACGCCAGCTGCCCGGGCCATCTTCACCACCGAGGCCCAGTCGCCCTGGACTATCACATCGGCAAACGACCTGGCCTGTCTGGTTTTTGGAGTCACAAGGGCCGAGGTGCGCAAGCTAGGTATCCTCGAGGTTGTGCACGAGGACTGCAGGAAGTAGCTTGAGGACAGGCTGAAGAACAATGATGGACAAATACTCCGAGTACATCGACACCAAGGCTGGCAGTCTCAAGTTTGCTGGCAAAGCCATCCTTAACTCGGAAGGCGTACAATTTACCGGCGGCACCACGTTCAATATTTCCCTCGATGAGGTTGACACATTGGATGAGCTTGGGAAGGGAAATTATGGCACGGTATATAAGGTCAGGAACCCGGACACCGGATTAAAAGCACCGCGAGAAAACTAGGCCCAGCAGCTAATGTCAAACCTCCGAGTCGGCAGCGGCGTTACCGCACGGCTACTTAGCAAACCCTCGTCACGCGTTGCTGCCTCGCGAAAGGTAGTAATAGACGATAGTAGCGGGTCGTCCTACTATAACGCTAAAAAGACGGGCAAGCTTAATTACGAGTCAAAGGGTTTACGAGGCGTTCTGCTCTGCGGCGATGTTATACCTATCTAAAAGCGAAATGGCGTTATAGGATCTGCGGGCCTGTAGGTCAAGGAGAAGCGGGGCGGGCTTATCCGGGTACTCGAGGAGATTGCCGAGGATGTGGTGTACATTAATGTGGACGAAGTAGGATGTGTGTCGAGGGGCTGGGGCGCCATCGGCTGGGGCGCCATCGAGGCCGTGTTTGGCAGCGAGCGGCTACGGAGAGGAATGGATCTCAAGCGCTTGATACCGGCGATTCCACGCCTCAAGGGCACTAACACGGGCGCGCTCGACTACGACGAAATCGCAGACGTGCTCGGCTCTAGCCATTGACAATGTATTCGCCTTTGTAATCGTCTATTTCGTCGACTAGCCACACGGGAACGAAGTTGACGAGTTTGATAGTAGCTGTAAGGCGGCAAGCACGAGAGTTCGCCCTTGAGCATTTGGGGTGTGGCTTTAGCACCTTGACATTGTTGTTAAATGCGCGTGCCTGCACATTTGGGTCGTTAAGGTTCGGGTCGTTGGGGTTCGGGTCGTTGGGGTTCGGGTCGTTGAGGTATCTGGAGGGAGTGAGTAGCTGGGGGAATGTTGGAGCTGAATGCTCTTACCGGTATCGACTGCTGTGCAGGCCCTAGAACTGGCTGAGTGCGTTTTATGGAGAATATTCTCAGTGGTATCCAGGTCGCCCATGCTCGAATAATTCCCTACGCGCACCTTCGCAATAACTTCCCCTGGTTAAGGTACGGAGGCCAAGGAGCCTAAACCTACCACTGAAATCGGTATCGCTGAGCTAATGAACCGGCTGAGTGCTGAGTTGATGGGGCTCTGCAAAGGTGCGCCAGCGGCTCTAGTCTTTTGACAATGTATTCGTCTTTGCAATCGTCTATTTTGTCGACTAGCTATACGGGAACGATAGGCGCCTTTGCCGACCAACGAGAACCTGCCTCTGCCTCCCTCGATCTGCAAGTGCTGACCGCCCGCAGGAGGAGCGTATGTGAAATCAATGTCTTAGTGACCTCCATGGCGTGCACGTTGAGGCACTGTCGTGTACTGGTCTGCATAAAGTGAGGAGGGAGTTAGCGGTGTGCTATTGACTTGATGCCTAGTGATTGTTGCCTTCATGGTGATTGTTGCCTTCACGGTGATTGTTGCCTTCACGGTGATTGTTGCCTTCACGGTAATTGTTGCCTTCACGGTGATTGTTGCCTTCACGATGATTGTACTAGAGTTTGCATACAACTCTTCGTAGACAATTTTATAGCAGGAAGTTGTCTTAAGTTTAGACTCAATTTTAACGGCGGCTTGCTCAATGGCTTTCATAGGTGCAACCCGCGGAGCTTCGCCCTTAGTGAGAGTCTAGTTGTGGTGATAGTCCAGCTAGTACCTCTTGTTGGAGGCTATACACGGTTTGTAGTAAGTAGTACAAGAACGTGATAAATGGACGTGATAAAAGATTGATTGATATAGTTGACTGACCTAATAGATTGCTCGTGTTGACGAGTCGATGGAACTGGCCGAGTGCCGAGTTTGATGGAGGCTCGAGTCGACGAGTTTGATAGTAGCCGTAAGGCGGCAAGCGCGAGAGTTTGTCCTTGAGCATTTGGGGTGTGGCTTTGGCACCTTGACATTGTTGTTGAATGCGTGCCCGCATATTTGGGTCGTTGAGGTTCGGGTCTCCATCTGGAGGGAGTGAGTAGAGGAGGTGTGGGTGCACTGGCGCGATAACGTTAATACGGGGCGGAGGTATGGGTTCGACTGGGAGGAGATTGGAGGGGTTGGGGTTGGAAGTGGTCGCCATCGGAGATCGTAGAGGTGTTAGATTGGACCATCAGTCGAGCGACAAGCCGGCTGCAATAAGCTACTGACAGAATTACGCTCCAGCCCATGTGCACACGCACACGATCCATCTCACGCGCGAGCTCAAGCATGAGCCGGCTCATGAGCTGGCTCGTAGGCTCGCGTTGGTGGGTTGGCGTTGGTGAAGTGACATTAGTGGGAGCTCGGCAAGCAACCTCAACCTTTGTGAGAATCGACTCCAGCACCGCGCCAGTAGCTGAGCCAGCAAACCAGTGGAATCGTAGTGCATCCGGACTCAGCTGAAGTGAGCGCCGACTCAAGAACCGGCGCATCCCTTGCAGAGACTCAAAGGGCTCAAAGGCCCAGCATTGAACCTAACAAGACGGAGGCCGCCATCTTCAAAAGGAAAAACACCCAAGGACTAGTAGTCACCGTCTAGGGAACAACGGTAGCAATCAAGGACAATGTGAAATACCTTGGCATCCACCTCGACAAGATGCTGAACTTCCCCTCGCTGGCGCGGTCAAGATGGTGAGAACCATCATCATCCCCCAACTACTATACAGAGCCGAGGTATGGTAGAAGGGGATCCCCGAGAAGGGACGAAGGGGGTGGGGCTTCGAGCACCACCCCAAAGCCACCAACCGCGTACTCAACATAGCACTCAGACTGGCGCTACTAGTGTACAAGACTACACCCACACCGGCCCTGCACAGCGAAAGCGGGATACCTGGTGCGGAAACGCTCCTACAAGAGCTACGTGATCGGGACTCAATTAGGATCGGACAACTCCCCAGTTCTCATCCTTTGAACAAGATCATCAGAGAAAAGGGCAAGGCAGTCAGCCGAACCCGGAAAACGTGGGACCATTTCAATGCCACACACCCAAGAGAAGAACCCCAAGGACCTAAATACAGGGGGCCCAGGGACTATGAAGGACCGCGGGCCACAGCGGTACTCATCACGACCAAGGATCGGGACTCCGATGGATGGAGGACACAATACCTGGTTAAGAAAAATGAAACGGTCGTCGAAGGAGGAAGTGTACGCACAGGCTGGTACACCGCCCGAGAAGACTGCGAAATCTAGGGGTTGGCAATAATCAAAACCAGACTACTAAATGCCATTACTGCCAACCCCAAGACAATAGCCGAGAGCCGAAGACAAACAACCTCCCTCTCGACAATGAGCCGGATTCACCCGGAGGTCAAGAAAGGACTCATACGAGTCCAGACGAGACCTAAGGAAGAGAAAGGCAACAACCAAGAAACCTCTGAACCCTGGGAACAAGAAATTAGGAGTAGGACCCGAGACAACCCGGGAACCCTCCACCGCTACGCTAGTCAGGCGTGGCTGAGGCAGGAAGCCAAGATACAAAAGTGGCAACGAAGGAGGATGAGATTCGAATAGGACAAACCAGAGTCGTACCGCGGCCTAGGGATGACCTAGCACGAATACCCCACCCTCGGCCTTAAGAGAGAGGCAGCAGGCCAAATCCTCGCCCCCTGGTCTGGACACGGAAACTTCAAGGAATACCATCAACGATTCCAACACCCCGACCGGTACTACTGTACCTGCAAACTAGGCGCAGAAAGAACAAGAGAACACATCCCGGTATACGAACTCCCGGACCACCCTCGGAGCCGACTAATCCTCGACAAAGAAGGCAACACGAACCTGGAACAGACCAACCCGATTGCACAAGATCGGCCTCTTGGTTACCAGGAGAACGGAGGACCTGGTACAATGGCTAGGAACAAAACGGTATGCTACGCGGTATAAGAAGACCGCATGAGAAACTAAGCCCGGGGCACGAAACCCCAAGGAGGACCCACTCACAAGAGTCGATGAAGGACCAGCGAGGGGCCAGGATAAACGTGGCTCAGGACGCAGTGCGGCGACCGAGATCGGACGCACACAAAGGTAAGAATAAGGGGTCAGTAAATAGTTAGGTAGACCCGAGCGGGGCCCGCGAGGGCCCCGAGGACCGAAACCCGATGAGAGAACGACACGCCTAGTATCCAGGGCCCCGGGCCATCGAGAGAACGGCGAGCCTAGTATCTAAGGGGAATAAGTCCGTGTCCCATAGCCCAATAGGGGCCGCCAGTGGACAACAAATAAAACATAACATAACATATCCTTTTCCCTTCTCTTTTTGCAATGCTGCCGGAGCTAATAACGAGGCCAACGTTGGTGCGGTTTCCAGGAGTGATGGGCTGTTCGTCTTTGTCGCTCATGTCTTATCTTCAAGACAGCCGAGGCGTTAGGTTTGTTCTGGTTTTAATAGCTGCAACAATTTGATTAGTACAAGCTAAATTACATAGATTCGAACTTGCCTGTCGTATTGGGCTTCCTTATGCACAGATTTTGTCAAGCTTTGTCGCCGGACTGGCCAATCGTATTAAACTGGAGGCGCTATATCCGTCCGGCTAGAGCTGAACACGACCTGCTAATTTGCGCCCGTGCATGCAAAACTGCGGGTAGGGCTAGCAGCTTTAATCCTAGCCGCGCGTTTGAAAGTAGTAGGGATAGCCGCTGTGCGTGCCTACACAACGTTGTTGTTGTTCTCCGCCCTTTTTATTAGCAGCCGTGGGCTTGCGTCGTGTTGGGCTTAGCCGCTGGTTTGGTCGTGCTGCTGCGGGCGGGCTGCTGCGGGCGGGTAGGGCTGGCTACTTTGCGTGGGGCCGCTAACTTCAATCCTGACATTTCTGCTGTTAGATTGGAAGGGGTTTGGAGTTAGTGGTACAAGAACGTAGTAAAAGATTGATTGATACAGTTGACTGACCTAACAGATTGCTTGTGTTGACGAGTTGATGGAACTGGCCGAGTGCCGAGTTTGATGGAGCTGACTGAGTGCTCTAACTGGCGTGAGGAGGTGAAGTTTGTTGAGGTGGAGTCGAGCAGAGGTTTAGTCCGAGTTAATGGAGGCTCGAGCTGACGAGTTCGATGGAACTGGCTGAGTGCCGAGTTTGATGGAGCTGGCTGAGTGCCGAATTGATGGAACTAGCTGAGTGCCGAGTTTGGTGGAACCGACCGAGTGCCAAGTTAATGGAGCTAGCTGAGTGCTGAATTGATAGAACTAGCTGAGTGCCGAGTTGATAGAGGCTCGAGCTAACGAGTTTGGATGGAACTGGCTAAGTGCCGAGTTAATGGAGACCTGAGCTGGTGGGTGTGGTAGAACTAATTGGCCGTGTGCCGAGCCCTCTGAATCTACTGATTAGCTCGCCTAGCTGGTCCCGTGATCCGAGTGATCCGAGCATCGATATGTGTGAGCTCAAGTTAACTCAGATGCTGCTGGCTATTACATCACGTACATTCTTGTGCAATTGATAGTAAACTGTGCCCGTCAGACCTATTAGATCCATCAGGTCCATCGTCACCAGTTTCGTAGTAACACCTACCGAACCACTTTTACGATGCGGCCCACGGACACGACTGATATAAATTTTCGCGCACGCGCATTGCGGTTGTCGGAAATCTATCAGCAATCTAACACTGAGCCAGCTGTAATAATCCGCAATAGCCAGCGGCATCTGAGTTAACTTGAGCTCGCCCATATCGATGCTCGGATCACTCGGATCACGGGACCAGCTAGGCGAGCTAATCAGTAGATTCAGAGGGCTCGGCACAACCAGTTAGTTCCATAATACTCGTCCAACTCGAGTCTCCATCAACTCGGCACTCAGCCCATGACGACACTCCTCCAGCCTACGAGAGCGGTATCACCTCGCCTGATGGTGCCCTACCGTTAAAAACTACACTCTCTGTCGGCAACAAGTACTTGTCTGTACTTAGTGAACTGCGACTCTGTGTGCGTGAAGTCACCGTCTCGCATTTTCATTTCCCGTCGCACGGTCGCGCCCTCTATTTCGATGTGAGCTTCACCCTCGACCACCCGCACCTCTTCAAGCTCGCATCGGCTGAGAAGCCGCCAGGTGATACGCTGGGCATGCGGGGAGAGAGGATTGGAGAAATGTTGGAATTTGCCCAAGTACTCCTGGAACGGGCTTGCGTTTGGCCAACCCCGCGAGATACTTCTTGGAGCGATGCCGGACCGCAAGCTCCATGGCCTCGATATGCGCACCGCCGAGGATGCAATCGTCAAACGGACGCGCGAGGTCGGAACAATGGCGTGCCTACAGTCTTTGCCAGCTCGACAGCTTCATCTTGCTCGTGATACTCGCTCTCTGATTGGTCGCCGTTGCTATCGTCACCCTTGGGGAGTGAAGTGCTGCTCATCAGGAAGGGGTTGAGTCGCAGTATCTGCATCGCCCGGTCGAAGTCTGAGGTTCTGAAGTTGTTGATTTGTCGCCTGGCCAGCCTGTCCTTGTTGTAGCCCTTGGCCCGCCGCCATAATACACCATGCAGGTGGAGGCAGTGAACAGTGCATAGATTACACCCGCAAGCCCGAAAGACCTGGAAGCCTTCTGCAACGTGTTTACTTACTTTCTCGGCAACGTTAGTGAGCGGACGGCCGAACTGGAATTGAACTACGCGTGTTTGACGATGAAAGGGATGGATCCCAAGAGCCAGTTGGCAGCGACGGCGATCGAAAAGCTCGTGAATAGTCTCAACAGCCGTCTCGCAGACAGAACTGTCCCGGAAGAATACGACATCCACATGTGCATTTCAGCTTCGGAGTCCAGGGCTACATATCTCGTTACCATGGCTCCGCGAAACTTGTTCTGCCCTCCCTCCCCGGCTCGCTAAGCCGCATTTTTTCTCCCGGTCTCACCGGTCGATCATCTGCTCATGACCCTGCTTCCCCGCTAGAGGCGGGCAAGGTCGGCAAAAGCTGGGGCATATACAGTGGGAGTAAAGAGGGAGAAACGGCCATGCCCCGTCGCTGCATGCTGATCTCTTTTTCTGATTCAAACGCCGCTAACGTTGCTGCTACCTGAAAAGAAAACTCGGGATGTGGCAGTGAATATGAAGCTGTAGCACCAACTCCCGCTGATGAGCATATTCTTTCTTCACGGGGCAGTGCTCTCCGGCTTGCATTGTCGGTGGCGTGTCGCATCCGAAGGCTGAGTCTCCCGATCTCTCACGTAATGCGCCATTTTGGAATATTGTCTGCCTCTTTCATGCGTTCTATCCGCCTGGCTACTGATCACATATCTCAGTGGCTGTGTACTTGTTTACTACGAAGGAGGTTGGCGGGGGAGTTTAACCGAAAAAAAAAGCGTTGAACGGAGAGCGCGTTCACGGATATTGCGCCTCCCTTGGCAAACAAACTCTCAATGAGCATTCAATTGGGCTTCTGCGTCTTGACGCAACCAGCTTGCTTCTTCCAGAGCCCCGCGTAGATGCCATTCTACTGTAGTTGCTAGCCGTGCGTGCCTATCTTTGGCGATTTTGCCAGAGCCGTCTTCTCCTTCCTCATCAGAAGACGGAGCCGGCATTCATAACAGTCGATAAGTGTTGGCCTTTTGGCGATGAGAGTTCATGGATATTCCTCGCGACGGCTCCGACAATTAGATAGATCCCTTTATGTTTTGGATGCAAGCCCAGCCATAAACAGCCAGAGCTCCAGCCACACGATCGACACTTTGGGCTTTGCAGAGCCGCATCACCTATCGCGCGTGACCTGTGCGACTTTGCACTAACTAATACCGCGCGACGCGGTTGTGTCGTTATGTGTTTTGAGCGTGTTCCGCACACCCGCTCGTTCCACTCTATCCTAGGCCGGTAGGTTCGACTCACTACATCGGTGCTTGTCGTATGTGGTCTAATCCCGGGGTAGATTCTAGGCAACGTCTGAGTCCTATGTAGTCGTAATCTTTACGGTGCTTGATGTGCCTGCTAAACAAATATTCAGTAGGGAAAAAGGCTGGTGGCTCCTGGCTGCTAGTAGCACTGGCTGCTGGTCACCCGGACGAGGGCCTGGGGTGAGGATAGAATACCGCTTGGCTGGATTCTGAGAAAGCGTGCCAGAGTCAAACTCCGGATCCGGTTGTTAGATCGAGGGGGGAAATGAAACAGGATGTAGGAGAGCATGTGCTGCCTTGGGCTAATTTCGGGGTTAGCCAATCGTCGCGAGAACGGCCGCCGTCCCACGAATGTGGTGTCAGTTGTACAACAGTACAAAAGCGTGCACGACCCTTATTATCTGTATTGCTTAACCGGAGTTCTTGGCCGTGTTTCCGTGTTTATTGAATCTGTCGTGGCAGCTCGAGAGCTGCAGGAGTGGGGAACGACATAAAACGATTTGAGGAAGGGCGACATGGCATAAGAGCTGCACTAGACTAGTTAGGGTCAGAAGGCAAGCAGCACAGCCCGCCTGGATAATAGTTTTTATCCTACTGTCGGTCATAGCTTCAAAGGCATTCGTTTCCTCAAGTAAGGGGAATGTAGCCGCGTCTATAGACTATCAATCCAGCCGCATAGAGGAGCGTAGAGGCAGAGGGCAGGGCAGAGAATTCAATTAGTTCAATCAATTCCATCAATCAATTGTCGCGGAGCAGCTCGTAGATTGAATGGATCTATTGATTCTATGGAGGCGGCTCGCTAGAACTCTATTTATCTGTGTGGCTCATGTGACTGATCGGCCCGAGGCTCACCGCTCCGGCGATCACTTGAGTCTCTTTGCAACATCAATCAATTCCATCAATTAATCCATTCTAACGTTCTAATCTTTTATCACGTTCTTGTGCTACTTATGTACTACTTACGTATTATCCAAGCTGCAATTGGTTAACAGAAAATCCTGTATTCAAGAAACCCTCTCCAAGTTCTCGCGATTTGATTTCTTCAATCGCAGCTTGAATCGGGTCCATATTGGTGGAGTTGTCGCGTGTTGTAAAAACTCAAGTTTGGTAAGGGTGGCTTGTCACGCGCACAGACACGTTAAGCTGGAACCGTGGTCGCGGCATTTCTAAGTAGCACAGTATCGACGAGAAGACTCAGGAGCATCAATTATTAGCTTTGGCCATAAGAAAAGAGCTGTATTGGATAGGTGACCACGACGAACACTAACAAAGTGAAACACGTGTGCTGCTCCAACCACACTCCCATCAATCCACAGCCCATGCTCATAGTCGGTCATTGCAATGCGCTGCCGTCATGGATGTCCACAGCCCCTCTGATCTCTCAGGCATATATTCGCGGCCACGCAGTATCGGCGCATGGATCGACTCAATTTTAGCAGCCCGCGGCCAGTCGGAGCTTTATTTTTGATGTTCCTGACGCCAAGCCTTACTAGTAAAAGCTCCCGGAGTTATGCCGAAACTTACAAACTTCAAAGTTTGTTAGGCCTCTGCACGCCCTGCACGTACAACGCATTGTCTCACCACACAAACCTGAATTCCCAAATTGTACAGTGTATATATATCAGCTCATAGAATCACCTCCCAGCCAACCAATCGGCCTATCCTCATATCGGATGATGAAGGTGCATCGGATGAACAATCCTCTGAAGCGGCATCTGATTCAGGCTTGAAATCTGGTCGGGATGATCCATTTCAGTCGTACATACCCGAATACAGCCCCCTCCCTAGCAGCCCGACCCACCCGCCCGTAGCAGCCAGCCCTACCCGTCTGCAGCAGTACGACCAAACCAGCAGCCAAGCCCCTGCCATTTCTCGCTCTCCGCCTCCAAACGACGCATCGCATTGGCTACAATGTAGCCCTACGCGTAGTTTTGCACATACGGGCGGGGTACAAGCTGGCGGGGTACAAGCCAGCGCAACGCCCCACCCCACGCTCAGCAGCGACGCAACGCCCGCCCACCCGCCTGGCTCCACCTACGCCCAGCAGCAATATTTCAGGCCAAACAGCCACAGGCCAAAAGCGCGCAGCCAAACAAGACTCTAGATTGTACTTGCACACGGCACGCACAGTGTAGCAAATAAATTCGGGCAGAAAGTTTTGAACACGCAGGCGGGTTTTGAAGGATCAAAGGATTGAAGCCCGCAGCCCTACCCAGTCTCGAACGCACGGGCACGTCGCAGCCCTATGTACCTGCAGTTTCGTAGCACTACCAAACCGCTCCCAAAACGGCTTATAGAATTAAAAATCAAATCAATCGGACGTGGCATCGTGGAGTTATCGCGCCTTGAAGTTCGTGCGTATTTCTTGGCCAACATCGCTGCTAACTCAAAATCGACAGGAGAGGCAAACCGCAAGCGTTTTGCTTAAAGAGCCTTGAGGAACGAAGCTTCGATGTGGCAATTTCTCAAAGCGCTGGAATTATTCGCATCACATGGCCAAAACATGGTTGTTCGGAGGTGTGTGTTTGGTGCTTTAGTCCGATGCCTGGATTCTCCAATCTAAGGTGTACTGGCCAGACCACGCTGTTATGCCGAAACGTGAGGACGCGTGACGACAAAAGAGGTGAAACCGCAACCATTCAAACTCCGCCACCATTTAGAATAACTCCAATTCATCAGCATCTGCGTTAAAACGAAGGCAGTAAAAATAGCCAGAATTCATTTGGGGCGTTCCTGCTAAGAAAGCTATCATCTATATTCCCCACATATTATCTTTTGAATCATGACCACCTGTCCAGTTCGGCATTTGGTACGCGTCATTGGCCTATGATTGTTCTCGTGCGCCAATATCAGATCCACCCCAATCACCAGTCAGTACTGGTTCAGTCCCCAGACTTCTGTATTCGCCACCGATCCGGACTTTTTCTCGTGAAGAATCTTCTCGACCAGCTTCACGCATGTCCAAGCACAGCCAACCGCAAGGGTCCATCCCGACCCTCCATGGCCATAGTTGTGAACAACTTTACAGGAATTGGTACGGATATCCGCCGACACTCGCACGTTGGAGTGAGAAAAGGGCCGAAGACCTTGAGCAAGAGGCCTTTTGTCTTCCCTTAGGTGGACCGACTTTAGATCGGTGATAAACTCCTGGGCTCGTTCCCACATCGCTATGACTTCTGGCGATTGGAGCGTGAGGCCCAAATCCCAGTTGTTCCGTTGGATGATTGATCCTACAACTAGCGTCTCCGCACTGCGCGGGACGATAAAGATCGTCTTGCTGGGATGGTTTGCGGCGTCATATTGTGCCGGCAGTAGCACGGCGCTCTTCTTGAGGAAATCGGAGAATGTAGAAGTCATTTCCATCCGTTTCACGGCACCGCGAACAGGAAAGATCTGATTGTCATTGGCAAGCGTACGGGCTCCAAGACCGCTGGCGTTGACAATGATATTGGCTTGGAAATCATCCATGAGTTCCCGTTCGTGGAGGTGGATATCCCCCTTGATTTCCCTGGTCTCCAGCACCGCGCCCTTGGCCCGGACGAGTTTCATCAGGAACTCCATCGCAGTATCCGTGTCGATCACTGGAGCCAAGTGTTTATAACTCCATTTCAGCCCAAAGTCCATGGGCTTAACTGCAGCAAAGGCATCAGTCCATTCGGCTCCGGGATTGGTGTTGGTTTCCTGAAAGGAGGTTTGGAGCTTTTCTCGGAAGACTCCGTCTGACTTATCCAGTGTGTTTATTTTCCGGTATTTTGCGTGGTGCTGCCTTGCATTCTCGATAGCCTTCGCATTTGCCGCCACTATTCCTCCGTTTGCTGTTCCCCAATGACGGTGGTGGAAAAACTGATACAGTGTGATCATCCGAGCTCCAAACCTGTTGTTATTTGCTGTTGTAGTGTCCATCAGCGCCAGCTTTTCATAGAACAAGAAGCTCTGCATGGCCCATTTCTGGTACTGCTCCAGTTTCGAGTACGCGAGAACAGGTACTTCAATCTCTGATAACCCACAGCCGCCGGGCGGATACTCCCACAACGCCCCGGCAATCTGGGAGGTAATACGCTCATCTTTCTCCCCAGTCTTTGCCCACTCTTTGGCAACAATCGAGACTTTGTACCCCTTGTCAAGGAGTATCCACGCTGTCATCAGGCCGCTGACTCCTCCTCCGACAACAAGAACCGTCTTTTTCTGATTCTTGTCGTACTTCTCGCCGGATTCACCATCCATAACGGTGGCAGCTTTGTCAATCTCTTTAGTAGCATTGGCAGACGAATTTTCAGCGGTCGTTTTGTAGTGTTTCCGGTCATCAGCATTGTCCTGCTCGAAACCTCCAACCACCAAGTCGATATGGCGTTTCACGGCAACAGCAGCGTTTCCTGCAGCTGCCATAGCAGGCCTATTGATGTTACTGGCAGCGCTGGTGGCCTTTTGGGCCTCTTCTTTGGCTTCACCGATATCTGTCTGTACATTGGCACAATCGCCTTGCTCGAGACGGTTCACACAATTGTCGATATGTTCCATCGCTTTTCGGCAATGTTCGATCACCTTTTGGGCTCCTTTATCTTCTTTGGCCATTTTAGCATAGCAGCGCTTGTCGGTGGTAAGCTTGATCACATCCCTGTTTTCGGTATATGGGAGCGCGATCTCGATAAGTGCCATGGTGAGTGGTGTGTGGAAGAAGGGAGGGAAAATGATTTGGGTTGTGCTAGCTGGAGCTGGGAGATGGATTTGCTAATTCTGAAGTGTTGCTGCTTTAAACCAAAAATGATTAACGCGAATCAGCCTCCTGAACAGTCAGGAGGGTTAACAAGAAGTGAGTCTCTGTCTGATTCTATCCAGTGGCTAAGCAACCACATCAACCGGATACGTGGAGTATGTGGATTGGTTACCACCTACAGGATTAACCCTTGGTCTATTTAGTAGAATGGAAGTTATGCCCCCACTCCATATGCCTTTGTCTATACAGCGGCATGCAGCAAATGTGTGGCAATCCACAGTAGGCACTCTACCCACCGCCATTGCCGCCATAAATGATACGCGCTGGGCTTAACGATGAGTCAATTTGGGTTGCTTGGTGTTCTGTAGGGCACTGTGGCTAATTGGTAGAAGGTACGTTGACGTTGCTGCCATAAATGATACGTGTTGGGCCTGACGATAAGTCGATTTGGGTTGATTGGTGTTCTGTAAGTCACTCTGGCCAATTAGTGGGGGTTACGTTGACGTTGCTGCGATAAATGATGTGTTGGACTTCAATTGGTGGAAGATATGTTGAGTCGTTCACTTTAGGGCTCATGATCCGCGGATCGGCTGTCGTGAGTCATCTTGCAGAGTTTCGGATTGCGGCAGAAGAAGCGTTGTTGGCGTAGTGTGGCGAGGCGGCGGAGTGGCCAGTACTCGCAAACTTGTTCAATTCGACATTCCTCCAGTACTGCAAACCTACCCCACCTTGTCCCCACGGTGTTACCGGAATTGTAGCGGATATAATTCAAGTAGCGGTCGCTTCAGGGAGGGTACGTTGGCAGGCAGGCCATCTTTCCAGCCGGAATTTACCTTTCTATCCTTCCCATCATCACTTCGTATGACCCGTGGTGGGAGTCGGAATACTCTACATCACGTCTGCAACCGATCTAAGGATTGACGCATAGCAAGTGAGTGACTCCGCGGCGTTACTACCCGGTTACAACCTGCTTTTCTCCCAAAGTTTCTGACGCGAAGGCACCATAGCCCAAGACCTCAATACTACTCTAGCGCCGACAAGAATGGCTACCAACGTTGTCCAACAACCAGTCATGATCATGGTTCCTGGAACGGCAACAATCTCTATCACTGGCACCACGAATGCACTGTATCGCCAGAAAGTCACTGTGTTGGACGAAACGGGCGGAAAGGAGTATATTTTCGTTGGAAGGGGTGAGGGACTGCCAATGCATGCTGAGAACCAAAAGAAAGTTACCCTCGCCACTCCTGTTGATAAACCCTATCGTACCCTGACGATGTGGTTCGACTATTCCGTCAACGAGAATGACAATTTTCACAAATCCACGGTTCGCTGCCCACGAACGTGGTCTGAGGGTTCCCCCACCATACGGCGCATTTTGTGGGAAATCGATACCGAAGATGGGGTCGACTTGGACTTCAATGACTCGGTGATTCGAATTGTCGCCTCTTTCTAGCAGCAAATTTCATAGATCTTGGTGGCAACGACCGCGAACGGGTATATATATGCTTGATGGGGTGGTGAATGGACTTACAAATTTTCCTTCCAATACGCTTGCAGAGCCATGAATCATCTAACCAGGCTCTTTCGAAGATACTAGTCAATTGTCTATTTAAACCCAAGACAGAGCATTCTTACGTGTACAAATTGCATGTGGTGACGCGGATCCGACAAGGCATACAGGACCAGTCCGATGTCGGCGTTGTGAACAACGTGCACCAGGAGGGTAGGCGGATCCCGTGGGAGTCGGGTATCACAGTGGTGACACTGTTGAATAGGAATGGTTGGAATTTGAACGTCGAAGCTATCCTGTCTTTCCAAAGGCAACAATAGGCGCTGCTCCGGATCTTCATATCCGAACACAAGTGGAAAGATGGCAGGCACCATCGGGCACCATTGTTCGGGTAAGTGCCGGCGGTACTCGTCGAAATCGGCGACGTCACCTGGGTGTCTAAGGAGGTTAGCTAGAGTTAGGTCGGATGTGCGATCGGACGAACCTTATCAAGCTCAATATCTGAATGCTGATCCCCAGTGTTCTGTCGGTGGATGGAGCAGCGGAGAATCGGCCGTCGGCATAGAAGAAAGTGTTGGGAACGTAGAAGTCCCGTTCTTCTCGTGTCAAGTAAGCATGAATACGGGTGCGAATCGGCTCTGCGGTGGTATTGGGGCTGCAAAAGCCGTCTTCGTCGAAGAAACTAATGTTATGCGCAGGACATGTACAGACTATAAGGTGCAAAGCAGGACATTAGGCCGGGCCGCACTAGAACTGCAAGGGAAGCTCGTGCGACCCGTATAGCTTATACGTACAGCTAGATGGCATGATGCTCCTATCTAAGGCACGAGAGGCAGACGTTGTAGGCAACAAGGTCTCGGAGCCATGAGGCTCGAAATGCTGAGCAATGCAACGATTAGGGAAGCGGAGTCCTGGGGCTGGGTGGATAAAGTATAAAATATATGAGGTGAGGTAAGGGAAAACGAAAAAACGATTTAGCTTGAAATGGCCAAATCACGTGGAAAAGCACGGAACCCGATTCTGATTGGTCCCAAGGAGAAAAGTGATGGGTTGGTGTGGGTCCGCGCGAATTTTTGGGGGGGCTGGCGGCGCGGGCCGGCTTTTGAGCCTTTCGTTCCTCAAGGCATACCTCCCCAGCCAACCAATCAGCCTATCCTCATATCGGATGATGAAGGTGCATCGGATAAACAATCCTCTGAAGCGGCATCTGATTCAGGCTTGAAATCTGGTCAGGATGATCCATGCAGTAACCGTGCTCAATTCGCAGTACGGGCGGCGTAACGGATACGGCGTTGCCATCAACACGGTAAACCGAACCAAGAAAGGGGTTGCTACGGTGTATTTGGGGTGCTCACACAGCCAAAAGAGGGCAACCCGGGCCACAGGGAGGACCAATAAAGACGGCACGGCACGCAAAACTCGATCCAAAACAACTCCAGGCTGCCCTCTACGGGATCACTGTTACAAAGCCTTACCACACACACCCTCAAGAGCTGAACAACCTGGCTCTACCGCACTTTCGGAGGTTGAGTAAGGAAGTGAAGGGTCAAATCAAGGAGTGGACTAAGCAGAGAGTTACGGGTTGAAGAAATCATGAAGAGCCTCTACGCCCAAGGGACCCACTGTGCGCGGGTCAGGGAACTCAAAATATGGGTGGAGTGGAGAGGGTAGGCGTGAAGGAGGGCGGAGAGGTGAGTGCGGCACCATTAATACATTCCAAGCCGAGCCTTAACGCCGCTGTAAAAACTGCTGCAATGCACAAAAAAAAGTTTCTACGCGTGTACCCATTAAATGGACCTGTGCGAAAACATTGCGCAACTTTTTAAAGTAGTGGGTGGATGGGTTTGAGATGTTTGGGGGTCTTAGCACGCTATCTAGGTATATTTTATACTGGCTGCGTACACTATATACTATCGCGCAAAATCAAAAAGTTATCGCGCAAAATGTCTGGCCTAAAATATCGCGCAGCTAGAGCGGGCGAAATTCAATTCAAATTTGTTTGCATGTCTGTGTAAGCGAGGACGAGGCTTTCGTCAGGGTTGCGCTGGTTTTCGGGTCATGTAATCTGCTAGTTCGCCGTGTTTTATCACGGTAATTTATCACGGTTTTGATTGAGTCTTTGCGCAAGCTCGCTTATGGGTCAGTGGGCTAGCTCTTCCTTCCACCCCTCTCTCCTCCTACCTTTAACCGAACCTATTCGTTATCGCATACGACGTCGGACACTGCCACTGTTAACAAACCTCACCTAGGTACATCTACCATCGTTGGTGCAACATGGCTGAACAATCGCCCGATTATAAGACTCTCTTCTTGCAAGAGCAACGCGCACGCGAGGCAGCAGAGAAGGCCCAGAAGGAAGAACAACACGGGCGCGAAGAGGAACAACGCAGGCGCGAGGCAGCAGAGAAGGCCCAGAAGGAAGAACAACGCGGGCGCGAAGAGGAACAACGCAGGCGCGAAGCAGCAGAGAAGGCCCAGAAGGAAGAACAACGCGGGCGCGAAGAGGAACAACGCAGGCGCGAAGCAGCAGAGAAGGCCCAGAAGGAAGAACAACGCGGGCGCGAAGAGGAACAACGCAGGCGCGAAGCAGCAGAGAAGGCCCAGAAGGAAGAACAACGCAGGCGCGAAGAGGAACAACGCGGGCGCGAAGAGGAACAACGCAGGCGCGAAGCAGCAGAGAAGGCCCAGAAGGCAGAACAACGCGCACGCGAGGCGGAACAAGAGAGAACCCGCAAGACCACGCTCCCCGAGTACCTCGACGCTTGCTACAAATACCTTCACTTAGGTCTCACTATCCAACCCAATAAAACCTTGTCAACACAGGGCGACCCTGCAAATGCGAATAACAAACTTCGGCCCGAGAGAATCCGCAAATGGGAAGACTTTCCAGCGCGTCAGGAAGCGATTTGGGATAACCTTATGACGTCGGCGTTTATCTCTGAGCAACTCTTCACTTCAGTACACACCTTGCAAGAGTCTGGGGAGAGGGTCCGAAAAAGGATGCTAAGCTCAGAGCTTGACCTAAACGTCTTTCAGCGGTCTACTGTCGAAGACCCGGTGTCCTTGGTTGTTGAACAACTGTACGACAGCCGGGCGCTTCGACAGAAGTTTGGTTTGCAAGGGTCTATAAGTTTTGAGAATCATGCCAATACCCTTACTCCAGACTTGCTGGCAAACAGCTTGGAGCAAATGTCAGTGTCTGGCGGTCAGCAGCGGCGGTCAGCACGCTTGCTAGCTAAGAGGTCGTCCAGTCAACCAGAGCCCCTGGTGGCAGCACAACAACGTTCAGGAACAGCATCATCCTCTCGCCCCCGTGCGGATCAGTTCTGCGTCTACAACACTAGCAGCACTCAGGGTCAAGAGAATCGGATTGCAGCCTTCATCATGGAATACAAGGCCCCTCACAAGCTGCCGCTTAGTTACATATGCGAGGGTCTAGGAGATATGGAGCTTGCCGAGGTGGTTCGACGCGGCAAGCCCGATACTCAGCAGCATCGCTTTCGCCGCCTCGTTGCCGCAGTTATTACGCAAGCATTCTCTTATATGGTTAGGATTGGGGTAGAGTTTGGTTGCGTGTGTACCGGTGAAGCGTCCGTGTTCTTGCGGGTGCCCGATGACCCTACGACCGTCTACTACTACCTATCCGTCCCAAAGGGTGATGTTGGAGCCACTACTGGATGGGCACCGGATCCAGATAGCATGAATCGCTTGCACCTGACAGCTATAGGGCAGATGCTAGCATTCACTCTCCAGGCGCTGAAGTCGCCCCCGCGGGGCCAGCCGTGGAGGGCCCAGGCCGCCAATCAGCTGAGCAGCTGGGAGGTCGTGTATGATGACCTACTGGATAAAATACTTCCGGAAGACATAGCGTCATTATCAGAGTATCAACCGCCTCGCCATAGCGATTTCCTGCGTATGTCTCCTGTCCGGCTGCGACCGAGGCCAGGTCAACCTAGCTCGCCTAGCTGCGGGCAGCCACAGGATTCATATAGCCCTAGTAGTGACGAGGACCCCGATCCGGATACTCCGAGCCAACGCCAACGCCAACGCCAGCGTTTACCCCAAGATCAGTCTGGAGCCTCGACTACGGCTCGCGGCTCGTCTAGTCGTCATGCGCCCCAAACAGCCCGGGATAAACAATATTGCACACAGAACTGTTTACGTGGATTGGTTGAAGGCGGTCTACTCGATATGCAGTGCCCTAACGTACGAGCTCATGGTAAGAGATACCACCAGATCAATCAAACCGACTTTCTTGCTCGTATCCGCCAGCAACTCTCTAGCGACCTTGATACCAACTGCGGGCCTGTAAGTCTGCCTGGAGCATGCGGCGTCTTATTCCGCATTCGTCTAGAATCGCATGGATACACCGTTGCAGCTAAGTGCACTCCTATCGACTTCGTCCATCGTCTTGAATGGGAGGCTTCTATCTACGAACGTCTCCGTCCAGTCCAGGGGATCTATGTACCAGTTTATTTGGGCAGCATAGACCTAGCAACTCCTTACTACTACGAGGGTATTTGCGAACTTGTTCACATGATGTTCCTCAGCTTTGGAGGAATGCCCATCTCCAAGCACGTTACTAGCGATAACATGGCCTATATTACCAAGAGTGCTTATTTCGCAACGCAAGCAATCCACAGCCTCGGGATCCTGCATAGGGACCTTATGCCCCGAAACATGTTATGGAATCCAGAAACGGGTGGAGTAATGGTAATTGATTTCGAGCGGTCAGAAGTTGTGGAGTCACGGAGCATACTGAAGAGGAAACGAGATTCTACATTTGTCCGGGAAAGACAAAGGATGGCTACCGAATTACGCAGCCTAGCCTTGTTGCAGCGAGCCAACCTCAGCTGAAAGAATACAGCGACTCGCAACCTCGGTTATGGAGCTAGATGAGGGCTCAAAAAGGGAGGAATCAATTCAATCAATCGCTGCAATCCATTAGTTTACTCAATTAATTCAATTAATCAATCCAATCCACTTAATCCATCCGTGATCCAAACCCACCCAGGTTACAGTCATCCAATGTACCGCAAATCTAACAACTCGCATCATCAGCTCGCATCATCAACTCGTGTCAGATGAGATGCGCCATGCTTCAAAGCTAAGAGTCTCAAGGATATTTTGATTAGGTTTTTGCACATGCTCTCGCTCATTGTCGGTCAGCTTACTTGCTGCTAGATTAATGGTTGAACCCGACAACAAGATTTGAGAACGACAGTACAAAGGTAGGACACAGGGTCAAGGCGCTGTCCAAGAGAGTTGCGCAGGCACTACATAGGGTCTTTGATTAAGATAATGAATTCTATATAGTATGCCGCTGATTCAGGGTTGATGAGAGGGATGTAGGCTGATGCTTCTACAGATGCAGAGGAATTGCATGTTCGCGCCATGCATATGCGCACGCGATGCACGCCGAACACCAAACTTAAGTTAGTTATCGATAGATGGTCACCATGTTACCGTCGACACCGTCGTTGCTGTCACCGTCGTCTCCGTCGTTGCTGTCACCATCGTCTCCGTCGTTACCGTCACCATCGTTACCGTTGTCGGCGCCTGCGGTTGGTAGGGTTTGTCTTGAGGTTGGAGGCTGGCGGGTCTGTGGGCGGCGAATGGCGCTGGTAGGGGTTTATGGTAGGCAAGGCGCTGCAGGTACCGGGGCCAGCACGTTAGGCAGTGGTAGTGATAGGAAGGGCTGAAGGGCGTGGAGGAGTTAAAGGGTGTTGGGACGCATGGGGTGATAGACGACGTCGTCCTAGAACTTTGCGCCATTGCCCTTTGCGTCCATACAGCCGCGGCGCCGACAACGGTGACTATCTCTGCTGTTGTGATCCGGCCCCATGCCGTTCGGACTATGATGCCATAGACTATTATACTCGTGATAGCAGTTGCGCATGTGATAGTCGAGGCTGATGGCTTCTCCGATGGTTGAGCCAGCCTTTGAGTTGGCATGTATCCAACAGAGCCTGGGTGTACCTGAATCTGCTGATTCGCCATGTTTATCACGGTTTATCCTAAACTTGGTGGGCTTCCGAGCCGAGCCAAGCCTAGCTAGAGCCGACGGTGGGTGTGGGTATGTGCTGTGAGCTGACGGTAGGTGGATGGGTGGGTGGGTAAGCCGAGTTATCCTAGCTGGTTTTAAACGCGCAGGCGGGATTAAAGGATTGAAGGCAGCAGCCCTAACCCGCAGCTTTGCACGCACGGGCGATAGAAGCTAGTAGGGTAGAAGCTGGTGGGCTGCGTCGCTCCTGTGGGTGCAAAACTGCGGGTAGGGCTGCCGGCTGCAACCCTTTGATCCTTCGATAATTCTGCCCGAATTTATTTGCTGCACTGTGCATGCGTGTGGGGGTTTCCAGACGTAGCTGTGCGCCTGGCTGCGTGCTTTGTCCTGGAGTTCCGGTTTGGTCGTGCCGCCGCGGGCGGGCGGGCGGGCGGGTAGGGCTGGCTACTTTAATCCTGGCATTCATTCACGGTTTGGAGTCAGTGGCGCAAGAACGTGATAAATGGACGTGATAAAAGATTGATTGATATAGTTGACTGACCTAACGGATTGCTCGAGCCGACGAGTTCGATGGAACTGGCTGAGTGCGTTTTATGGAGAATATTCTCAGTGGTATCCAGGTCGCCTATGCTCGCATAATTCCCTTGGTCACACCAGCCAAGCACGGGGCTCAAAATACAAAGAGTTCAACAACAAACCCTTGGGAGGCACGGAGGCCAAGGAGCCTAAACCTACCACTGAAATCGGTATCGCTGAGCTAATGAACTGGCTGAGTGCTGAGTTGATGGAGACTCGAGTTAGACGGGTTTGATGGAACTGGCCGAGTGCCGAGTTTGATAGAGCTCCGCAAAGGTGCGCTAGCGGCTCTAGTCTTTGGCAATGTATTCGTCTTCGCAATCGTCTATTTCGTCGACTAGCCACACGGGAACGATAGGCGCGCCTTTGCCGACCAACGAGAACCAGCCTCCGCCCCCGCCGACCGACGAGAACCTGCCTCTGCCTCTACCAGCCGACGAGAACCGGCCTCTACCAACCAACAAGAGCGATGGTGATTCATCTGCTTGTAGTGAAAGAGAGTGTATAGCTCGTGCTCCGCAAAGGTGCGCCGGCGGCTCTGGTCTTTGACAATGCATTCGTCTTTGCGGTCGTCTATTTCGTCGACTAGCCACACGGGAACGATAGGCGCCTTTGCCGACCGACGAGAACTAGCCGCCGACCGACGAGAACTAGCCGCCGGCCGACGAGAACCTGCCTCTGCCTCTACCAACCAACGAGAACCGGCCTCTACCAACCAACAAGAGCGATGGTGGTCCGTTTGCTTGTAGTGAAAGAGAGTGTATAGCTCGTGCGGGTCGTTGAGGTTCGGGCCTCCATCTGGAGGGAGTGAGTAGAGGAGGTGTGGGTGCACTGGCGCGATGACGGGGCGGAGGTATGGGTTCGACTGGGAGGAGATTGAAGAGGTTGGGGTTGGAGGTGGTCGCCATCGGAGATCGTAGAGGGTGTGTTTATCAGCGAGCAGACAAGACTGATGAGGTTAGCTGCTAGCTTTAAATGTTTGTTTGGTGCGGTTTACAAGTACTTAGAGCAATTTGGTTCCCAATGTTGGGTGGGTAAAGTATGTGGTGAAGGTTTGTGGATATTTAGGAGATTCGGGAGGACTGTGATGGCAGTGGGTGAATTGTCGCCTCTGCCGACCGACAAGAATCGGCCTCTACCAACCAACAAGAGCGAACGACCATGCGCGGGCTCATTCCGCTTGTAGTGAAAGAGAGTGTATAGCTCGTGCTCCGCAAAGGTGCGCCAGCGGCTCTGGTCTTTTGACAATGCGTCTTTGCAATCGTCTATTTCGTCGACTAGCCACACGGGAACGACAGGCGCCTTTGCCGACCAACGAGAGTCAGTGGCACAAGAACGTGATAAATGGACGTGATAAAAGATTGATTGGTATAGTTGGCTGACCTAACAGATTGCTCGTGTTGACGAGTTGATGGAACTGGCTGAGTGCGTTTTATGGAGAATATCCTCAGTGGTATCCAGGTCGCCCATGCTCGAATAATTCCCTACGCGCACCTCCGCAATAACTTCCCTTGGTCACACCAGCCAAGCACGGGGCTCCTTGGGAGACACGGAGGCCAAGGAGCCCAAACCTACTACTGAAATCGGTATCGCTGAGCTAATGAACTGGCTGAGTGCCGAACGCAGTGGACTGCGGATGGGAGAATCCTCTGCTATTGGCGGCTTTCGATGGCGATGCTAGTCATTCTTGGAACCGGCTGAGTGCCGAGTTTGATAGAGCTCCGCAAAGATGCGCCAGCAGCTCTGGTCTTTTGACAATGTATTCGTCTTTGCAATCGTCTATTTCGTTGACTAGCCACACGGGAACGATAGGCGACCAACGAGAGTCAGTGGCACAAGAACGTGATAAATGGACGTGATAAAAGATTGATTGATATAGTCCACCAGTCATGCCTTGCAATGGGTTTGGATTCCGTGCTGCGGCAGCCTGTCGCAGTCGTTGCTCCATTTGTTGCTGAGCCTGGCGTTGTATGCTGTTTTGGAAGGCGGCCTCGGCCTAACGTTGTGCCATGGCAGCGTTCTGCCCCTGCGGCTGCTGTGCCATTCATATTGTTGCTGGCAGGGACAACGGTTGCGCCTTGGTCCTGGACGCGCATGGCCTCCATCTGTTGACTTGCAAAGGAGCTCATGTCGAAAGGCATCATGCACATGGGCTGGCCTGGGTTCATGGGGTTCATAGGGTTGCTCATCTGGCCGAGCGAGCTCCGCATGCGCTGCAGCTGGGTCTGGCGGGCGTTGATCATCATCATGAGCTTCTGCTTGTAGTTGCTGAGGTACTGGTCCTTGGTTGGGGCGGCCAGGAACGTCTGCGTCTCGAAGTTGACCGAGGCACGCATGGCCTCCATCTCCGAGGTGTCGTGAAGAACTGGAGGGCGAGCTGGCCGCGCTCCTCGGGCAAGACGGCCTGCTGCCAGCCGTGGGGGATCTTGCCCTGCTGGATCTGCGTGCGGTACACCTGCACCTGCACAAAGTGCTGTAGACCGGCCGTCTAGGGACGGGCACCCCCACCCATGGCGTTCGGGGGAAGCTAGGGTTGTTCATGGCCGGCGGCGGGTCGGGATTCGGACGACTGCGCGACGGCGTGAGGTGCTCGCAAGCAGTCGAGGGAGCGGTGCAGAGCCGCGTCAGAGCAGAGGAGAGGCCGACTCATGCAGGCGCGACGCAAGGACAGGAGGACGGGCGGGCGAGGCGGCAGGTGCACTATGCTTGACTGAGCTGATAAATTGCACGAGTTGACGAGATTGATGAGATTAATGAGATTGGTGGAACTGGCTGAGTGCCGAGTTTGATGGAGCTTTCGTTCTATCACGTAGAGAGGACCAATGGTACGTAGGGGGAAAAGCAGAAATTACGCACCCAAAAAGACCCGGCAGGCGCGCGCCCTGTCCTTGATTCTGCTCAGCCTGCTGCTGCTGCTGCTGCTGTTGTTGTTGTTGCTGCTGTTGTTGTTGCTGTTCGGCCAGCCTTGCCCTCCCGCCTAAGAGGGTGGCCATGCTTCGCGATGCGCTGGATTCATTTTGGCCGTTCAACTTCTTGCCGGCTCTAGGTTCCGCTAGAGCTTATGAAGCGCGCGAGATCGTCTCAAAAGGCCGTGCGGGGACGCAAGGTGGAGTGAAACTGTCGCCGGGTGGATCAGGAGGAAGGGAAGAGCCCAGGCTCAAGCTAGTCTCGTCCTGCTATCGGCTCAACGTCAGGAGAAGACAAATGGAGGCGGCCGGGCTACAATGCCATGCAACGCGACTCCAGTAGAGCTATAGAACGAAAATAGGCGTGCTTTGGAGTGATGATGCGGTAACTGGGTGCGAGCTGGCTGAGTGCCGAGTCGATGGAGGCTCGAGTCGACGAGTTTGGGAAAACCGCCAATCTGGATCATCACATGCCAACCGGCTATCAGGAGTATAACGGTCCATCGCGTCATACATGGGGAACCGGTAATCCAGATCATCACATGCCAACCGGCTATTAGGGGTATAACGGTCCATCGCGTCATACATGCAAAACCGGCAATCTAGATCATCACATGCCAACCAGTTATCAGGGGTATAACGATCCATCGCGTTATAGTCCGAACGGCACGGAGCCGAGCCACGGTCGTGATGTGCATAACATCAATGGCATGACGTTCCACAATGCAGGGGTAACGGATCTCCATCATCCATCGCGTCATAGTCCGAACGGCACGGAGCCGAGCCCACGGTTACAGAGATAACGGATCTCCATGATCCATGCCGGGCAACCTTAGCGGACTGGGTAGAAACGGGTATATAGAGCAGCCGGCGAGCAGAGATGGAAGGTTAGAGCGATCAACTCCTGCAATCGATCAATTCAATCGAGTCCACCAATCACTCAATTCTGGCGTTCCAATCTCTTATCACGTCCTTTTATCACGTTCTTGTGCTACTCGTAGCAAACCGTGCATGACCATGCCCAATCATCTGGAGACATACATACTCGACCAACCAACAAAAGATCTTGTAGAGGCTTTGGCGAGGCGGCTTGAACAAAATGGAACGTTTGCGCCTGGGGTTGAAGGCTTTGAAAAATGCATAAGCGTAGACTTGGGACAAGTTGAAGCTGTATGGAGGAAGGCAGTAACCTTATTCCGTCAAATCCAGGGCACGAGTAATGTAAGTAAAACTGCCACGTCTCTCTTTTGCGCAATACGCTAATCTTGTTGTAGATACCAAGCTTCTGGGGTATATCGAGGGCGCAGAAAGGGGGGGGTTGGACAAAAAACAAAGAATGCGCACAGCTTCTTGTTCCTGTCCGACGAAGGAGGGGCTCGGATCCGGATGCGTATATCCAGACTCCCAAAGGTGATAAATATATAGCCTTTACTCCTGGCAAAGCGATATACTGTGCGGAGAATCATGTAGTACATATTGGCGATAACGCTGAATTCTTGTTTGTTTGCTGACGTCTTATCGCTGGCTGAGGGGCAGGGCTGGCTGAGGGGTAGGGCTGCATCGCGCCCGTGCGTGCAAAACGGCGGGTGGGAAAACTGCGGGTAGGGCTGCCGGCTGCCGGCTTCAATGCTTTGATCCTTCGATAATTCTACCCAAATTTATTTGCTACACTGTGCGTGCCGTGTGCAAGTACAATGTAGAGTCTTGTTTGGCTGCGCGCTTTTGGCCTGTGGCCGCCTGGCCTGAAATATTGCTGCTGGGCGTAGGTGGAGCCAGGCGGGTGGGCGAGCCGGGCGGGCGGGCGTTGCGTCGCTGCTGAGCGTGGCTGTGCAGCCCCAACCCCAAACAATACCTTGTGTATTGCATAGCCATGGTTTCCATAAGGCGGTCACCGAACTCAAGTGGGGCGTTGCACTGGCTTGTACCCCGCCAGCTTGTACCCCGCCCGTATGTGCAAAACTACGCGTAGGGCTACATTGTAGCCAATGCGACGCGTCGTTTGGAGGCGGAGAGCGAGAAATGGCAGGGGCTTGGCTGCTGGTTTGGTCGTGCTGCTGCAGGCGGGTAGGGCTGGCTGCTACGGGCGGGCGGGTCGGGCCGCCAACTTCAATCCTGGCATTCATTCACGGTTTGGAGTCAGTGGCACAAGAACGTAGTAAAAGATTGATTGATATACTTGACTGACCTAATAGATTGTTCGTGTTGACGAGTTGATGGAACTGGCTGGGTGCTGAGTTGATGGAGACTCGAGTCGGCGAGTTTGATAGTAGTTGTAAGGCGGCAAGCGCGAGAGTTCGTCCTTGAGCATTTTGGGTGTGGCTTTGGTACTCAACGACCCAAATGTGAATGGTTTGCTATTCAAGGGTTGGCTTCGTTGACATCTTTCCAAAGGATGTTCTAGGCACGCATTCAACAACAATGTTAAGGTGGGTCGCTAATCAAATCGATATCTCTATCTGGAGGGAGTGAGTAGCTGGGGAACGTTGGAGCTGAATGCTCTTACTAGTATTGAACTTGCGCTCAACTGGCTGGGTGCCGAGTTTAATGGAGCTGGCTGAGTGCTGGAGACTCGAGCTGGACGTGTGCCGAGCCCTCCGAATCTACCGATTGGCTCGCCTAGCTGGTCCCGTGATCCGAGCGTCGATATGGGTGCCCGCTCGTGGATGATGCGAGGCTGGTTTTCGTGCTGGTAGGTAGAGGCTGGTTCTTGCCGGTCGGCAAAGGCGCCTTGTACTGATTCTTGTTGTGGCTGGTAGAGGCAGGTTCTCGTTGGTTGGTAGAGGCAGAGGCAGATTCTCGTCGGTCTCAGCCAGTTCCAGGGTCTGCACAGCAGGTGAAGTATTATGGGCGCAAGTTCGGTACTGGTAAAGAGGTAGGTTCTCGTCAGTCGACGGGGACAGAGGCTGATTCTCGTCGGTCGGCGGTCAGCTTGCAGTCAACTCGCATCATCAACTCACAGTAGCCAGCTGGCATCGTCAACCCGCATTATCAACGCCGGTTACTTTTGAGATGAGGTGGGAGCCTCGTGCCGGAACTAAAACGGTGTCTCCCAATGGGTTCTATCAGCTGCCCGCGCCAGATCGCCAGCAGATACGCACAACGTCGCCGCAAGCAATGCATTTTGGATACAGTCGCAACACGTGTCTAGGGAGGTTTCTTGCAAACTTGGTAAGCACTCGCAGTTAACTCGCAGCCAGGAGCCGCGCCCGCCAAATTACCGGTGAGAGGACCCTTACAACTCTCCTCCTAAACTCGGTGGACTTCCGAGCCAAGTCCACACTACCAAAACACCTTACAACCCTCCTCTTAGGCTTCTAAGCAAAGCCTACGCTTGCTAGATTGGACCGTCAGTCCAGCGACGAGCCGGCTGCAATAAGCTGCTGACAGAATTACGCTCCGGCCCATACGCACACGCATACGATCCATCTCACGCACGAGCTCAAGCACGAGCTGGCTCATGGGCTCGCATGACGTTGATGAGGTGACGTTGATGGCAATCCGGATGGCGATAGCGATAGCGATGGCGATGGCGATGGAACGGCCGTGGAGAGGTGGGCGGTGGTGATGGCGATGGCGATAGCGATGGAACGGGCACGAAGAGGTGGGCGGTAGTCAAGCCCATTGGTTTTGAATGCGCGCATAGGATTGAAGTCGGCCAGTTCGCACGCGCAGGATTTGGGTGTGCAGCACGCGCGAGGATTGAAGTTGGCCAGGGCTTTTCGGGCGGTACGCACGCCGGCAAAACGGCGATGAGGCACACGACGGTCAATAGAGAATGGCTTAAAAAAAAAACCAATAAAAAAGACGCTAGAATGACTACAATGTACTTGCGCAACGCACGCACAGTGCGGGTGATGTTTTGAAATGCGCGGACAGCAACAAAGCCCACGGCGACCAAACAACGCCAGGATTCTAGACTGGCGACAATGGACCTGCACACACACAGTGCGGTGATGAAGGGTCAGGCAGAGTTGTAGTCGTGTAGCAAGAATTGTTTTGCAAGAGAGATGCCACGCACGTGCCCTAGTGACATCACTGACAAGCCCGACCTTTCCTATCTGGGATGCATCTGAGATGCGACATCTAAGATGCGAGATGCGCGAGATCCCTTGATCTACAACTTGGACCCACAACCTAGATCCACAACCAAAACACGTACATAGCATCTCTCTCTCTCTCGCAAAACAATTCTTGCTGCATAACATAACTCCGCCTAACTTTGTTACTGTGCTGTGCATGCGCTGCCAAGTACATCGCGGTCAATTATTGCTCGTCGGCGTCTCAGTAGTACCGCGCAACTTCAAACCGCCTGTGCGTTAAAAAGCAACGGTATACCTCTGCCCAACATTTATCACTACACTGTGCATGCATAGGCAGGCAATCTGTCGTTGTTTTTTGCCTGTGCGCTTAGTATGGCTCTACCTGCCTAGCTTCCAATACTACGCGGTACTACACTTGGCAGTTTGAGAGAGAGACATAGGCGAAAACGACGCTGCGCGATTGGAGCCCTGGCGGCTTCGATCCTGCCTGTACCTTCAAAAGCAACGCGTATAGCTCTACCTAACTCTTATTACTGCACTGCGCTCAACTCGCATCTTTGATTGATGGTGCAATGGTGGCATACTTATTGGCGGGTCGCGTGCCTGAATCGCTAGCTTTGGGGTAGAGCTACGTCGCGCCTGTGCGTGCGGGTAGGGCTGCCGGCTTCAATCCTCTGATCCTTTAAACCCGCCTGCGTGTTTAAAACTAGCTGGGATAATTCCGCCCGAGTTTATTTGCTACACTGTGCGTGCCGCGTGCAAGTACAATCTAGAGTCTTGTTTCCCTTTTTTTTTTTTGGGTTTCTGGGCGTAGCTGTGCGCGTAGGTGGAGCTGGGCGGGCGAGCGTTGCGGGGTCGCTGCTGAGCGTGGGATGGGGCGTCGCGCTGGCTTCTATTTCTATCCCGCCGGCTTCTACCCCGCCCGTGCGTGCAAAACTGCGCGTAGGGCTAGTAGCTTTAATCCAATCCAGAGTCCTGTTGTTGTTTATCGCCCTTTTTATTAGCAGCCGTGGGCTTCGCTGCTGGTTTGATCGTGCTGCTGCGGGCTGGCTGCTGCGGGCGAGTAGGGCTAGTTGCTTTAATCCTAGCCGCGCGTTTGAAAGTACATTGTAGCTAATCTAGAGTCCTGTTGTTGTTGTTTTTCGCCCTTTTTGTTAGCAGCCGTGGGCTTGTGCTGCCGCGGGCGGGTAGGGCTGGCTGCTGCGGGTGGGCGGGTTTGGTCGTGCTGCTGCGGGCAGGTAAGGCTGGCTACATTGCGTCGGCCCGCCAACTTTAATCCTGACATTTATTACTGCTGTTAGATTGGAAGGGGTTTGGAGTTAGTGGCACAAGAACGTGGTAAAAGATTGATTGATATACTTAACTGACCTAATAGATTGCTCGTGTTGACGAGTTAGTGGAACTGGCTGAGTGCCGAGTTTTATGGAGCTGGCTGAGTGCCGAGTTGATGGAACCGGCTGAGTTCTGAGTTGATGGGGACTCGAGCTGACGAGTTTGATGGAACTGGCTAAGTGCCGAGTTTGATGCAGCTGGCTGAGTGCCGAATCGATGGAACTGGCTGAGTGCCCTACCCGGCCGCCCCGCCCGCAGCAGCACGACCAAACCAGCAGCCGGGCCCACGGCTGCTAATAAAAAGGGCGAAAAACAACAACAACAGGAGGTCTTAATACCGAATTTAGGTTAGTAAAGGAGGAGCCCACTCGCTACATAGGACGGAATACCTACCCCGCCTAAGGGTAGCTAACAATTGCTAATGCTGAGCCCGCTGCTAGCTAAACGGCAGCTAAGTAGATTTCATTGTCTCATCGTTCCCCCTCCCTCTATACTACTTCCAACGCGTCCGTGCCCCAGCCAAAAAAAATAGCAAGGGCCATGTCCTACATACACCAGTCTGATGCGGCAGGTTGCGCTGCACCGCTCCTTCTTTTCATCTCACTCCCGGCTTCAAGTTTGCAAACCCATTGCTTTTCATCGTTTTCAATCTATATAATGCCATGCAAATACGCTATCATTCAGCGCTGCCGCGTCCATGTCCCAATCACTACCAAGGCTCGCAGCCAAACTCGACTTTTCCTCCTACGCAGCCAACCTTCGCTCCACAGTCAGACCCCGACGTCTTTGCACAACTTAAGGTCAAGCACAGCACACGCTACGACGTTTTGACCTTCGGCGTACCTCACAAAGACCCTGCGGTGGGATATCGCATCGGCACCAATGCAACGAATTGCGATGTCGTTCATAGGCGAGAACCTCCAGGGACACCGGCAGAAGGCTTCGGATTTACACTCGACGTCGACAAGGAGCAAAACATCTTCATAACCTACATGTCCCCGCCCGCAAATTCGAGTGTGTGCATCAATGGCGAAGAGAAAGGCCTGCTACGAGCAAATCACAGAATCGTTCTTGCAGCGATAGGGGACCAAGGACAAGAACTAGACATACACATCAGCTTTAGGCAGTTTAGCATCCACGCGTCCTTTCCGAACCACACGAGACCATCACAGGAATACAAAAATCGGCTGGTAACACACCTAGAGCGTCGTGCGCGAGAGAGGATAAAGGTGTACTCAAAAGCCAGGATTGCATTCAGACGCAAAGTAATGACGTAGTCCGATAAGATGCGGACTGTCCGCCTATCGTTCCGCGCGACGAAGCCGCGGCAGAGGCTTTTAATCGCTGCCATGGAAGACGATGACGATGATCTCGAATTTGTCTGATTGTTCCCTTCGGTCTCGCCATGCGTGCACAATTCTCGAATATGTTTGTCCATTTTTCCGGCAATAGGTGCAAAGTTTTGAGCAGCTAGAGGGGATACTCTCGGTAGGTAGCCTCACTCGCGTGAAGTGTCGCTTCTACATTTTAATCAGGTGGCTAATTAGCAATGCAGGAATTTATCGTACACGCGATGTTCATCAAAACGAAGTCGTACATCTTCAAGATTCACTTCCCCTACTTCAGTAATACTCTCAGTTCTCAGAAGGACCAGATCACGAGCGAGGGCCACCGAGTGAAGGTCGTAGAGCAGGCAAACCACGGGCTCGAGTGGCTCCACAGTCATGACATAACGCACAGAGGACTTTCTAGTAAAGACATCGAGGTTAGATAGCATAACAGAGAGCCGTGTGCTAGAATAACGAACGTTGCTCACATAACGATCGATGCACCAACCAACTACGTTTACGAAGTGCTGAAGAAATCCCCATTCCACGTCTTTCGGGAGGCTTTGACGGAGAGCCACCAGTAGAATCTCATTGCGGCCGACACCTATCAAGCGGGTGCGACTCTGTTTAGCGAGTTCTTCGGCTTTCCACCACTCGAAGACTTCAGCACCTTACGTATCATCAAGACAGATAGGATGGAGAGCTTTCGCGTCGACATAGACAAGTTTGATACCTGCCACGGCCTCCTCGAATGTTCCATTGAGCAAACAGTTCGAGACCGCAGGGAGAGCAGTCTTCCCTTTATTCTTCAGACAATGATGTTTCCCAGGCCAGGGCAGGAACAGAGCCCCGAAACGGTTCTGAAATGGGGGTATCAAAAAGGGGTGTTTTAACGGCCCACGAGGGGGAGCAGCGGGGATGCTCTAACTAAGATGAGGAAGACCATGAAAAGGAACGTAAGGAGTGCCTATGAGAAAATCTCTCAGTCACCTCGGTACACAACTGCGACTGTAAGAAAAGAAACACCTAGGGTATCGGAGCCGGCACCGGCCTCGAAACGGCGCCGAATTGAGAACGGAATAGCAGCTACGGAACGACGTCCAAGGACCCTCCAATCACAGGGACAACCTGGGCACGAACGAACCGTCCCAGTTGAAGTTGTTTCGTCAGCAACCGAAATGTTTCAGCCTCAAGCTCGGTATCAAACGGTCCCACAGACCAGACCACAAGATTCTCCAGCTAAAGGAACTATAGTCCCTTCCATTGAGGAAGAGCCACACCTTACAGCCATAAACAAACCAGAACAACTCACCTTGACGGAGAAACAAGGACTTACCTCAACTACAAGACGGCCACTCGCACCAGCCGGGAATGAACCAGTACACCTCCCACTAGAACAACAACTATGTCCCCAAGCCGCAATACGGCCGCTCTATTCAAAGGGTGATAAATTGTCAAACTACCCAGCTGAAGGACCGTCATTCTCTCAAACAAAAAGCTACCCGTCACGCCTAAAGCACTTGCCTTCCTCGACCAGGAGCCAGTATAGCGACAGTCAGACCCCCGGCAGAATAGCAAATAGTCCGCTATCTTCATCTACAAGCGCGTATAAGGTTTCTACCTCACAAAACAATAACAATAGCTGGACTACAGTTAATTGTTAGGTATCTTCATCCGCATACCGGTAGGCACTACCTGAGGCCCTTGCCCAACACTTCAATAATACCACTTAGTCCGTCCCAGGCACGGAAGCTGAACTAGTGGATTGGTGTAATTGGTGTAATTGGTCCCCGACAGCTTTCAGCAATCGCGTCACCGAACTGGCCCACAACTGTCTCGCGAGGACCAATGGCGAAAACGACGCGCGACGACCCTAGCACCCCCTTGTCGGCCACCTTTAATCCCTACCACCCTCTACAACACCCGGGTCATTTGGAAGAAACCGTTTCCAGGCGCGGCCATGCGGGCGCAATTTGGCGACTTTTTGTCCCCAGACAAGGCCTTCCAGCCATATCTAGTAACCATTCGGTGGGTCACTCGCTCAATCTACACGGCTACGCCATGTTTCGGTCCCAAACAACAAAGTAGTCAGGCGTAAAACAAAGAAATGAAGAGGCTGGCACGCTAAAACAGGCAGATGCGGCCATGTAGTACATCTTCCCACTGGTGCGACAAGAAGGATTGATGCTACGATGGGGGCAAACCAGATGCCAAAGGGGAAAAAAAAAAGCAACAACCAAAACATTCCCGTCGACTTAACTCAGGCGCAGATCCCAACAGCGAGTCAAGTATCGCGTACCAACTGCGCTTCAGGGAGCTCGGAATCCATCGACGGCGAGCATGGCGATATTATTGACGGGGAGGAGCATCCATGCGGGGAGGTGACCACCCTTAAAACGACCTCGTGTCTAAGGCACAGCCCATCCATAACAGAAATAGTCACGGCGGGTTGTTGTAGATAAGAAGTAGCTAGATCGTGCGGTATTAGTAAGAACAGCACCAAGCCAAGCGGCACTCAAATCTAGGGGCCCTGTACTCGTTATATAAAGCTCCGCGAACCATTACCTTCTTTCCCACCGCATACTCTGCACTACAATTCATTACCACGCTCTCCATTTATTACCTGCTCGTCATCTCATATCATTCTACCGCATCACTCTGCCCTATCACTCTACCTAATCATTCTCTCCCACCAATTAATTCCTCTCCTTTTCTCAATCTTTCTCCATAGCTCCAATAGAGAACCAAACAAATTCTTTCATTTCAGGGAAGCACACCCAGTCTCAGGAGTTCGCAATAACTTCTTTCCCTGCAAATTCCTTCAAGTTCCGTAAGTCATTCTTCCTAAACCACACGACGCAACATTCCACTAACATCCACAGCAACCATGGTGCGAATCGTCGCTCATAGGTCCAACCCAAGCAATCAAATGCCTAGGGCATGCTCAGTATGCAAGAGCCAGAAAGTCAAATGCACTAAAGACCCCGATAGCTATAAGCAATGCCAGAAACACGGTACTCCATGCACATACCCATCCAGCCAAAGGGGACGCAAGGCACGTCACCGGGAGATGGAGCAATCGACTCAATCCGGGCTTAAGGCAACGTCGCATTCTCCCGCTGCCACTAATGCGACCAACAATAAGACCTATAGCGTTATAGGTGATGGCCAGAGATTTTTAGACGGATACTACCAGGAAGAGAGCAGCCCCAAGCCCCCCGACAATGTATACGACAACACATCCACTCTAGGAAACACCAGGGCTAAGGACGTTTTGGATAACCAAGGGATCATCTAGAGTGTCTAGCAAAAGGACACTGTTAGCGCTTTACAAGGCGTAACAGGACCCGAAACCTCTCCCAACAGAACCGTCCCCATCACGACGGAGGATGGCTTCCGGGGATACGTGACACCAGCAGCCAGCCCAGAGAGCCACAAGACTTATGTGTCGAACCAAGCGCCCCTCAATAGCACGCCGGCCTCCTCATTTGACACCCCGAAGGCCGAACGGACAGATGCTTCCAGCTCCATGCTTGTAGACGACATGTTTACTATGCTCAAAAATATATCACCAAAAGAGCTCATAGCATTGTAGACGGGCACAGATCTAACTCCATGCAAGTCAAACACCTACCATGCCTATCCCCAAGGATACAAGCAAGGATACGACGAAGGAGTCACCAAGAACGCCCAGCAAGTCAAAGAAGCAGCCAATTTCGGATACGGCAAGGCGATTCAGGACATTCATAATTTTCTTATCCTTATATTCGATTACAACACGCTCACTTGGGATTATCAGAATCATCAGTATCAGCAATAGTAAACTTTTCTACTGCAGCAATTAATGCAAGCACGGCAGCTACAGGCCGAGTAATATAATGTATTCTCAGCCAACGAATCAAGTAGCTCAGACGTAGAATCACAACGCGCAGAACTTAGGGTGTAAGGCCTTTACGAGCAGCGTCGCTTTGTTTTCTTTTTCTTGTTTTGCTTCTTCTCGGCGTTCTTTGGTCATGGCAGCTGGTATAGGTACTAGTTACGGGAGGCAGGTTTGATACGATAGTTAGTGCCATGAATATAAGCTATGGAAGCTAGATGTAGCATAATTGTATTGGCGTTAGAGGAACGAGTGCATATCTTTAGGGACACGAGAGCATTCTTGTCTATATTATAGAGCATCGGAAGGGAGTTTAGAATAACATTGGCTTGCTTCACACCCTCGTCTCTCTGTTGCCACGTCTTCCGTGCCGTGATAGCGTTCCCCCATCGATCGCCAGCCATGTTAGGTAGGTGTTCCTTGCCTGTGCGTGGTCTGACAATATGGCTGCATAATAACAAGTATAGTGGCTGCATGTATGTTATAATCGGTCAAAAAAGAAGTAGCATACGGTAAGCTCGGAGAGTATGAAGTTAGAAACTCCCTGCTCTATTTTACGCCACGTATGCATGCCTCCGTTTCTGCAGAGGGTTTTTAAGTTCGAGCCCGCAACGAACACCGTTGGACGAAAGTAGCTACCCTTGATGCCGCTGAGATTTTGTACAAGACGCGAATATCTACCGTTACCGACCGGAGCTTGGCCAACGGTCCGAAGAGAAGCATAACTAGGTTTGGTTCATCAATGAGAATGGTGCCGTCAGCCTTGAGAGCATGCTTCATCGTTTTTTTCACTTATCTTTCTGTCCCAATCATTGTTCGTCGTAGGGGATTATCCGCGGCACCGTGAGGATTTGTAGACCGCTCGGACGGCCTCCTCGCCTCCCTGCGATTATCCTGCCTGGCCCATGATTCTCGAAGCTGCTTGTATACGCCGAGGAAGTTGTGGACTGGGATGGCTATGACTAGGGGAATAAACTGGCCGTAGAACAAAGACTCCTATCCCTTCGTCTACCCTTACACAAAGGTGACAATGCACTACATTGTCTAAACAAAGCCAACACAGACCTCAACAATAAGTTTAGTCTTATCCCTCCTTCTTAAGCTGTCCTAGGTATGCCTGGCATGGACGATAGGTTCGAGGTGAACGGCGAAGATGAGGATAGATAATCCCCAGATCAACTGAACGTCCAAAAATAGTACGAAAAAGAGCGATAGAACAAATAGCAAGGATAAGATGGACAAGGCGATCTTGAGGTACAGCACTCTGGAGGGATGTATAGGCGGGAAGACGCTGTGATAGTATGTCTAGAGGAAATCCAGACTCTGCAAGTGATCTCTCCGTTAGTCATATAGCCCAGCATTATGGGGGATGAGAATTATGCAATACGTACATGGACAAGAATAACATGAAAGAAGGAGACGCATTTACACCTAGTGTAAAACTTCTCATTCGATCGACTACAGTCCTAAAACGCAAAGTTGAGGGTGGATAACCCACGCAGGGACGAGCGCCACTGATAGGTACCTTAAAGACCTGCCAACGGGTCTGAAGACGAACGTGAGGATTTGAATGAGTTGTAGGGCCGCCGTCGAAGCCGCAAGCAGGAGCGAAGACGCGTTAGGTTTGAGGTCCAAGACGCATGGCATCACCAGGTAAAGATCGCGACGCCGAAAAGGACTTGGACAGCGAGGAGGAAGATAAGGAAGCCCGCGGATCTCAAGAGCTTTTCGGTGGTGGAAGCCATGGTGTCTGGCGTGATGTCTGGGGGGCTGTTAGTGAGGACAAAACGACGAATACGGGACTTGGTGTACTTCTCTTTCAACGGCCCTAGTCACCGCCAAATGCCCACCGCGCTTTGGCGGTTGACCTGTCTTGGTGCTACAATGCAGCCCCCAATCTTAGCGCAGCCATTACTATCCACTCTGAGCTAGTTGCAAATACACTTCTCTAAACAGTGTGACTTAGAGCTCGTTAAGACAATACCCTCTTAGGGGCCCACATAGCGGACCCTTTCTTCCCGAGAGATATAGTCCCACAACGGGCGTGTCGCATTGAATGCCATGCTCAGCGTTGCGTATCCGACGTTATTCGTGGGGTCACATAGTCGGAGTGATACGGCTCTTGTTCTACCATGCAAGTGTTCTGTTGTATGGCGCATCTGAGCCTGTGAATCCTCGTCATGCCCAGGACGCTCTGGCCGCCCACGGCGGCCCGCCGTCGTGAAGGTGTTATTGTGGTCGGGTGCGTTGTTTCGAATGGCGGGATCTGCATTTGCCAAGGGAACGCGAGATGGTCGCGACGCGGGGAACAGACGCGGGGAGGTTTCCGGTTCGTGGCAGTGGCCTGCAGCGTCATCTAAGTTACAGGAGGCTAGACGGGCCGAACCCGTTGAGAGGAGTCGAGATCGCGACAATCTAGAAGCGGGGTGCACGTGCAGTTTGTTTGTCAAAGATGCGATGGCGCGGGGTAGCAACGAGTCCTGCGACGTATCCCGTGAGTAGGAGTAAACACAATGGAGAGAGCCTACAATTATAGCTAACACTAGCCTTCGTCCTGCTAAAGGCTTATGTCCTTCGCGAGCGAATCGTTTACGCCGTCTGAACTCTCAACAATCTTCGATCTCCCCAAATCATCCCTTATGACTTGAGGCACTGTCGTAGCGTCCTATCCGGTTGATTCCGGCGCTTCGTTCGGGGCCGCCTTCGTGGCAGGGGCTTCAGCTGGTGCTCGTGTCTTCTAGGGCGTTAATTTTGCCCAAATTGCGCAGGGTGCACGCCAAGACATTTACTTACTTCTACGGCGCTGAAGCTCGAAAACTGCCTGTCTGTAGCTCTACTATAAACTCCTACTGTCAAAATGGACTTTGAAAGTCATCTGGTACAAAGAAGGCTTGGGTATTTATGTGCACAATTTTTTTGATATAATGAGGTTGCCTTTTCGGCGACGACGTATAACCGCTTACCGGGATTCGGGCGTCCCGCACCGCGAGAAGGTAGACAGCCCACATCAACACGTTAGCACCGACCTTAGAGTGGTTTGAAGGCCGACGTGCCACATACACCCAATTCGAACGGTAATTGGTCGAATTAAATCGTGTCTACTACGGTTTCTCTGTAGGCCCTAGCGCGTCCCGAAGCGCTAAATAAGCCTTGACGCCCAGCTTGTAAGGCTATCTTGGCTACCTATAGGTCTAATGCAACGCTTCGGGCGTCCTTACTCTAACGGACATTTGCTTAGTGTGTCGGCGGACAAATGGTATGGGATTGAAGGTTCGCCATCGAGCTCTCTACTATCTTGTTGGTTCGGGGACCTTATAGCTAACGTCGGGCATTTCTCTACCTCGTGCATCCCTAGCCCAGAAAACACACCGCCGGTCCCGGAGCAAGGACTATGATGCGCGAGATCGGAACGATTCGCGTTATAGCTGAGCAAGGTGGGCTGTTAGAATGCGGCTCTGCTCCTGAATCCTATGAGTATTACCCGGCTCATTACACTCAATCAATTTACAGCACAGATGGGGCAACAAGTGGATCTTGGGCATGCTTTACCGGTACTTTGCAGCCAGGGGCCGACGGGAGAGTGTTCTATCGTCTGATGTGAGAATCTAGAAGGCTGTTGCTAAGGTTCTTTCGTGGCTCGCCGAGCTCTTGGTGCGCGCATTGGTCAATCGCCATCGCCATCTGGATCGCCCTCAACGTCACCTCATCAACGTCAGCTCATCAATGCGAGCCCGCGAGCCAGCCCATGAGCCGGCTCGTGCTTGAGCTCGTATGTGAGATGGATTGTATACGTGTGCGTATGGGCCAGAGTGCAATTCTGTCAGCAGCTTATTGCAGCCGGCGCGTCGCTGGACTGATATAGTAATCAAACCTACGCCACAACGTACTAGCACTTGTAGACAAAGCTTGTCGTGATTACTATAGCTAATAGAATTGACTAAGTTAAGATTAGACCGTTCCCGTTGTCCCTCGTCAGCGGGGTGTGAGATACATACTGAGCTAGAGCTAATAGAGGATCGCCATCGCTAAGCGCGACAAGGGTTGTGCGGGGTAAGAGGTGCGAAACGGTGTTGCAGCTATCTAGCATTCTACCTGCCTGGAAATAGCTGCCAACATCTTTCTCTACAGCTTGACTCAAATCGCCAAGGTAAGCGCTCAATCTACATGGCTTTAGCAGTCTAACTCTCTTAGATGTGCGATGATCTGTTTAGGAGATATCAATGTGGGTGTGACCGAGCTACAGAAATCCAGCACTGCCAAACGTCTGTCAACAATGGGTATGTGGCTTGCGCAACCCGAGGTAGGGTTCAGGACGTCAACGACCCGGTCTTGCCTGGAAAATGTCATGTCTGTGCTGGATCCTCCCCTGCCTCCTCGCAGTAATGTAATCTAGTAAGTATCGAGCTTGTAGACGTTACCCGTCGCCTACCTAACATGATAGAAGCGGGCAGAAAGCTTGGAAGTGGAGGGCAAAGCTCTATATACATAACTTGGATGTATACATCTTACGATGGATTGATAGCTACTTGTGACCCTATAGCACGCCCCCAGGGTATATACGAACTATGGACTTTGATATCTCGAAAATTCGTGCTCTTAAAAGTTCTATATATGTGAGTAGGGGTTTCGATATAGATGAGGGACTCACAATCTATCACCTGTGTCCTTCTTGGTACGAAAACAACGTATGGGCACTTCAGCAGGTGTAAGACCTTCGTGGCTTCTAGCATCCAAGTCGACAAAGACGAAACATTTTGTATTAGGATAGTCAATTTGCGATGGACAGTGGATGTAGTCGTGGGAGGGATCGAAAGCCCGTGTATAATGACGTTCCAGCAATTCCTTAGTGACCGTGATGTGACGGGCTTGGGGGAGTCCGTCAATATCGTCTGTGAGGAGCTTGATCACTATCCGGCAAGGAGACAAGACATCCATGCTACTCGTGCTCATAGTATGTAGCTAAGAAAACGGGTCTGGGGTGCGCAAGGTGATGTCCGTTCGAAGTAACTTTTGCTGGAAAGGCCGATGTAGTTGGCCTGCAGATGGTGATGGCAACGAGCTAGAGGGCAGGGCGGCTGTAATTCTATGTTTGGAGACGATACGATCTATCGCATTTCGTTGCACTTCAATTTTGCTGTGGTTCCTTTAATGAAGCGTGATGACGAAGAGCCAACGGGTATTCGAAGCGTGCCAAGATGATCACGGATTATAATAAATCCAGCCCCGCTCTGCATTCGAGGCGCAGCTCGCTGTTACAAACCCTCCACCCTGCTATTGTCGCTATAAGATTACAAAAGGCTATACGAAGAAGAGGAAACGTAGACGCGAGGCAGCAGTGTTTTGACGTTGGCAGTTGACAGCACCCGAAGGTGGCTAACCTGGCAACCAGCTGCCACAACATCGTATGCATGCACGTGACAATAACGACTCCTTGGTCGCTTGTCCATGTTACGGCCTCCCTTTCTATTATTGAGCCCCATGGCCTGCGCGAATGCATGGCTGGCCGACGTCTGCGCTGCGGGCGGCGATTTGGAGCCACCGCCCAAGCCTGAAATCCCTGCCGAGTATCTGCAGAAGCCTCGAAGGCGCCCCGCACCCGAGGCCTACCTCGCTAGACAGCCTCCACCAGCGCTAAATGCAGAGTTACGGGACGAGTCGGATCCTTGCACCGCTACGCACACATCCTTTGCGCGGCCAAAACGGCGACGCGCTGACTCGCGGTCGCCAACAAGGAAGTCAAGCAGGCGGATTAGGACAGCAGGAAAGGCGCAGCAGATTACCGAGGAGCAGCATGTCGCCGACCCCAATGCGACACCACGACCGACTCGTCAGAAATGCGCAGCGCTGCCAATCCCAGACCTGCACACAAGGCCAGCGCCGGTCCTAACGCCTAGCGTGTTTGAGGAGCACGCAGATGAGCATGTAGAGGATACCCAGGACGTCGAGGTTGAGTCGACCCACGAATCAACCCACGAATCAACAACCTCGAAGCAGTCGCGCAGTCCAACGCGCCGCATGGTTGATCTTCAAATCGCCAAGAAGCCCGTCATCTCCAGGATGGCGACATCAAGTACCGACGTCCCGCAGGACGTAAGAACACTGTACAAAGCGATTCAAGCGCTAGCTCGCCGGTCCAAAGGCGTCATTCCGTTAGGCATTGAGGTATAGCTCCAAAGCACGCTTCTTACCGTCTCCTAGTAGCTAACAATTTTACTAGTCTGAGGTAAAACGGGACGCCAACGGTGATCTTGACGACCTCGACGACCTCCTAGACGACTACGTAGCAAATACGCCAAATGGTAAGACCTACGAACAATTAAAGGACGAATTCAAAGCCATACGGGAGATTCGGAACGACACTTTGGTGTGCAAAACTAAGCACCTCCACGAACCAAGCTGGAACGAACTTGTGCACAGCCAGATGCTAAAGCAAGCCGTGCTTGGTCGCCCTAGCTTCTCGTACTACAACATCACTACTGTGCGCGTTATCAAGGAGCTTGTACCAGACAACGAATACGGCGAGCTTTTAAAGGGCAAGATGATCGACTATGCTATTACCCTTGGTCCTCCGCTAATCCCTACGGCCCATGCCATCAACCGTCTGGCTGCTTCTCCCCGCAAACTTCAGTGCACTAGTAACCCCTGCGATTACTCTCCCGTCCGTTACGAACCCGTTGTTATCAGCATCGAGACAAAGTCTCCCGACGGCGGCAGTGAGAACGGCGAGGTGCGGCTGTCCGTCTGGGCAATGGCCTACTTCAACCGCCTGCGCAAGCTCATCCAGGATCCTGTAGCTATAACGCTCCCTCTGCTCTTGATTACTGGTGCCCGCTGGAAGTTGTATCTTGCTAGCGACTTGGCGCATGAGGTTCATCTTATTGATGCTGTCGATATCGGCACTACTGCTGATATTATTGGATGTTATACTATCTTGGAGGCGTTAAGGGTTATGTTTAAATGGGTGGAGGAGACATTTGCACCCTGGTTTTTAGAAGGAGTGAAGCCTGAATGAGAGATTGATGGATTGAGTCAAAATTAAGTAAGTAGAACTAATTGATTGCTCTGTATTGATTCTATCTGCCTTTGCGCTCCTCTTGATATGCACAGGTAGTCTGTGCCGGAGGTATTCCAGATGGACACGTAGCCCAATCAACATAATTACACCAAGACGCAGACAAGCCTACTGCCACCAACGCAAACAGCAACAAAACAACGAGAGGACTCTGTTGCCTGCATGCGCACGGTAAGTTTGAAGTCTCCAAGCAGCGACGCGTGCTAATAGAAGCCAGGCAGTGCCATGCAGCAAGCACACCACCCCAGGACGCAGGCAAGCACATGGCCACCAACGGAGACGGCAGGAAAACAACGACAGGAGGACTCTCGGCACAACTCAATCTCAGTCGCCACTCTATCTTCCACTTGCATCTACTCGGCTCCAACATGTTAAACAAGCCCGACCTCATCCCTAATTGCTATCAACATGCCCAGCGACAAGAAGCTACCGGCAAGTTGCCGGCCATAAAGGGGTGGGCGGTGGTGTAGATCTTGCTGTTCGATGTATAGCATGCCGCTTCAACTAGACCTAGTGCGTCTACTCTATGTGGGCGTACATTTGACGGGTTAGTTGACATGCTGTTACCAGCACCGTTTGGCGGTTGCTTGCAACGGGATCGACGGTGAACGCCATTATCTTGGACGCACGGGTTAGGCCCTAATTTCAATAAGCAGCAGTAACTTACGGAGTGCTTAGAGTGTCTTTTATAAGTACAAAGTAGTAGAATACAGGCCACAAGTCTATCAGGCAGACAGAATCTCGATAACTAGCTACCGTGTCTATGCGCGTAATGCACGTGTTCGCGTGATGCACGCTGAACACCAGAGTTGCAATCTCTACTATCATGAGATTTTACAGTGGGGTAGTAAATATAGATTTACCAAGTGATTTGGGTTTTGCTATAGTTAGCCTTGCGGCTCTACGGGGAGCCCGAAGAGGATTAGATAGAGGAGATAGACACTAATACCAACTTGTTATGTAGCTACTTAAGCTATATGTTTCAACTCAACTCGCCGACTACAGGTTGCTACCTACCTCCTACTTCTACGTATATCTAATAATGCCGTAGTATCTATAGAACTATAGATAAACTTAGGCTCTAGTAGTTCTTATAGTTATTAATAAGTTAACCTTTTTCTACTTTAGTAAGAATAAGTAATATAAATTTTCGACTCTTACCTATTCTAACCTACAAAGAATGTTTTATTAATTTAAATTTTAACATTACCGTAGCTTTAGTTAGATAGCGTAAATAACCCTATCGAGAGGAATGTTAATAAAATATGCAATGTAGTAACGTGCATCCTCGCGTAACAGGATTTAGAGGCTTGAAGATGCTCCTAACACAGAATTTTAAAGGAAGAACAGCTGATTATAGGTCGTGGGCATTTGTTTGATAGTTGTAATGTTCAAGTACCTGTACTTTGTTCTGTTACAGGGGTTGTTCCGTTACGAGTAGATGCACGTTAAGTACTATCTTACAAGGAATAGCTACTTTCTAGTAGATTCGAGATTTTCAAGGATGAGACAAGGGGCGTTTTTCTGTGAGCATCAGAACCATAGAGTAAATGAATATTAGTCAGTCTTTGTGTAGCAGCCGTTCCTTTTGTAGAGTAGTTCTTTAGTCGAGCAGCACCATCGGCAAGCAACATTTCACTTATCTGTACCATCCTGCAAGAGAGGAAGCACTTACTAAGAGGAACATCCTCGCAGGGTAGAGAGGAAGCGGCTTATTCCCATTTAACCCTAACAGAGTGCTCGTTAACATACTAAAACTACCTCTACCTCCCGTTAAGCTGACTATTCTAATAAATAATGAGACGACGGTACGACTTAAAGCATTGCTGACACCTGTAACGCCAAAATCAGGAGAGGAGTTAGTAAGGCTGCTAGACATAATCGAACATACACCTCAAGACAATGAAGCGAGTAGCCAACGTAAAGAGAGGCTCCAGCAGAAAGTCCCCTATGCCGCCTAGACATTCGTTGCGCAGAATGCCCTCCTTCGCGATTATAATAAATTTCTTACCAAGATCAACGACGAGAGCAAAGTTCGCCGAGCGACAAAGTCGAGTATATTAGGAAAGGCAAGGGTTATAACATATGAAGACCTCGAGAAGGCGCGAGTAGAGCATGTAGAGAAAGATGCAAAGAAGGCTGCTAAAGAGGCCCGAGAAGCTATTACAGGCAAGAAGCGCGGTCAACCTTGGAAGAATGCGGCAGATCCCTCAGAGCCAAAGGCCAAGGTTGTGCAGATAAGATACAGGAAGGCGAAACTAGTCCCTCAAAGCCAAAGCCAGTTGTGCGGAGCAAAGCGCAGATTGCAGTAGCTAGTCCCTCAAAGGCTAACGTCGAGCAGAGTAGGGTGCAGGTTGTAGAAGGCAAAGCTGGTCCTTTAAAGGTTGAAACGCAGGCTGTAGAAGGTAAAGCTAGTCCCTTAAAGCTAAAGCTAAAGGTTGTGCGAAGCGAAGCACAGATTACAGAAGGCGAGGCTAGTTCTTCAACGCAAAAGATTGTGCGGATCAAAGCGCAGATTACAGCAGCTAGTACCTCGAAGCTGAAGCCAAAGGTTGCGCGGAGTGAAGCGCAGGTTGTAGGAAGCGAAGTTGGACCCTCAAAGCCAAAGGCTAAGGTTGCGCATACGACGCTACAGGTTAAGAAGGTTAAGATTGTGCCGAAGCTATGGAGAGCCCTAGAGGCGCGGATGTTTTAGCTAGGCGTTTGTATCGTATTTCCAGCGTAATGATCGTATGTCGCCTGCTCTGCCAGCTCTTGATAGTGTGCTCGCTGCTGCCTACCCACGCTCGCGTGGCGGGAGCTTCAGCGTTGCAACCATGCTCGGCACCCTCGAGCTTGTACCACAGTGTGCACTGTTTATTATATTATATTAGGCCTCGCAGTTGCTGTGCCAGCTGTATTCATGCGTCGTCGTCGTTGTCGCCGTCGTCGCGCCTGTTGTCATTCTGCCCGTTCTTGTTGTACGCATTCCCGCTGTGCCTCGCTGATGATAGTGAGCGCTGTGCGCAACGGACGAAGTCGCAGCTCAGGCGCTAAGGTTAGACACTGATCATATTAGGGTATCTTGCGTAGTGTATTCGAGCGATATGGCTGAAATTATTAGCTAAATCCTGGGTAGAGGGTTTAGAACTCAACTTGCTGTTGGTACAGACTTCACACAGAAGTGTGCCCATATTAAAGTCGCATTAACTCCAGCATTCTATGTTATCAAGAACTACTCTTATCAGGTCGCTTGTCAGCAGCTGCTATGGGTGGACCTGCGTCGGAGCTGTCGCTCCGCGCTCTCGCGAGGTTGCCTTCGCTTCTCACCCCGCTATCCATGGTCATCACATCCTCAGCGAGAATCATCCGGCTACTAATTCACTTATCATACTCCTTCAAGATGTAAGACGATTAGCTATATCAATATTATATTTGCAAGTCTGACAATGTTAGGTGCGAGTTTCATACGACGATCAAAGTTACAGTCGATGCCCAGGGACGCAGTCAGTCGGAGATAGTGAGAGTACAGAGAGACTGTGAACGCACGACATGTCGTAATTCCTCCCGATATGTCCCACCACCACCAACGACAAGTTCAGGCTAGATACGAACACATGAGCGGATTGTAGCGAGTCGGTATACGTCAGATGTACTAGAAAGCAGATGCATTGAATTGGACTATGGATACAGCCTTTACCTCTCTACCACGAGTGCACTGCCTTGTCCCTGGGCCTCGAGCCATGCTCGGAGTTTGTCTACGGCGTAAGAATCGTGGTCCTGCCTTGAATCGGCGAAGTCTTGCTCAATCCATCCTGGCGTACCAGCAGTAATGAGCTTACAGCCAAACGGCTGACAGGAGCCGAAATCGATGAGGATAGGTGTATCATGCTTATCAATCATAATATTTGAAGGTGTAAGGTCGTTATGGGCTAGCCCGAGCGTGTGAAGATGGCTGATTGCTGAAGCGATCTTACTCATGCATTTCACAACGTCGAAATCTTGCACACCATTCTCAAGCCGCTCCTTCAACGTCATAGGATGTCGTTCTAGAGCAATACCGACAATGCGACCACGTTTAATTAGGCAGCCGTAATATCGAACGATGTTTGGATGTGGTTTATGTAGTAGGAGCTCGAATACCTCAGCTTCTTGCAAAATGAGCTTCGGTAAAAGCCCTGTACCAACGAAATCTTTGTGTAGCTTCGGGCCTTTAACAAAGATGTTGTTTATTGGTAATGTAAACTTTGTGATGCTCCAGGGCGCCTTTGGGTATACATCATCGTCAGGGAGACGCTGTAGGCTCTCCCTGATCTCCTCCGAGGTCAGATCGTACTTCCTATGACTGGACTCGCCGAAATAGGGAATGTGCTGATCGGTTATATACCCGAATGACGAGTATAGGAAAATTGGATTGCCGTCTTCGTCGTCTTCGGCGGAGAAGGCTTCGTAAAGAGGAGATAGATCTCGCGCAGACTCTATCCGTAGCGTATCGCGGGCTTTACTTCGAGGTAGGAGGGCGTGGTAGTAGCGTATGAGCGGTGAAACGATATCGAACTAGATAGAAGCTAACATTAGCGACGCGTGGAAAGGTTGTGCGTGATGTTTATACCAGGCTACCGGTAGATTTGAAGACCTCCCATAGAGATTGTATCCATCTACGTAGGTTCGGAGGCATATATACTGGACGTGGAGGCTCGGTGTGGTGCTGCTCAAAGCTTGCGATAATCTTGTAAGCTGGCGAAGTCGTGGGAATGGCCTTGACCGATGCGAATCTGGTTACGTTTGATCGCTTGGTGGAAAAAGACAGCGCAGCAGCCGTGCGCCGTCGCGAGCCACAGCCCCGGCGAGCCACACTCTACGCCACAGACTTGGCTCACTCGCCGCTGTGGCACATATCATACGGTAATTATTACGTAGGCAGCTAGACAATGACCAGGGTCATCCCGCTTAAGTTGGGAGGTACCGATCACGTAGCGACAGTCGCATGAATCATTCTCAGACAGCCGCCATAAGGTTGATGTCGCGTACAGAAGCCCGCCGTAGATTACGGCGGACTATTACATGTCGGAGGTCGGAAACCAAAATCCCGAAACCCACACATGAAAACCAAAACCCAAACAAAATATATTATTCAATACGCAGTTAGTACGATGTATATAAGTAACGTTACTCGTGAAATGAAAGTTATATACTATATTATATGTATTAATATATTGTGTTACGTGTCGCACAAATAAAAAAATGCTACCCTACATGTAGAATTTCTGCTACACAGAACCCTGCCTGTACCGAGTAATTACAACCTAGACTATTACCAACTATTACTAAGATGCCTTGCTATAGTAAGTATTATAATAATGCGAAACTATATATACTAAGAGATAATAGGAAAGGGTAAAAGACCTCGTACTAATATCAACCTATATAAAGACGACCTAAGGGCTTTGTTTAAAGAAGGCCTTACCTTTAAACAATTAAAGGAGTAGTTACACGAGGAGCACTAAGTTAAGTGTAGTATAACTCTTCTAAAAGAGCGATTTAGGGAATAGAATATCTACTAACGTATAACTCCTAACGTTAAGCAACAACTTAAGAATCGTATTATTGTACTCTTCTACTAGATAAACCTAGACGACAACGAAATAGTTTAAATGCTTAAGTTAGAGGGTTATAATATAGTTACAAAGGCGATAGTTATCTATCTAAGATTCTTACTAGGGTTAAAGCGGCGTATTAGGGATAAGGATAGACAAGACGTTGCTAATATACTAGCATATAGTGTTATTAAAGATAAGCTTAAGAAAGGTATTATTAACAGATATAGGAGGTAAATACTCTAAGTCTACTTTAAATAATAGTATTTATTCTTCTTACGCAATTAGCTTTTTACAGCGTATTGTAAGCTTAACCTAGATGTAGTAGCTTAGCGCAAGAACGACTACTAGTAGAGACAAGGTAAATATATTGTACTAGGGCTAAATTAGGTATAGTTAATTAACGGGCATAAAAAGCTAAAGCCCTATAGTATTT